>OX421974.1:27430230-27875518 GCA_949128135.1 Parasteatoda lunata | reverse complement strand
ATATATATATATATATATATATATAATATATATATATATATAATATATATATATATATATATATATATATATATATATATATATATATATATATATATAATATATATATATATATATATATATATAATATATATATATATATATATATATATATATATATATATATATAATATATAATATATATATAATAATATATATATATATATATATATATATATATATATATATAATATAATATATATAATATATAATATATATATATATATAATATATATATATATATATATATATATATATATATATATATAATATATATATATATATATATATATATATATATATATTATATATATATATAATATACTATATATATATATATATATATAATATATATATATATATATATATATATATATAAATATATATATATATATATATATATATATATATATATATATATATATATATATATATATATATATAAGTTCAAAATGAAGATAAAACTAAGGTAAATTACAGACAAATGAAAAAAGGGGGAAAAAGAAAAAAAATAATAATAAAAATAACAAACAACTGGGGAAAGAAAAAGAATTAATTAAAAAAATTAATCAAAGGAAAAAAAAAGGATAAAGTTTTTTTAAAAAATCCGAAAAATAAAAGATATAATCATTTCATCAGCCCACACAGTTATATCCGTAAAAAAGAGTGCTTTCTAATATTGTATCAATATAGCCAAAGCAAAATATATCAATACAATAGTGTGAGGAGCACTAAAAAATATTTTTTTTTACAAAAATTACGACAAATAAAATTAAATACAATAAGTAAAAATAACGCGTAAAAACAGAAAATAAAATATAAAGAAAGAGCAGAATAAAACAAAATCTATAAAACGAGTAACGAAATAAAAATGAACTTACATGAACGGGAAATTTTTCAAGAATGATTTAAAATATTTTTTTAACAAGACTGCCAGATTGCAAAATATGAAAACAAAAGCGCAAATTGAGCGTAACTAAAGGCGTTTAAAGTGCGTTCTTGCTGCATTACTGTAGTGCGTTTGATTTGTTAGTTACCGAGGATGGGCCAGAAAATGGATGTGCGCGAGGTATTATATTGGATAATTTAAAGAAGTTGACTATAAATAATTTTAGAAAATAAATATTTATTTAAGAGAAAATAGAAAAGAGAAAGAAACATGAATTGCCTGTTTTGCACATAATTTTAGCCACGGATTTGCCCGAAATGGATTTGCACATGGAAAAATCATATAAATTGACAAAGAAATCTATTTAGAAAATAATTTTAGCCACGGATTTGCCCGAAATGGATTTGCACATGGAAAAATTGTATAATTTTACAAAGAAATTTATTAGTAAATAATTTTACCCACGGATTTGCCCGAAATGGTTTTGCACATGGAAAAATTATAAAAATTAACAGAGAAAAAAAACTTATTTTAGTAAATAATTTTAGAAACGGATTTGCCCGAAATGGATTTGCACATGAAAAAATTTTATAAATTAATAAAGAAATTTTTTAGTAAATAATTTTCGCCACGGATTGATTGAACAATATTAGAAAAAATTTTTGGATTGTTAATGTTATTTAAATTATCCTTATTATTGAAAACAAAGTTTTTAAAGAAATAATAAACACCCCATTTCCATTCTGTTAGCATACCTAAAGGTAAAGAGAATCTATTTGATATCTTTAAACAAAAACTATTGAGATCATTAAGAAAGTATTTTAGAATTTTATTGATTGATATATGGTAAATGGAAAAATATGGTAAAATTCAAAACTATATATATATATATATATATATATATATATATATATATATATACACAATTTAACAAAACAATTAAAAGAATTCAAATACGCTACAAAACTTGAGCTACCAAAGTTTATTTTGAAATCATTTCGACTAGTTATAAAAATAATGCTATTCATCGAAATAATTTTTACAGCACTTAAAAATGCAACCGCCATAGGTGAAAAATGTGGCATTATTGAACTAAATAGTACCAGTAATTATTCAAAATAATACAAACAAAATATAGTTTTTACATTTCTATTAATTTTAATTATTAAAATCGTAACAAAATATTGAAGAAAAAAACTATTTTTAACTAAACTGAAACTTATTAAATTATAATAAGTTTTCAGTAATAGTAATCAATAGTTATTTGTGGAAATAATTTTAAAAAATAAAGTTGTAAATTAAAATTTAAATGTTTTTCAAAGCAACTTTCAAATACTTTTTACTCTATATTTAAATATTTTTTTAAATATTTGACTCAGTAATAAAAATGTATCTTTCGTTTCATCTAAACGTTGTTACCATAGGCGTTCAGTGGTCATTGTTGTTCGAAGATAGTTTTTAATCAATTTCATCTTGCTGTAAAGTCTTTCATTTGTCGCAACTGTCATTGGTGCAGTTAACGCTAATAGATTTAACAATAAAAACTTATGAAAGCATTTATGCTAAAATGATTATTCTGCATTTTTAATACAAAACTGTGAATTGAATTTTTACATAATTACAAAATTATTAAGTTTTTTTTTTTACTAATAATTAACTTAAACAAATGAAAAACTGTTAACTTTAGTCAAAAAGATAATATAAAAACATTAAATACATAAGAAATACAACAAAATAGCTAAAAAGAATTATTTATCAAAAAAACTGAAACTTTTCTATTTTTAAACACCTTACATTTTCAATAAAATAAGCATTAGTACATTTTTGTTCATAAAGGATTGCAGTTTTGACTTATAAAAACAAAGCCTACGAACAAACATATAATTTGAAATTTCAATTAAATAAGATTTATAAAAAATAATTTCAACTAAAAAAAAAAAAAAAAAAAAAAATACTATTTCAAACACAAAATAAAAAGCTTAGTAAAAAGTAAAAAACGGAAAAAGAATTCCAATTTTCGGAATTCAAATGTGATTTATCTATTTCTATCCCTAGCTCCTACTAATGAATATAAATAACATTTTTAATTGCTCTTCCTTCTTTTAATCATTTTATTGCACAAAAGAGATTAAAGAAATAATTTTATCTGCTTCATGAAAATCAATTTTTACACATATATGTATATATTTAAAAAAAAAAAAAATTTCTTTTTTGAGATAGTCTCATACCTAAATTTTTAAGCAATAATTGAGAAAATAATTTAATTGGAAAATAATATCACATTTAATGCAATTTAATTAAACTTAATATTTAAACAATAAGACTGCAAATAATAAATTTGTATTCATAAAAAAATTATACTTACATTCAAAACTTAAGCTTTCTATTTTATTCAATAATAATACGGATTTATAAAATACGTTTTGAGTAACTAAGTACCCGTACTAGACAGTTAAACACAGGTCAGTGAAGTAATTGAAACCACAGCTGCATGTGCATTGAGCCCTTATTCTTAGAAAGAGTAAGAGAAAACATGAGAAAATATAGCTTAGGGCATTTCTAGCTAACCACTTTTAAAACACCCTCGATTTTTCAAGTTGACAGAAATATCCTGGTTTTTGTGTGCTGCTTCTCAAGATTGGAGTCGCCGCAGCATCCTTTTTTTCGCCTTTTCACAGTGCCGGTAACGGCTTGATCAAACAGAGTTGCCACTTCTCCGTGAATACGCGGAATCGAAGAATTCCTCTATTTTCACCGTATTTTTATTGAAATAATGAATTCAAAATTACAACATTTAATACTTTAAACTCGACAACCATCCACAAATTGTGTGAAATGATTGAAGTGTCGATTCGATTGAGTGTAACTCAATTTAATGTTTCAGAATTCTTAGGATTCTTGAGAAAAAAATATTAAAAGCAAAATGTAATATTTTATTTTCAAAACAGAAATTTTTATAAAGGTGAATTGAGGATCACATATATGTTAACTATTTTCCATAGAGAATATAAAATTTTGTTGTGATAATTAATTGTTCTAAAGCAGTGGTTTCCAACTAGCGGCCCGGGGGCCGCATCCGACGCGTTAAGCCTTTTTTTAACTAAAATATTTCAGTTGTCATTTTTTTTGCGGACAATTTTCGTAAAAAATCTATATGGGTTTAAAATACTTTTCTCGTTAATAAAAACCTAATTTCTTCGTTTCTGTGAAATTTATCATACCAACGGTGCAAAAAAAAAATTTTTCTCGGGTTTTGCATCCAAGAAAATATTTATTCAAATGCAAGAATAATCGTGTATGTTGTTCTTTTTTATTTTTTTGTGAATATAATTTAGCATGTGTGTATCAGAAATTTTCTCGAAGAAATTCTCCGATTTAACTTTTTGAAACCACTCATTTTGGACAAAAATATTTACACACACATTTGTAAATTTAAAATGTAAATATCTCTTCTCTGGCAGACAAACCTCAATTTTGTCATTGAACATTTTGTGTGCTACTATGTAAGTTTTAATACCAACCTTTTTAAAGTTTTATATCTTAACAATTAGATATCTGTTGCACATAAATTGTTTAATACGTGGGTGCACATTAAAGTTATTGTAGCCCGAATTTTTTAATATGCAATCAAATATTTTTAAAAATCTACTTCTTATTTTAATTTGTAATTCAATACTTATGTTTTGTACAACTTGGTAAAAATCTGACAGTAATATTTAATGTCTCTTCAAACATAAAATAGTCCTACATAAAATTTTGATAAAGTTGCGGCCCGCCATTTGATTTGTGTTTTTAATTGTGGCCCCCGGCCTCATGTAAGTTGGAAACCCTTGTTCTAAAGATATGAATTAATTATTTTAGGTTAAAAATTTTTTAACTCAAATAATTATCCAATCATCATAGAATTTTGAAAGTTATGAACTGAAAAGTAGTTAACAAATTAAATGTTTTTTTTTTTTTTTTTTTTTTTTTTTAAGTGTTTAAAGTCCTTTGGAGTTAGTAAAATTCTTCATAGTAGAAAAATAGCTTTTACTAATTGAAAATATAAATTATTTAATAATTTGTGTTATTTAAACAGAATTTAACAATTTAAATAAGATATTTTGAATAATAAAGGTACTCTTATTTGTAATTCCCCCCCCCCCATATTTTGAAAGTAAAAGAAAGAAAAAAATAGGTTGCATCACCGGTACGATTATTTCATTAAAAATTTATTAATTCTTTAAAAAAGACTCATGTAAGTTCATCACTTCCTTTAAAAAAAAATTACTTATACCTCTAATAAAGAGTTAATATAATTCAGATAATTAATATCTGAATTTTATGATACATTATTAGCTAACTAAAAATTAAAGTCACTAAAATTTTTTTTAATTTAAGAATGTGTCGTTGAAATAATAATACAAGAGAAATGGTTTTCGAGATTTTGACTTGTAATATCGGTCATCTTGCTTCGAATTATCATACATGGTTACTCTTGGAGGAGAAAAAAAAGACTAAATTTAAAAACACATTTCACAACAAGATTTGCCAAATCGGGTGT
The DNA here is from genome assembly GCA_949128135.1 of Parasteatoda lunata. Taxonomy (NCBI): domain Eukaryota; kingdom Metazoa; phylum Arthropoda; class Arachnida; order Araneae; family Theridiidae; genus Parasteatoda; species Parasteatoda lunata. Next base: position 27,870,047 of record OX421974.1, on the reverse strand, counting down.
GGGATCCCGAAATAGACGAAACTCAGATAACATTGAAATCCGTTTTAATATCACCGATGAAAATCCGATAGTAAAATAATTTCGGCAAAGTCGGGATTTTGGCTTGTATTATCGGTCATCTTGCTTTGAATTATCATAAATGGTCACTCCTGGAGGAGAAAAAAAAAAGACTAAATTTAAAAACACATTTTACAACAGGATTTGCCGAGTCGGGTGTGGGATCCCGAAATGGACGAAACTCAGATAACATTGAAATCCGTTTTAATATCACCGATGAAATATCCGATAATAAAAGAATTTCGGCAAAGTCGGGATTTTGGCTTGTATTATCGGTCATTTTGCCTTGAATTATCATAGACCATCTAAATTTAGTTTTTTCTTTTCTCCTCCAAGAGTAACCATTACTCTTGGAGGAGAAAAGAAAAAACTAAATTTAAAAACACATTTCACAACAAGATTTGCCGAGTCTGTCTGGGATCCCGAAATGGACGAAACTCAGATAACATTGAAATCCGTTTAAATCTCATCACCAATGAAAAATCCGACAATGAAAGAATTTCAGCAAAGTCGGGATTTTGGATTGTAAAAAAAAAAAAAAAAAAAGCCGACTCAACCTGAATTTGCCGACTGGATGATATCGCTGGGGGGTGAGACACCCCTCTCACCCCCCCCCCTGTTGACGACGGGCCTGAGAGTACAAATAACAAGAGCGTTCGATTGTTGATGAAATGATAGTAGGTTGAGAACGAATCAAAAGATAGTGAGTTCGATAACCTATTGATAGTTATTGGTTCTATTATTGATCAAATGATAATGCATTCGAGTACCGATAAAAAATAAGTAGGTCGGTCTGAGAACTGATTCCAGCATGCTCTAGTATCGATAAAAAGAGAGTGAGTTTGGATTATAAATAAATGAGGTTTGATTTAAGTTCAAATGATAGTGGGTACGAGTAGTAGTTATAAGAGAATGAGTTCGAGTACAGATGAAAAAAGGTGCTTCAATTGTTTATCAAATGGACTTTGGTTTGAATTATGGATCAATGAGTGAAGTTTATGTATTTATTAATCGATTGCGGGTCCTTCTGAGGATAAAAAATAGTGAGTTCGAATATGGATTCAATACTCGTTGGTTTGAGAAATCATAAAAAGAGAGTAGGTTCAAGCTTTTCACAAAATAGAATCGGTTCAAAAATTGAGTAAAAGATAGTAGATTCCAGTAATGATCAAATATGGTATAAAATTTCATTGATGTGTGTTTTGTTGTTTAAAGAGTTAAATCTTTTGAAACATCAATATCTTTTTTTTATTAAAAAAGGGGGCTTCTTTTTTTCAAAATAAATAAATGTGGAGGCACAAGCCATTATTATTATTTATTTCGAAGCCTGCATAAAATGTAGCAAACCAAACCTGATATAATTAATAGCTGATAATAATAAAGCTAACAATTAAATGTACATTTACATAAATTTTAAGCGAGCTGTGCAGCCCCCGTAGCGCAATTTGCTAATTCGTTCGGCTGATAATCGACAGGTAGGTGGTTCGAGTCCACCCGGGGGCGGTGTGTGTTTTGTTGTTCATAGAGATAAATAGTCATGTAAATCTTTTAAAACATCAATATCTTTCTTTTAAATAAAGACAATCTTTTTTCAAACTAAATAGATGTGCAGGCACAAGCTTTTATTATTATTTATTTCGCAGCTTGCATAAAATGAAGTAAACCAAACTGGATATAACTAATAGCTGATAATAATACAGTTACCTTCAGCTGATAACCCTCAAGGATTATGGTACTGATCTATAAATAGAAGAGCGCGAAGAAGCCATTAACTTACCAGAGGCGAAGACGAAGTCACTTCACGAACATTGAAATTAACAAGAAAAATAAAATTTTCTTTTGCATTGTTTTTTAAATTAATTTGTTTCTGTTTAGTTGGTCCATGTGATCAACAGAAATTACCCGAAGAACTAACCAGCATTTGCGTTACACAGAGAAGAAAAAAAAAAAATCTCCCACGATTACCCCAACGGCAAGGCGACTCTAACCCATGATCCGTCTACCACTGAGGATATTTTACGTCAGCACTGTGGTCAGTGCGAGCCGTGTGCGGAATTCATATCGACCAGCAAACGCATGGAAGGTGAACGCTCTATTCCCTGAGCCACCGCGGCTCTGGTTGAATGAATTGTGAAAAAGTTAAATAGAACAATGTGATAGTACATAATCGAACATAATTTGTGACGAAAATCGACAAGGTAAAGATAAAATACCCAGCACCGACCACAGTGCTAGCGTAAAATATCCTCAGTGGTAGATGAATTGTGGTTTAAAGTCCCCTTGCCGTCAGGATAACCGGGGGAGGTTTTCGTGTTCTTCCAAGTAACGCAAATTAGGTATAGTTTTATCAATAAGTCCTCCAGGAAGGCAAATTTCTCCCAATACTTTATCCATGAGTTCCCTTGTCTTCTGGATTCAGTTCAAAATTACCAAAGGCTACGGAGTTGAACATTAGTAGTCGTAAATCCAAATAATCGGGTCGGCTGTTCAACAACGGTTATAAAATATATGAATTGTCTATTCGAATGCAATTTTATTTACAGTTTGTTTTTTTAGTTTATTATAGTAATTTTAGAATTAAGTAATAGAATCGAAGCTCTAATGTTAATAATAAAGCAAAGTTTAACTTCATATTTTCAATGTAAAATTTGATCTATATTGCATGTAAGACTGAGTTCCATACGCAAAAAATTTTTTTTTAATTCTCAGGATATTTGAATAAACTGGAGACAAAAAGAGAAAACAAAAATAGATTAATGTTATTTTACAGGTGTTAGTTCACTTTGCTGACGCCCGGTGGCTGAGTGGTAGCGCTTCGCGCTCCCGTGCCACAGGTCCTGGGTTCGATCCTCGGGCCGGGCAAGGTCGACTCAGCCTTTCATCCCTTTTCAGTGGGTCGATAAAATGAGTACCAAGCATGCTTGGGAACTAAACACTGTTGGTTTAGTAATATTAAGTAAGTTATCATAATTATTTAAATGCAATATTAATTATTTAATTTAGCAAGTAATATTTTTCTAAAAACGATTTTTAAAACCTTACAGTGTTTCCCTTTATTTTTGAACACGCTGTACCAATGAACTGATTCAATATTATTTGGAAAACTCAATAGTATTATATAACATAAAAACATAATAGTATTATAGATTATAGCACAATTCGTAGAGTTCTTTATCTATTTATGAAAAGGAAGAAAAATAAAGATTATTATATAATCTAGAAAAAAAAGAAAAGGATTTTTTTAAAAAATAGTGTAATAATATTGAATTTGTTATTTATTTAACACATTCAATCACAGCTTTAAACACGGGAGAATGATTTCTTTGTTTTTTTCGAACATTTTTCTAAACAAATTTTTTTTTTTTTAAATATATAACAGTTTTATAATATATAAAATTGTTTTAGTTTTAAATACATAAAATAGTTTAATATATAAAATATATTTAAAAAAAAAATAGTTTTTAAAATTTTTTTTTTTTTTTTTTACTTACAATATTTCTAAAATAATAAAAACAGAAAGCATTCCTAATAAAGCTTTTTTAGCAGAAAAACTTAACATTAATTTACACATTTTAAATTTAAGCAGTGACTAGATTACTGAAACAAAATGAATTATTAATGACCACAGCAAATCAACCAACAAATATAACAATAATGAAATTAACAGACTAGATTAACATAATAGATAAACAGGTCAAATCTAGGAGCTTCTTCTATACCCCAAAATGAGAAAATTTGGAATATTAACAAAAAACATACTGATAGTCGAAATCAGACACAAAAAAGATAAAGAAATAACATTGATTTACTCATCTAAATCAACAATATAGTTTAAAATAAAAACAATTAGAATAACTAGACTGAATAACATAAACGAGACCACTTGGAATGTCCCCCCAAAGCACCCATGCTATCGGTGTTCTCTACCTAGAAGCTCCCTGGCCCAAGGTTTTAATAGACAGGAACAAACTATTCTTGCCCGCTTTCGAAGTGGTCACCTCAAATCAATAAAGTTTTCGGAAGGATCCAAGAACTTTGTAATTTGTACCAACTGTTCTTCAGACCAGGCTTCACCTCACCACATACTCGCGTGCCTGGGGCTCACTAAACAGGATTTAGCCGATGATCCATTGACGGTGTTAGATTTTTTGAGGGTTCATAACGTCATGGACCTGGTCTAGCACTGCTGGCCTATGGGGGCGTGCAAAAACAACAACAGTAGACGGGAAAGAATTATATTTTAACTAATTCGATGTGTGATACGGCTTTGTATTTAATTAATTCATCAAGGAACATTCTAACTTATGTAGAGAAACTTTGCTCAATTTTAATGTGCTATTTAGCATTGGCTGGCGTTGGAGTCATATGTCACACCTTCTTCTTCTTGAAGTACTAGTACTAAATGGTATATATAAACACATGGTTGTATCTGATCACGTGGTTGTGCATGGTGTATTAACGTTACAAATCTTGGTCTTAAATCTTGAGTTTATTATCATGTTCGATTAATTTGGGGATTAAATTTAATTCGATGTCTACAGGTGACTTCACGTATGTGTTTCTACCCAAGTCAAAATTCTTGATGATCCCATCAAAAAAGTTTGATGGTTTACGTTGATTTCAGTGCGATTCATGATGGCCCCATATTATTTTACGGTCACCATCTTCCATCATTCTCCATTTTGCGTTCATGGTGTTAGATATGCCAACAAACTTCCATCATTCCATGATGGAAAATGCTTCTTGACTACTATGATAGTTAACCATGAAGAGTGATTCTCATGGACCAATAATTCATGATTGTCCAGGATGGTCCCAACTACACATTTCCATGATGGTTTAATGGGAATTCTTGTTGGTTCCCAGGAATATAGCATCAGAACAATTTTGTTTTTTTTTATGTTGGACCATCATAAATCAGTCCGAATTCCTACATTGGGATGGTGGTTGTTAATGATTGTTCCAACATTTGATTTCCAAGATACTACGATGGAAATTCGTGATGGTTCAACATAAACAAACCATTAACGCAATTTCTATTTTTATGTTGGATCATCATAAATCAGACCGAAATACATTGAGGTGATGGTTAATTAAGTTGGTTTAGCCTGGTAGGTAGGGCGCTGGGCCTATGTCCCCTCGATCGTTCTCTGATTCAGGTCAAATTTACGATCTGTGGATGAGTGAATAGATGTATGAATGTGTCCGCCTTATAAACAGGTGTGAGGCATGATGTGCCAGAAGTTGAATTCTTGGCCATAGATGGAGCCATTGAAAAACAAGAATCACACACTCTGCCTTAAATTAGCTCGGTTTCAACTAGCAGGCTTGCCCGCGTGGCATTAGAACCAACCAACCAACCATCATCAAAAAAAATATTGGTTCATGATGGAATCATTGATGGTTCCATATCGATTATGTTGGTTCATCAATGGAAAACCATAAAAAATTTTGACTTTGGATCGTTTAAATCCCTGTGTAGATATTTTCCTTTGTCCAAACTGATGCGAGCTGAATCAAGAAAAATAAATTAATACGCAGTTATTATTAATAATAATTAACTTCATTTAAAAAGTTGTTAAAATCATTTCTAACAAGACCTTACAATAAAAAAATTATCAAACCTTACAATAAAAAATTTTTATTTATTGACATAGAGTATTAGTGTAACTAACACAATTTCAAACTCTACACATACTATAAATAATAATAATGTATACACACCCTGACTCATACTCAAGAAGGATATTTTTCCTCACATCATAGAAATTTTTTATATAATATAAGTTTTCTTCACTTTTTACATTTAAAGCCTTTTTAAGAACTTTCAGGGCAATTTTTTAAGGTCATACAAATTAGACAATATCAGAATTACCATACACATATTTAAACTTAAAAGTAAATTTTTTAAATCTATATTTATTATTTTGCTTAGAATCATTTATAATTAATTACAAATACAGATAAGAAACAAGTGAACCAAAATGTTTTATTCTTATCTTTTTTTTATTTATTTATTTTTTTAAGAAAAAGGAAAATAGTAAGCTTTGGAATGAAATTCCATTGAATATGAAGAAAAAAAGTAAGCTATGAATTTCCATTAAATATAATTTGTTTTTAAGAAGTTTTATGCTAACAGACAATAATATGTGTAGAACATTTTTAATATTCATTGTTAAATAAATTTAGCAAAATAAATAAATAAGAGGAAAAATTATAATATATAATGTATATGAATATTTTTAATATTAATTTTATGCATTTTTTCTTACATTTTAATACAAATTTTATCAGCAAAAACAAATAGTTATACATTTAATTAAAACTAACAGAAAAATCTTGCAGATTTGAAAAATATTTTTTTGGTATAATAAGAGATAAAGCTTTTACTTTATTTATAATTTAAGCAAAATTTAAAAACAATTTAAGCAAATTAGCTGGAATTTAAAAGCTTGTTATAACTCAGAACTTAAAATATTAGCTACATAAAATCATATATTAAAATATACTGGTTTTAAACAACTAGGGATTTAATAATTTTACTTGAATCATTGTTAAAGTTAAACTGCTTTCAGAAGTCTTTAAACGTAAAATTAAATTTTTCAGAAGATTTTGAGAGAAAAACAGTATCTTTTAAGGGCCTCAATAAAATAATTTTCAATTTATGTGGCCTACAATAAAAAATTGTTCCATTTCACCATGATACAGTTTTAAATTAAATAACAATTCCAATTGAAAAAAATTATGAAAATTTGAATCCCATGTCTATTAAAATTTCATAAAATATAGTATGATTATGAAATACTATATTGGATAAATTCAAGCAGTTCTTATGATTTAAGAAAATATTGAACATTATAAAATATTCAAACCCCCAACATCCTATTAAATAAATATTTTTTTAAAAAAACACACACACAATTGCAAACTTAAGCTTTCAACAAAACTTTAAGCTTAGTTTATTATTAAGGAGAAATAATGTATATAAGCTCAGAAATAATGCAGAAAAAATTGCATTGATAAATATTTGGCTCAATCCTGTTTTCTCTATCTATTTGTTTAATGATTTAATTACATGATTTTGAATAATACCAAAAGGTTACATGGTCCTGTAACACAGGGTTAAAAATCAAAAATTGATCATATAAAATCACACTTCTACTAAAAACTAACTAAAATTTAATAATTTTATTAAATATTGTACAATTATTAAATACATACCTAGATTTAAAACCAGGAAGGATAATAATTTCTAACCTTCTATACCAACCTTAATAAAAACTCTACTTATAAATTTCATTCGGCTAGGATATAGTATACTCAGACTCACAATTAAACTAGGCAACAACTCTTGTTTCACTGTCCACCATTTGGCCACGAAGTAATCCAACTAAATTTTGAAACTATATTGGATTTTTAGCAATTTCTCTGAAACCCTAATATAGTTCAACATTTAGTTCACGCTTGAATATGTTAAAAGTCTGAAAATATAGCCTAAATCTATTGAGATTTTATAAAATAATTTTCAAGCAGAAACTAAAGAATATATAATAAATAAAAAAGTTTAATTTTACATAAAAATACCATCTAAAAATATAATAAAATATAGGACAAAATTACTATAAAAAAACTAGTAGTTTTGAAAAAAAAAGCTTTTAAGAAATCTTGCAATTTATTATATCCTCAAAGAATTCATTTTAGAATAGACTATTAATATTGTTCAATACATACCATAGTAAAACATCAAACAAAAAAGTAATTTTCAACACTCTCTAGAAATTATAGCAAGCTATAATAATAATAACAACAATTAATAATAACAACAATTAATAATATCAAAAATCCAGACATTAATAAAAGCATGAATTGGAATAGAAAATATTATAAAATTCTTAAAAATGAATCTATTACAAAACTGCATGTAAACCTATAACTTTCCCAACCTCAGCCCGATGCAAAATTCACATGCAACATAAAATTAATTATTAATACACTTCTATATAAAAAATTGCTAAGTTGTGGACATAAGTAAAATCATGCATCGAAAAAGAAAATATTATAAAAAAAAATTCTTAAAAGAAAATTATTTATATTTTTTGAGTTATTGTAAAGATTTTTAGCTGGGTCATTTGATTTAATAATATTTAGGTATTTCAAATCAAATTACAATGAAGCCACATGATGTGATCGCAATTGCTCTACACTCAAAAAAAGATACTTTTACAAAAATACACCTAACACACATAAAAAGATACTTTTCAGCAATTTATTGTATTTTGATAACTTATTTTTATTATATTTGGGCTCTTAATCACTCGGTTTACATAAAATTAGAGTATTTTAAATTGGCATTTATTAACGTAAATGCCAATGAAATAATCAGAATTTGATTATTGTGCAATTTAGTGACTTTGACAGAATCAAGTGTGATATAATAATGATTTAAGCAGAAAAAATGTAAAAATTTTAAAACAAACTTGTTCTAAAATTTGACTATGAAGGTGAACATCGACAGTTTCTAAGCGACACTCATGTGAAGGACTCATGAACTCAACTGTTGTTAAATTATAAAATATTTTGTCAAGATAATGTCCCACACCCAAACACACATATATATATATGCTGAAAAACAATACATAAAAAAACAAAACAAATTATAAACATAGAACACACTTTTTTGAAGAATATGTTTTATAATAAAATTTATAAATGTGTTTCCCTATTGAAGACTTAAATTAAAGCAAACAAGTTTAAAGAGTTCACACATATTCTCACAATATATAAAATATTCTAGTGCTTTAATTCTATTAGCTTTTCATTCCTAACATAAAAAGAGGCATACAAATAACTGTAAAAACAATTTTTAGAATTATTTTTTTTAAAAAAACTCCAGCCATTCAATCAAACAGGATCATTTTTAAAATTTGGTGTTGCTCAAAAATTGGAAAAAAGAAAAAACACCTTTCGATTACATGAAAATTAAAAATTATACAGAGTGTATAATTTTTAAAAATACAAAAGCAAATAAACTTCTTTATTATTTAAATGTTTTTCATATTTTTTTAAGTATTCTTAGTTAATACATTTTCGGTTAGATAAGATACAGATTGGCATATCTGTTGCCATAAGACCTATTATTTTAACATATTCTTAACAAAGATATTTGATGCATAATTTTAATAATATTGAATGCAAGCAAAGTTAATCTTTTTAAAAAAAAACTTTGCAAAAAGAGTCATGTCTGTAAAAGAATGAAAATTCAGAAAACAGTATTTCAATTCTTAAAAAAAATCAGAAAACAAAAACAATGAATTCTATTTAATTTAGGTTAAAAAATTAATAAACTAAATTATTCAGTTGAGTAAATAAATATCTTTAATCTTTAATACAAATAATTATGATAACAGACAAGGCATAATAATAAAAAAAAAACTCTTCACAGCTTCATCAACCAAACAGAACACTCAAAGTATATGATTTCTTTTCGAAACCATCCACTCATTCCTATTGTAAAAAAACGTAAATAAGTGCTGACAAATATGACATCAATTTAAGGACAGCGGTACTTAGTTAAAAAAAAAGTTATTTTTATTAGATGACTCTTATAATCTTTCTAGAGTATTTAACACTCCAAGCATAAAACATGAGAGTAGAAGAGAAACATTTTAGGGTTTATTTAAAGAACCACTCTACTTTAAGTTTCCTCAAACTTAACACTTAAAATACTACTTTTCTAAAATACTATCAAAATTTATTAATAAATATTATTGTGAATACTATTTTTCTTCTTATAATATTATATTTTTGAACTTGGAAAGTATTTACTTAATGTTCTTTTAATACACAAAAATTATGTAAACTTGTAACATCTTCAAGAAAAAAATATTTTTCACTCAGACACCAAATGGCACTAAATTATGAAAATGACTCAACAGCAAAAGAAAAAAAAAATAGAAACACAGTAAAAGGAACTCTATGAATGATAATAAAACTACGTAAGATTTCTTTCTTTCTTTTTGGACACATACATATTTAAAATAAAAGGTGAAGTTATTATTTTTCTTTTGAACTATAAATTATACAAACATTTATTGTATGTCAGTTTGGAATTCAAAGATTAATACCTAAGCTTCATTCATATAAACAAAATATACGAACTGATTGAGATACTTACACTTAATACTAACAAAGTGGTTAAACAAGTGAAGTGATGGAAATCTGAAAAATTAAATTCTTTTCTGCCAAATTTGAATGGATTTCTATCATCTAATTGCAAATGATAATGGCAGTATATAAACGGATCTCAGTTTCTACATCATTAAAAGAGGATCAAGCAAATGCTAGAAAAATAATATTGATCAAATTATCTTCAGATTCTTCATTATATTAAAATAGAAAAACAATAGATTTTAATTTCAGTGTTTTTACTGATAACAGAGAACACTGACAAAAATGAACCGAATAAAGCTGCAAAATGTTTTTATATAAGCATATTTGCATATAATCTAGTGAAAAAATTGTTTAGTAAATATCAACATTGTACTGTTTAAAAATATTTAACGTAATTAACAAATTTCATAAGTTAATAGAAAGTAATAATTGAAGAACTAGTTTTTTGAGTTAATTAAATCAAAATTACTCAAGTTATTCTAGAGTGGAAAAAAATTCAATTTTTAAAACAAACCCTTATTCTCATATACTACAGGGTTCATAAAGAGATCAGAAGAAAAAATCTAAGGAGTATCCAAGGAGTCCAAAATTTTAAGGACTAATCAGAAATTTAAAAACTTTGTGTAAAAGATAACTAGACAGTTTTTTAAAAAAAAATTAAAAAGCAGTTATTATATGGAACTTGGAAAAATGTATATTTTCCATATTTTTTTTCTAGCCCTTTTGAAATAAATTTTGACTTTGTCAAACTTCATCAAGAAAAATAAATAATGTTATCACTTTTACATATATACATTTTCCAGTTCAAATATTTTAATAAAAATTTTGTTAAAGGATAGATATTAAAGATTAACATAAAAACCTACCAATCTTATATTTCTGAAATTTGAATACATAAGAAAATCTAAGGCATTTTACACAAAAAAAAAAATTTAAAAAATATCACAGTAAATGATTAATTAAGCTTACTTGTAACATATAAAATTAAAATTATTTGCTGGTATTTTTTTTTCCTTCTAACTCTTGCAATTCAATTTCTTTTTCTTTTAAAGTTTTTCTTAAACTATTAGATTTTGAAAGCTAAGTCATATTTGATTAGCTAAGTCATATAATTTAGTGGGACAGCAAATTCATCAGCTGACTAAGTAAGTTCATTGATGCAACGCAATAATCTAAGGAGTTTCTAAGGCCTAATTAGGAAATATAAGTAGTTCCAAATACTCCTTGGGGACTTTTTTATTTCCAAGGACTCCCTGCATATACAAAAGAGATAACCTAAATTTTATTTTCTTAAATAAAAAAAAGAGAATGCATATTTTTCTTCAAAATATATACAAATAAAATACCTATTCCTTTAATAAAAACTTGAGATATGGTTAAATAGAAGATTTTATGAGGAGTCAGTTGAAACTAAATCTATTTTGTACATAATACAAGATGAGTCAGCTCCAAAGTTTTACTGCACAATGCACAAACTAAAAAAAACACCTAAATTATTTTTGATGTAATCATCAGATTATCATCTAAAATTTAACCTTAATGATTCAAAAAAATAACCTTAAATATGCTAATTAGAGCAGATAATATTTTAAGTAACTAAATCAGACATAAAAACTTAATTTATCTGAATCTCTCTGCATTCTTTTTTCCTCACAGAGTCAAATTCTTAATCTTCAAAGTGGGCATCTGTAAAATATGGCCACAGTAATTTAGTCTGAACAGCCATTTATTTAGCAAGTTAAAGTTAATGTGTTAATTTTAATTTTCGCATATTTCGTCATAGGTTTGGAACTATTTATGCAAATCAAAAAAATTTTTGAAAAGATATGAAACTCATATCTTCAGCCAATTTTCAAGAAATTGTAGCTTTTGTCACAAAAAATAAAATTATATGAAACAGTAATAGTTCTACCTCTTATTATCAGTAGCATAATGATAAATAAATCTTAGGAGAAATCAATTTCATAGAAACAAGTTCCCACAGTGTCTATCTAAAATATAAATTATTTCAAAAAATATAACAGGGTTTACATAAGAAAATTTATGTGTTTTCTTGAGATTTTGATTTAATTATATTTAAAAATATTTAGTAACTAGAATGATTGTGAGGAATGCAATGTTATAAAAATGCACCTTGGATTAAGCTTTCCTATTCATTAGAATGCCCTTTAAAACTTCCTAATATATAAATTGCAATTCTCTTTAAAATAGTCAATAATGTTCATAAAACAAATAGAACACAAATGATTTCATAATTTATAACACAGGACACAAATAAAATTAACCTGAGCTAATATTTATAACATTGTATTTGAGCAATAAAATTTTTTACAAAAATGCTTTTAATTTGTTTGTTTTTCAAATAAATTTTTGAAGGCACATATTAATGAATTTCCTTAAATTAGTAGCCAAAACGAATTTTTAAAAAGTGTGAAATTTATATACACCACATCATTGCCAACTTTTTTATAAGTTTACAAAACAAAACTTTAAAAACATCTATATTTTAATGAGAAAAAAAAGAAGATATTTACTTTCTTAATGTTACTTTTGCAATGATACTAATATTACTGTTTTTTTTTGTTTACTTTTGGTGAGTCTCTTTAAAGAAAATTCTTTATTACCAAATTTTGTTTTTTTAAATTATTATAGTAATACTAACTTATTAACTACTCAGAAATTATTGCTACTTATTAAAAATAGAAAAATGTAAGATGAGCTATGTTTCCTTAAAAAACAAAATAATAATTTTTTTTTTTTTTTAAAAAGTGATATTAAGACAAGCACACATTATATTTTTTAGCAAGAAAGTGGTTTGGAGAACAAAGGAAATGAAAAGAGAACAATTAATTCATTAGAAAAAATATTTGAATTTTGAAATTTCTAGTTTTAAAGAGAAAAAAACTTTCAAATACTAACTTTCTTTATAGTAAGGTAAATTTTCTTCTAAAATGCAAACAGCAGAGCCTCAAGAGTTGATGAGATGATAATATTGACCAGACACTGACATGCAATGCTGATACCATATACTAGAAAAAAATTTTTACAAGTGAAACAAAGCTACATCAACATTTGTAAGATTTTAAATCTAATATACAAAGCAAAACAGAGCTAATATAAATTACTAAATGATAATAAAAAAAATTGCCGCCAGTTTTTTTCTTCTTTTTGGTTGTCTGTTTTGCATTATTTACATCACATATACCTAACAAATTCTACAACAATGTTACATATCAAACACTCCATAAACCTGATCTTAGAAGATAATCAAAATGCACAATTTGTCCAGTTATGGTCATAAACTACTTACGGGTGTCATTTACATTCTAATCCTGAGCGGCAAATTTCATTGGTGGAAGTTTATGAAAAGAAAGAACCAGGCGTGAAAATTATTTTAAAATGATTTTATTTACATATTATTGCTTATCAATATATTTTCGGAATTTAAATTATGTCAGCACATTTATAATCATTAATGAAATATCTCGGCATAACACTAAATACAGAATTTAATTGAACAGAAGGAAGGATGCAACTGTAGTGTATTTACCACTACAAAAATACAATTCCATTTCACTAGTATATAAAACATGTTAACTCGATTCTAAGGTGGAGTGCCTTTTCATATGTGAAGGTTGACATTGGCGATAACTTCTCCCCCCACATTGTAGACTGGGTAGTTGTTCTATCATAGTGCTAGATACACTACACAAAAAATAGGGGTGAATTGAATGATAATCATTGAGGTTTTATTAACTAAGGAAGAAAAGAAAACTAGAAATAAGTTGTTAAATTTTATTCATTATACTTTGATATAGAATGCTCAACATACTTTTAAAAACACTGAAGAGAGAAGAACAATTAATAAACTTGTTGATCTGTATCCAGATCTAGACAGAACTCTATAGATCTTATTCCCAATCAGAACTTATAGATGAATTTGTCTTACAAAAATTTGAGCTATTATTTCTTTTAACGAATTCATCAGTAAAAGTGGATGGGACTATTAGCTATGCTGAAATTATTTTTAATAGCATAAAATTAAATTTGTTGGGATCAGTTTACTAGTTGCTACTGATTATTTTTTAGACACTTTTACACTACTCAGTTGCAAAAAGACACAATGTGAGTAGACTTGCGCATAAGCAAAATATAATTGATAGCAAAATATAATTTTTCTTTTGGTATGCAGATGATCACTACACAACAGATTCCAGAGCAATGCTTCCGACTTGACACTGCAGACAACACTGTAGCCTCATCACATTCTAGTTCTATCAATTTCTTCCCTGACAAAGAAAATTTCAAGATTCCTGTAGACTGAAATGGTGACAAAGAGAATAGTGGCACACGAGCACTTATGATCATTACAGGAATAGAATAAATAATAAACCTTTATAAATCCATGAAAAATATTATTTTCAATTTTAATTTATAAGTTTTTTTTTAGTTCAAAATGTAGAGAAAACATGGAAAATTATAGAACAATGAAAAAAGGGAAAAAGTAAAATAATTATAATAAAAATAATAAACATCCCTGAGAAAAAAGGGGAAAAAATTAGCAAAAAGCCTTTAATCTTTTTATTAGCTCACGCGATTATATCCTCAAAAAAGAGTACTTTCTAATATTGTATCAATAAAGCTAAAGCAAAATATATCAATACAATAGTGTGTGTGAGGAGCAATTAAAAAAAATTTTAAAAAAATTACAACAAATAAAATAGAACTCACAAAATAAAAATATCACGCAAAGTCAGAAAATAAAAAACAGAATAAAACATAAAACGAAATCTATAAAGCAAATTCAAATAAACTTACAGGAACGGGAATTTTTTCAAGAATGATTTAAAATATTTTCATAGCAAGATTGCCAGATTACAAAATATGAAAACAGAAGCTCAAATTGAGGTAAACGCTTAAATAGAGGGTTTTGTTTTATAGTGCATTCTTAATGCAGTACTGAAGTGCGTTTGATTTGTTAGTTACCAAGGATGGGCCCAAAAATAGATGTGAGCAAGGTAATATTATACTGGATAATTTAAAGAAATTAATAATTTTAGAAAATTAACTTTTATTTAAGAAAAAATAAAATAGGAAAAAGAAAAAAAAACATGAATTGTCTGTTTTGCAAATAATTTTACCCATGGATTTGCACATGATAAAAAATATATAAATTAAGAAAGAAGTTCTTTAGTAAATTTATTTACAATAATATACAGTTAACTAAATGATTTTATATAGAATTTAATTACTTTAGTTGGGTATCCATTGTTTTTTTAATCAAATTTTGAAAGATTTTTTTCTATTTGTTTTTTGAATAAATAAACATTACTACATATTCTTTTAATTCTATTCATTTAATTAAAAATGGTATTTAAAAAGATGTTCTTAGAATTCAAAGTAACTAGTTTATTTATATTAAAATTAAAATCATTTCTTTTATCTTAAAATCAACAAAGCAGATATTTTCTTCTTTTATAATATAATACCCAATTAATTTCTTTTATAATACCCAAATCCAAAAAAATTGAAATTAATATTATCATCATGATTACAAAGCAAAATTAATTCCTCAGGGTAAATGTTGTTCAATAAAATAATATAATCTTGAAAATTAAAGGTTATTAAATCATCAATAAATCTAAAAACAAATTTAATATTAAGAGTATAATTTTTTTTAATAATAGTGCAAAAATAAGTTAGCTAAGAGAGATGAAAAATTAGATCCTTGTGGTATTCCATCAATTTAAAGAAAATTATGTTTTTCATTGTAAAGATAATTAATAAAAAGACAAAATATAATTGGAATTTCCCAATAATCAAAATCGCAAATAAGGATCTTTTTAAAATCATAGTAAAATTTCAAAAGGACATCTTTTAGTTTAGAAAGGGGAATGCTATTGAAAAGATCCTGGAAATCAAAAGTTGCAATAAAATTTATTTTATTATGTTTAATAAATTCTAAAATCGGTTGATTATTAGAGATAATCCAAGAAAAACATTCCTTAAGAATATTGTTAATAATTTTATTTAAGTAGTTAGAGAAAATGGTGTCTGGTTTAGTAAAGTAAGTATTAGTGACATGTGATTGTTTTACATTTTATAGGAATTTTATGAAATTTAGGACTGGTAATTAACCTTTAGGGGACGGAGGGTACGACAGTTGTACCCTAAAAATAATTTTATTTTAAGACGGTTTCGGTACAACATTTGTACCACACATTTCTTTCCCCTTTCACTGTCAAACTTACTCTTCACCTCTTGATGTTAAGTGGTTTAAGTAGTTCCCCCTCTATTGTTAAGGCTTCGAGGGGAGGATTGTAGGAGGATTTCGCGAAATTTGGCATTGGAGGTTGGCATATATTGAACATCGGTGTAAAAATAATTTAGCCAAATATTCTTTAGCTGTCTTTTCTGTTTTCTCCTCTCTGTTAGTACGTTATTTACGCAATTCCGATGGCTCCTCGTAAGCGAGGTTTAAATGATGAAGAGATCTGTAAACTCTTAGAGGAATTAGATAAAGAAAATTATGCAGATAGTGATTCGGATTGCTCTGATGAGGAGGATGACGTAACTGTAAAAGCAATTTTTGGAGAAGATGAAGAAATTAATGCTATCAAAACCGATGAAATACAACAAACTTTCACATGGCGTGATATTCAAAATTTGGACCATTCGCAAAAGATAAATTTTACCGGACAATCGGGTGTTGCTCCTTCAATTATGCCTTTACAGAATGAAGTTCATTTTTTTGAATTATTCATTTCTAAAGAGTTACTTCAATTAATTTCTACAGAGACTAACCGTTACTATAATAACCAATTAAACTTTCACCCTGAAAAGGAGAAAAGGTCGCATTCATCTGAATGGTATGAAACGAATGCAGACGAGCTGAAGATATTTTTTGCTTTAATTTTGCTCATGGGCCACATTGAAAAAGACTGTTTAAAAGACTATTGGTCTACCGACGAGTTAATTGCTACACCAATATTTGGGAAATCAATGCCTAGGGACAGATTTCTACAAATATTGCGTGCTCTTAATTTCGCTGATAATTCTACTAAACCAAAAAATGATGAAAACTATGACAGGCTATGGAAATTGCGTGATGTGTTTAAGCTAATAAACGATTCTTTCAAAAAATATTACTCTCCAACTGAAGAATTGTCAATAGATGAAGTTATTGTTAAATTTAAGGGGAGAGTAATATTCAAGCAATATATGCCGAAAAAACGAAAGCAATGGGGGATAAAAATGTACAAAATTGCTGATAAAGAAGGTTTTACTTATGATATGCAAGTTTATTTAGGTAAAGATAAAAACAAACAAGCTCCATCCTTACCTGCATCTTATAACGTTGTGAACAATTTAGCAAATTCTGTTAAAGGAAAAGGTCACAAACTTTACATGGATAACTTTTTTTCTTCTCCAGATTTATTTTCAGATATGCTGAAAAACTATAAAGTAAATTGTTGTGGGACTGTCAGGGCAAATAGGAAAAATTTTCCTAAATTTGCTCAAAATAAAAAATCAAAATCTGGAGAAAGTCAAATACTTTATTGTGAGGAAGGCATGGTAGCCGTATGTTATCATGACAAGCGACATGTTTATCTCTTGAGTAATATTCATGAGCCTCATGCAGCCCTGGAGCAGCATGATAATACTAAAAAGTCAAAAATTGTCGCGGATTATACAGAGCATATGGGTTTTGTCGATTTGAGTGATCGAATGGCTAATTTATATTCTTTCGGTCGTAAGACAGTCAAATGGACAAAAAAACTATTTTTTCACCTACTAGATTTAAGTGTTTTAAATTCCTACATATTGTTTAGAAAAGTTATCGGTGGAAAAACCCATCATCAATATAGAATGAATGTCATTCGATCACTCTTAGATAAAACCCAATGCTCCACACCTCGCAGAAATGCTCTTGTGCAATCATCTTTTTCACCGAGCAGGAAAATATTAAAAATGGAGCACATGCATATTCCAAAAGATGAAAAAAAACGAAGACGTTGCACTGTGTGCTATAAGAAAGGCATTCAAAGACGTTCAACAATTATTTGTTTAACGTGCAATGTTGCCCTTTGCATTGACCAAGATTGCTGGATGGAACATCATAATAACAATTCATAAAAATTATTACATAATGAACTCATAACAAAATAGTTTTTAAATTAATTTATATTCTTCGAAAATTCTTGCAGCTTTTTTAAATATTAGTACTATCTGTTTCATTTATTTATTATTTTTCATTTAGTTTTAAGTGATGTATAAATATTTTATTTATAATCTCACTATTATTTCGGTATTATTTGCAATTAATTATTCATATATATATTTATATATACACATATATATATAATTTTATGATTACTATATAATAATCTTTATGACACATAACGAAAATAATTAAGAAATTACAAGTGCTTATGACAAAATTTGCTATTATTATATTATTTAATCAAAAAAGTATTAGTCTTCCTTGCAGACTGGCTCGGATGTCTATTATTAGATATTTTCTATTTTATAATATTTGGATTTTATTTTCATAAGTATGTTAACTATAATATTGAAACTTGAAAAAAAGGATATTTTAGTTCAAGAAGTTAAACAGGAGTTTAACAAAACGTAATTTGGAATAAGCGTATAGGGGATTTATAAATTTACTATAATTATCATTGTATATTAAGTTTTGATGTTTTGAATTTATTCATTTTTTTAATTGGATAATAAAGTTTGTTTCAACTATGTAAGTCATTTTTTTTTTTCGAACAAAAATTTAAATTTTCTACAAATTCTTGATATAAAGAATTTTTATTTCTTGCTAAACATAAAAATTTGTGTTATGGTTCTTGATTTGTAAATAAAAAAATTTAAAAGATGCGTTACTACGAGTTTTTAATTTAAAAAAGTAAATTACTAAAAAGTCGTAATAAAGTATGTTTAGAATAAATTAGTTACTAATTTATAAATAGTTACAAGATTTTATTTTATCAAAGTACATCCTTTCTTGTGCAGTTATTAGATTTATATTTTTATCCAATACAAAATCGATAATAAAATAAACATAGTACAAAAGGAAAAAAAAAGGTCCAGAGTGTTATGAAATATTTTAGAAATTCCTAAGTTTTTTAAAAAATCCTAGTTAATATAATTAAGGTAGAAAATCGATAAAAATAAAAGCAGTATTACAGAATTTGAAATTGAATAGAACTTTATCAGAAGACTTTAAAAAAACTTAAGATTAAAAAAAAAACTTACATTTTTTTAAGATTTAAAAAAATTTAAGATCGAGCATTTTTTTTATATATCTAAATATTACAAAATTTAAAAAAATTTATTATAGAGTAACATTATATTATAGGAAATAATAACGTATATTAATAAAGTTTTAAACAGCAGTTAGCTAAATACTAAAAGTAAAAATAATTTTTACATTTATAAAAAAATTTTGTACTTCTTTATATTTATTTCTTTTAAAAAAATATTTTCAACAGTTACATATTTATCTAATTTTCTTCAAAAAAATCCCTCAAAATATATTGGTTCCTGCATTAAACTTGTAATATAAATATTTTTATTTTTTTAGTTCTTTCAATTCAGCTAAAAAAAACCGGACAAAATAATTTTTTTCTACTTTATGCAAGGCTTTTATATTGTGTAGAAAAGTATCAACTTTTAAGAAAATAAATTCTGTGCTCTCACAAAGAACATAATCAGTGTAAGTTTTTATATTTCTTTTTAAAATTTCTAATGCCATGTAAGAAAAGTATTTTCGATATATAATATTCATTCTTTTTAACTCTTGTATGATTTGCGAATTCAAACCCCTCATCAATTATTAGCTAGACTGTCTACTTTTTACAATTGCATTTTGAATGTAAGCATTTCCTTTACTTTCACACATTTCCAGAAACTTCTTCCTAACGGAAACAACCAATTATTCTATGTCCTCTTGTCAGGTTTTCCTTCTGGGTGTCTCTTTTCAAGTATGTGGCCACATTAATGTCTCTTTTCAAGTATGCGACGTCAAAAGAAATCTCATATATCATGTTATAAATTGCTTTCAAGTTCCTTTGAACTTTCTATTGATGCTAGCACAGCTTGCTGCCATGCAACTTACTTTTCACATAATGCAATTATTATTTCTTCACTAAAAGAAAAAGATACCGAAATCAATTAAGTATTGCCACTTCTACATGCAAAGTGCTATTTCTTGGTGTAAGCTGTTATCTTGTCAGAATAAATAGTCTTCTTGATAATATATACTGAGGTCTGTGGTTTTTAAAATTCTTAACAATAGTTAGCTCACAATACCTGAGAAAAAGACCACACCATGATCAACGGAAATGCATGTTTTACCTTCAACCAACTGTCAACCAAGCTTGTATAGGTGTGTCTGATCACAATCGATGACTTTAAAGTTTTCATCTTCACATGTAGGTGTAAATTGTGAAAGACTTCAGCTCTGTGGATGTTTTATTTTGTACTAAACTTTTCTAACTTCTTAGAAAATAAAAAAAAATTAGGAAAAATATTTCTTTTTGCCTAATAAATAAATTTAAGGAAAACATTAGAATATGAATCAGTTTAAAATAAGAAACTCTGATAATTAGTGTTATTTTGTTTTTAATTATATATAATACATTATTTTAAAAATAAATTAGACTTTTAGATCTGACAATAAGAGCTTCAGATATAAACTTAATAGAAACGTGGAGTATATTTTTATTATTTAATATATTTGTTGGAAAGGACGCTTTTCTTTAAATTTATTGTAAGCATGTTCTTACATATTTTTAGAGACTTTGTATTTATTATTTTATAAAAAGAAATATTCTGGTAAAATATTCATGAATTCCTATGAATACACTCATAAAACTTTTGATGTAATTCTAAAATAAAAGAAAACAAAAAGCTTTCTGAAAATTTTTAATTATTTTTCATATTACAAATTTAAGTAATATATGACATACCTAAACAGTATTTTTCAATGTTAGTACAATTTATGTAGATAAAAAGTTTGTAGCTTTTTTTTATACAATATTATTCATTGAAAAAAAATTGGTCTCGAAAATTTTCAATTTTGTTTCTCTGGTTACAACTATTGATTAAATGAAAAGAAAAAAAGTAAGCATTTTTGTTGAGCAAAAAATATTTTACTTATATATTAAGTGTTTAGTTAAATTTAAATAACCTTTTATTCAGCGTGAACGTTTCTCCAGCTAAAGGTTAAGAAAAATTTTATTAATAAAAAAAATAATTTCTTGCAGAGGACACTTGATGCATTTATAATAAAAAGTTAGTTAGGTCAGTTTAAATATCGAAAATACAAATATTTTGCCCTTAAACTTTTATTTACTAATTACTAGTTTCCTCAGAGGAATTTCCAGAGTTTTCTTTTCTTCAGCTTTTTACATTTTTTATATAAGAATTAGCATATTAATTTAAGTAAATGTAATATGACTTCTCTTCTTCAGAAACATATTTTGCATCTACAGTTTCCTATGACTAAAGTTTTGACAATAGAAATTAAATATTAGCTCATCCAAACTAAGCGATGTAGCATAGGGAATGATATGAAACATATTTAGCATAAAATAAGTCACCTGATAAATATTTAGTGTTGACAAAATTTATTATTATTTATTTTTTTTAAGGATGGTACAGAAACTTTTAGACTCTTAAAATTCTGTTAGGAGTAATTAAAAAAGAGACAGCCCCTCCGGATATATATATATATATATAGTAAATATAAAAATGAAATAGAAATAATATTGTTAAAAAAGTATATATGATATATTTTACATGTAATATATTTTTACAGAAAAAAATTTCGCTTACTCAAAAATTATTAACTGGATGAATTTCTTTCAAGAAACCACATGATATAACATTCTAAATTATCTGCTTGAAATATAATTTTTGCCTTGAAGAATATTTGTATTACAATTTTGTATTAATGTAATGTATGCGACTTTTAATTTTAAAAAAAGGTCAAAGAAAGAAAAAAAATAAATTTAGTATAAAAAATTAATGTAAAAAAAATCTACATTCGTCCAAATTATTTTAACGGATAAATGAAATAAACTTTTAAATTCGAAAAAAAACCTTTAAAGTTTCAGATGCATCTCATTTCTAAGAGAACAAAAAACTATGCTTTTTAACATGAGCTAACAGAATAAATTTGTTTAAGATTTTATAACAAGAATAATTTATTTATATCTTTCAAAAACAGTAAAAAACACTTTTTAAAAAAAAAAAAATCATTAAAAATTCTAAATAACTTTTTAAATATAAGTTTGTTTTACTATTGAGAAAATGTTTGTTTTTTTGTAAAAAAAAATCGAAAAAAAAAGTTATATTTTAACTTTTTCTCATAATGTGTTACACGTTACAAATAAAGTATGCCAAAATATTCATAACTAAGTCAAAATGTTTGCCGATAATGATGCACGCTGCAACCCCTCTACTGCTCCCTTCTTGGAGAGTGAATATAAATTACAACAAAACGTTTCCCATACATAAGTGGTTAAAGTAGTTACCTCCCACTGACTGAGTGGGGGGCTGAATTTCTACAAGAAAGCGCCGGACAGAGAAGAGAATTTTTTCACATGAGTAACCGCATCCTAAAGGTTAAGTAAGGAAATTGTATATTGCTAATTTTAATTTTTAACCTCTTATATAAAGCCAAAAAATTTTTTATGACAATATTATTATTTAAATTACTAAGTTTAAAATTGTTACTATTTTTAATTCCGTATTTTAAAGTTCAACATAGAATTTTTTAGAGAAGATTGCATAATTATTGTTAGCTTTGTCTATGGGGTAATTACAAAATTTTTTGTAGTTGCTTAATTGATTGAAAAAATTTTAGAAAAATTTGTTGAATTATTAGAGTTATTTAAATTGTCCTTATTATTGAAAACAAAGTTTTTAAAGTAATAATAAACAACCCATTTCCGTTCCTGTAAACATACCTAAAAGTAAAGAGAATCTATATGATATCTTTAAACAAAAACTATTGAGATCATTAAGAAAGTATTCTAGAATTTTATGAATTAATATATGGGTCTAAGGTTTGTGCCTTTTATTATTAAATTCCTAAGTTCTAAGTTAAAGTTTTCTATAATATTTAAATTACCAGTAATAATATGTTTATCAACAAAATCAAAATATTTCTAGTCTTTACAGTGACATTCATAATCGGATACATTGATCCTACCTAAATTTTTGCTTATATCATTATAATTAAATATAGTTCTACCAATAGATTTACTATTATATTTAAAGCTTTTAATAATGTTAAAATCTTTTAATGGAAATAAAAGTTTAAAATTTTCAAAAATATTATGAAATTTGATCTCATTGAAAATAGGGTTTTGAAAGTTAATAACGAAATATTAATTATCCAAATTTTTCTTTTTATTTGGGGAAATTATACTCATTTAAACTTTTACAAGATCGAAAAAAAGAATTTATGCAAGAGAATTAATAAAAGAAAAGTTGATAATAAGATCTTGAAGCTTATATATATCATTATTTTTAAGGGAGAAAACAAAATCTTTAATTGGTTTAATATTACAATGCTTATAAAAATCTTTTTCCATATTAGAAATAAAATTTTTATTTGATTTGTCACTATTAAGAGAGTTTTTATTACATCTTGATCCTTGTTTACCTCGATTTGTATGCTTATCTTTAATATATGAAAAAGTGAATAAGTTGAGGACTTATTAAAGTTAATCTGTGTATGTTGAAAGGTATCGCTTAGCCCATACAGCAAAATTGTTTTGTATATAAGTATGTAGTAATTTTCTTTTTGTAGTCTTAAATCTATATCTTCTACCATATCTAAAATATTAATTTTGACACTGCTAAAATTATGTTCTCTAAAATGATTAAATTCCAGATTATTGATAATTTATTACTGTTTATATCAGAACGGTGTTGATTAATTCGAATAGTAAGAGAGTTACTGATTTGTCCAACATATTACAAAAACCACAGGTTAACATATAAAGAACATTTTTAATTTTACAAAAAGATTTGGAGCTATCGTTATTAAGAATTTTACGCTTGTGGTCAATATTAGGGAAAGTTCTGCATCTGTTATCACCACACGCTTTATAAGATGGTAAAATTTCAGACATTGAATGTAACTCATAAAATCTTTTGCTTTCAGAGTAGCAAGATGTCGATTCGAAGGACCCCTCTGAATTAGGCTCTTTGTACCGGGTACAACATGAAGAATAATTTAAATATTGAAAATTTTTCTTTAAATATTGAACATATTTTTTACACTTACAATTAATTATTATAACTGTTTAAATTCATAAAAATAAGCTCATAGAGCAACGCTCTAAGCACACACAACATCCCAAACACACGAAATTATAAAAAAGAATTAATAAACGCAAGCAGAGGGAAAATGAAAGTAAGTAAATAGTAGATAATATTAAGTGCTAAGCTGCATTAAATATAATCACTAAAACATAGCATAATAAATAAATACATTGAGGCGGAGGAACCCTCTCATATTAAGTTGAGAACAACTATAACAACATTTATTAACAACTGAAACATAACGAGATAAAAAACAGAAAACTAAAAGTGTGAGAGTGTGCACAGAGCAAAGTTCGAAGCTTCTTATTTACTGAAAGGTACAAGGTTGCCGATCTTATTTCCATCATCCTTTGGCGACTACGCGCAATGTCTGGCGCCACATCACTCCCCACCGGAGTTTCATAGTCGTCAGATTCTGAAACGAACTCTTCTTTCATACCGAGTAACGTACTTCCTTGAATCCGGTATCTTTTCTGTCAAAGGAGACTCTGAAGTTATAGTTGAAGAATGATGAGACTGGCCAGGAGAATCTCCGTGGTTTAAAGAATGGGCCTCGTCCACTGGCAAATACGCCGGTTTCAACCTGTCGATGGAAATCCACTTTTTCTTTGTGGAGATCTGCAAAAGATAAATTTTAGCTTTTCTCTTAAGAACTAAATATGGGCCATCATACGGAGGTTGTAATGGTCTCCGTACGGCGTCATGCCGCACGAACACATGCGTACAAGTCTGAAGATCCTTAGGCATATAAACGACTCGTCTGTCATGCCAAACAGAAGCTACAGGCTTGACCTCACTAAATGCTTTACGCAACTGAGAAATCAATTCAAACTGCGAGATGTCATTTCCCGAGTTAGTAAAGAACTCTCCGGGAACTCTCAATGTTTGCCCATAGACTAACTCCGCAGAAGAGAAGTTCCAATCTTTTCGAACAGCAGTCCTCAAACCCAGGAGAACTAATGGTAAATTATCAAGCCAAGAATCTGTAGTATAACACATAAGGGCTGCTTTTAATGTTCTATGAACACGTTCAATCATCCCATTGGCCTTAGGATTATATGCAGTTGTACGTATAATTTCAACACCCAGAATTCGTGCTAATTTCTTGAAAGTGAAGGAATCCAGTTGTCTTCCCTGATCATTTGAAATTCTAACAGGAGCACCAAACCGTGAAACCCAATTAAAAATCACTGCTCGTGCCACTGTATTTGCCGTGATGTCTTGCAGAGGTACCACCTCAACCCATCGTGTAAACCGATCAATTAAAGTTAAACAGTACTTATATCCTCTACACATCGGTAAAGGGCCAATCAGGTCCAAATGCACATGCTGGAACCTAGCATTAGGAACAGGAATTTTTCCCAATGGAGATATAACATGTCTATGTATTTTAGCCATTTGGCAACTTAAACACGTGCGACACCACTGAACAATGTGTTTTCGAATTGATGGCCAAACATATGTACTACATAACTGTCTTACAGTAGATCGAGCACTGGTGTGTGCAAGATTATGTACAGAATCGAAAATCATTTTTCGAAATTTCATGGGTACATACAAACGAGCACTAGGTTGGGAGACATCAAAATACAAATTTACATCAGATTTAGGCAAAACAATTAATTTAAATTTAAGATTAGTAACATCTGGATTTTTTAAACATACCTGCAATTCCTCATCAGTCAACTGCTCAGCTGCAACTTGCACATAATCAATTTTGTCAGGAAAAGCAATTTCTTCTACCCTTGACAAAGCGTCTGCCACTAAGTTTTCTGCCCCTGCTAAATATCGTAAGTCACAAGTAAACTGTGATATAAATTCTAATTGACGTAAACGTCTTGGAGAACTCTTTTCAAAACTTTGGGCAAAGGCGTGTGTCAAAGGTTTATGATCAGTTATAACATGAAATACCCTTCCTTCCAACATATACCGAAAATGAATTATTGACAAATAAATCGCCAAAAGTTCTTTGTCATACACAAAATATTTAACTTGAGCATTATTTAACTTTTTGGAGGAAAAGGATAAAGGTATATAACCAGAGCAGTTTTTTCATGTAAAGCGCCAGCTACTGCAATGTCACTAGCGTCCGTGAACAGCACTAACTGGCAATCAGGTGCCGGGTGAGATAGCTGAGTAATGTTTACGATACTTTCTTTGCATTTTGCGAAAGAATTTTCTAACTCTGCAGTCCAGTTAACAATTTTACTATCGCCTTTTTTACTACCCCCAAGTAAAGTATCAGTCATTGTAACATAAAACTAAGCAACACGCTAAAGATTCACTTATGAAAATTTTCAAACTAAACTAGTTATATATATATACATTAGAGCAATTGAATAAGTAGAGGATATCTGGAATATTCACAGTAAAAATTAAGTATTTACATAACTAAGAACGTATCAGAACTATAAATATTATACTAAGAATTAAATGCAACAGCATTTAAAGTTCGTACATTCAAATTCAATAACTACTAATTAAAGTCTCTTACAATAATGTTTAAAAATTTCAGTCTAATTAATATAATACAATACAAAAGATATTACTATGCATTAAGTTTAAATTAGTGCAAACAAAGCAGTTGACTGAATAAGAGAGGAAATTGTACATTACCAAATTCAAGTAGTTCCAAATTGTAAAACAACGGATAATAGCATATTCAATTAAAAAAAAAAATAAACACAAGGGTCACCAAATGAGGGGGAGGAACCCTCTCATATTAAGTTGAGAACAACTATAACAACATCAATTAAACATTTATTAACAACTGAAACATAACGAGATAAAAAACAGAAAACTAATAGTGTGAGAGTGTGCACAGAGCAAAGTTCGAAGCTTCTTATATACTGAAAGGTACAAGGTTGCCGATCTTATTTCCATCATCCTTTGGCGACTACGCGCAATGTCTGGCGCCACAACATAAAGGACAACAACAAAAACTTGTTAGAAAAATAAAACTTATAGTTTTTCATAATTTTCTTCTTTTTTTTTTTTGTCCTTTTTGTGATTATTTATTATGCTATATTATATATACATATACACACATGGAGAGCATTAATGAAATAACAACAAAATCTACATGCTTGTATCAAGTTTGCTCGTGTGTTAGTGCCATTGTCATACAAATCAGCAACATAAGTAGGGAAGACAGAACGGTGCCAATATAAGAAACTGCAGTCAGAAGCATCCTCTATAACCTGAAATAAAATAAATTTAGTATAAATATTTTTAATTAGTAAAAATAAGTTTTAAAAAGCTGACAAAAAATAACTTGAAAAGCAAAAGCTAAAAAAAAATAAATGCTTATTACTTCCTAAGAGAGCACTAATAAAAGCGAGACAAGTTTTAAAATTTATTAATTTTTGCTAATAAAACTGATGGGCTCAAGATACATGGTAGCTAAGCCCTTCAATTAAGTTATTTATAAAATCTAACAAAATCAAGAAAAAAGTCACAAGAAATTTGAAATATAATTTACTCTTAAAAGATTAGATTTTCAAGTAGTTAAAAAATAAGAGATATCTTTTCTAAATGCAACCTGGATATACATACCGTAACTTTGCAGAGATACACCATGGAATTTATGGTTTATTAACATTTTTTTCCCCCAATGAGGTGCACAATCAGTCTTCCAGATGAGCAGACCTAGTGCGTTCTCCAGAAGTGACCAGACGACCATCACAATGGGTGAGATACCGTTGGCCATGTTAATTTGGACGTCCAGTTTCTGCCACACTAGATGGCAGCACCAAGACTCTATTTGAATGCTAAAGTGCGCTAGGAATTTAATTTTGCCAGAAATGCCAGGAGCCAATAAGGCATTCCAGGGATCTTTTACATGCCGCATAATCATACGACATGGCCGCTGAGGATTTTCTGCATCCCGAAAATCTGGTGTCAGGGCCGGTGATGGTTTATTAACATTAAACCATAGTATGCGCTGCGTACCTAATGAAGCAGCCTATACAGTTTTTGTTTTTTTTCACCACTTGAGCTAGAAAATTCTATTTTGTTCAATTGATTCTCCAAAATTTCGTTATTATTTTTCCTCTTTTTATCTTTTGCAGCAATCTGTTTTTATAATTTATGATCAATAATAATTTAGAAAATTAGCAATGCAGGTGCAAAACAGTTTGCAAGAATGTAACAATAGTGCACCATACATACTACCATTCAACCAAAGAAGTCGTTCCCTCCAGCAATCACTCGGCTAATAGTCTCTTACAAAGATTGACAGAAGTATGATTACACCTTTTTTTCTGCTGCAGGTGTGAAGAAAAAAGGTGAAAGAAAAATATCTAATGGAATGAGTGGGGTGAAATGGTTAAATCTTAAAGGTCAAGTTTATCCCCACTTTCAGTTGAAGATCAACTTTATTATTTTTACTCTCGAAAATATCCAATTTTCAAATTTAGAGATGATCAAATAAAATGATGCAGCATGATGAGCACGTGGATAAAAGAGGAATGTGCAAACTGCATTTTATTCTACATCTAATGTTTATTTTAACATTTTTGATTTAAAACTTGGACATTATAAATTAATTATAAAAGAAATAATGCATTCACAATCATTTTATGCTTTAATTTTGTGCAATTAATTACTTATTTTTATAACTATTTCTTTAAAAAATAGTTTTTAGCTGTTTATCATTTGATAAGTTAAAATTTTAGAAATTTAAAATTAGTAAAAAGAAATGGGACGTGCTCATGATTGTTTAATTGTAAAATTTTTTGTCAAAAAAGACATATTTTACTTTATTTAATAATTATTTATATTTTTTAAATCATTGTAATGATTTTTAGCTGGGTTGAATCATTTGATTTAATATTTAGGTATTTCAAATCAAATTACAATAAAAAAAAATTTTGAACCTTACAAGAAACTTTTAAACAGTCTATTGTATTTTGATAACCTATTTTAATTATATTTGAATTCTTAATCACTTGGTTTACATAAAGTTAGAGTATTTTAAATTGGCATTCATTAACATAATGCATTTGTGATTGTGTTACATTTGAATTGTAAACAATTGTACGTGGTATAATTTTGCATACATTTGAAAAGTTATGATGAAAATTATCGAATTACATAAAATCTAATTTTAAGTAAGAATGCATACATTAATTTATTGTACATTTAGTAATTATTTTAATGATTTTTAAACGTCTAATTATTTATTTGGTATATAACTTGTTATTTGAAACAGATGTGTTAACTTAGCGACTGATTGCAATAAAATTTTGTGTGGCGTATCTGATGGTCTCGCTTTTCTGATGAAAAACTTTTCCTTTATAGTCAAATTTTACGCATATACCAGGTGCGGGGTATATATCAGGGCTATGTATCTCCCTGAAATTATGGGATTTTTTTTCTTTTATAAAATACTAATCATATATGGTATATACATTACAAACCATTGAATATACAAGGGGCAAATAAATAAATAATACATGAAATACATGTATATAAAAACATTCCAATCATGTCTAATGTTGCATGCTGTAATAATAAAAATTATTACAGCATGCAACATAAAAAATTTATACTAACTTTTCTTTTAAATCACACAAGAAATCACCACATTAAAAAAATTGGCCAGTTCATCATCTTTAAATGAATTCTAAAATAAATGCATACAAAACAATAAGTATATCCATTTGTAACATGATACTAAGTAAACATTAATGAAATTTAAAATAAGTATTAAATAACTTTTTTTTATGTTATGATGTGAATTCGGATAGAAAAATATAAATAAAGATGCTAAAACTACCTAGCAAGTTTTAGCTCTATACTTTGACAACTAAAAGTGCAATTTAAAATCTTGTTCTACATATTATTTAAAATTTTTAGGTTAATTTGATTTCAAGCAAAAGGTTAAATTTATTATTTATTTTAGCAATCATAGCAAATATTTTAATAATGAAAAAAAATTATAATATGATAACTAATGCACTTTTTAATGTTAAAATTAAATTTTTAAAAGTCAAAAATGTGGTAGCATACAACTACATTTTTAAAATATAAAAATATAGTGGCATACTATTTTTCACTTTAAAATAAATAGCTTTTAAAAACAGACATTCTATTTTCAAAACAAAATTTTTAAAAAAAGTTATTAAATCTCAGGTATAGAATAATAAGAAAATATACAGAATAGCAAATTGAAAAAAATATCAACGGCCATTTATTTTGTCTTAAATACAGATTCATATACTGTTTCAAACTTTATTTAGAAATAATCATATCTATTTTGTAAATTTCATTGCATAAGAATAGTTATCATTAAAATTAACTATATTGATTTTATTGTATCATTAAAATAAATTTATTTGACTATGAGAATACCATTCTTAATGTTAGTGTACACATTCCCATTAACACAAAATTTTCCTTTTAAAATATAAAAATATTTCCTTTTTATTTCACATATTTTGCCAATATAACTTTTGAATTTATAAAGTAGGAGAAAATTAAACAATATATTAACAATATATCATATTATTTATCAAAAGTAATGTAATCTAATTAGCCAGAAAGAGTATATATGCAATAATATATAAAAAAATACTGATCGTAATGCAACATTTGAACTATGTTCAAAATACTTTTAGAAGAATGGAAAAATAAAAAAAGCTTTCAAATGAATTTATGACGTATTTTATTCGTTAGTTGAAGAGGCAATAATTAACTTTTAGTATTGATGAAAGTGTATGGGGCTGGGGCCAACAATGTTATAGATATAAATTTATGATTTTATTTATTTATTTATTTGCTGATTTTAGTTATTTGAAAATAATATTTAATAATTTTATTTTTAAACAATAATGCTAGGGAATTTAAATGCCTTTCGGCATGCCAAATGTGGTAGTTAACTATAACCTAAGAAGATTCCAATATGATTTTGTAAAAATTTCTTTTTTTTTCAACTTATCTTATTTTATCAGAAATTCCTATTACAAACTCTAGGGTTACTTAAATATAGATTTTAGATTAACAAAATAAAAATAAAAAATTTATTAAATTGATTTAAATGTTTAAAAACCTGAAGAAAAAAAACTTTCTTAATTGAGTTTACACAGAATTTACATTAAAATATTTTTAAATAAATAGGATTGAGAAAAATTTTATGAAACAAGGACTTTGTAACAAGAAAATTGATCGGTTTTCAATTATCTGTTTTATTAAAAAAAATATAAAATTATGTATATATTTTATCCAGTCAAAAACCATACGTTATATGGTCAAATTGAACAAGCTGACATGTGGGGGATAACATTGAAATATTACACATATTGAGCATATTTAATATATAGAATTTAAACAAATATGAGAAATGACAAAAGAGACTTTAATCATAAGATTAGTGTTTTGCAATTTCAATGTAAGTTAAATAGACCTTTTTTAAAAAATTCTTAATTAAAAACCCAATGACTATGACTTTTTTAAATACTTGCAATTTAAAAATAAATATATAACTGGAAAGTCATAATTTTTGAAAATATATGCTATGAAATAAACATCCATATTGCCAATTTGGAAAGATAATTAAGAAGCATAATTTTTCAGAATGAGGTTTGTAGACTGAAAAGTTTAAGAAAAACATGAAACAGCTATAACAATGCTCAACATTGTGTTAAATTTTTTCAAAACTATTGATTTCAGAAATGCATGCTCTTTGAAACGTTTTGATACAAATAAAAACATTTATAGCTACCAATGTAGATAGGAAATAATCCAGTAGATTTTACAAAAAAATATAAATTTCACGGTAATTGTCGCAAAATCTACTAAATATTTTACACATAGAGAATTTTAGGGATTTTTATAGTTGTCAAAATAGAAAAACTGCAATATTTTCCAAATATGATTAAGTTACTTATTATGTTTACTTATATTTTTGAAAAGTAGTAGGCATTTAATTCATCAAAGTTAGTTAAAAGATTATTTAAAAAATTTAAAAAGGAAGTTCTGAATGAAAATAAACTTAACATTTTAGAGCCAAAAAAAGTTTTAGACTGATTTTAATAAATGAAGCTCACTTCATTATGTATTAGTAACACTTATTAAAATATTCAAGAAAGCAATAATCTGTGCAAAAATTCTACTTCAACAGGGATTTTTTAAGGAAACTTACTCAATTATAGGGAATTTTCTAAAATATACAAATACCAGGAGGATTTTTATGAAACCAGTAGAAACTGGCAAAATCCAGTAGAGTTGGCAGCAATAAACATGTTAATTTAAAAAAATTCAATTTTCAACCAAACTCTACTCATAGCACCAACTACTCATTTTGAGAGAGATATCAGTAGTTTAATTCAAATAATATGCTAATTAAAATTATTTGTAAATATATATATCCAGTATATATTAACAAAATATAAATATATTAAAATCCAGTTACTCAAAAATGCAGTTGTTATGGACTTATTCACCATTTTATGAAATACTATAATTCAAATAAAATGAATAATAACATGTTTTTCTTTTAACTGAAATGCGAAATAGCACTACTATTTGCACTCCTAAAGACAACCAAATAAGCAACCAGTTTTCTTTCTTTTGCACACTAAACTCACACTTTATAATCAAATAAAAATAATATTGCGAAAGTTTTTTAATTCATTCTTATGCAAAGCTCTTTGCAATATTTCTTTATTTTCAATGGCACATTAAAAGACAATTGAATATCAAAAAGGGCAACAATAAATCTATAAGTGAGAAGAACAGGGCAATGCAATATTTAAAACTAAATTACTTTTAAAACTTTAGAATGAGTTCAAAACAATCAAGTTCAAATGGAAAGAGAACTTATGGAGCAAGATGGAACTAGACATTACTAATGTCTTTTATTGTTATATAAAATTATTCCACTGCTATCATACATATGAATAATTCTAACAATACACACATAATATATAAATAAGTATATTTATTTATGTCGAAAAAAAACCCTTGAAAAATTATGAGATATTTTTAAATATTACGATGAAATTCAACAAATTACTGAATTTATAAAGGAACTCAAAACATAAATATTCATTCAATTTGATATTTTAAGGAATTGCATACCTGGAATTCAAAGATTTTTCAGCTAGTACAAGAACAGATAAGTCGACGTTCACTATACTTTTTGTCAGAAACTAATCCTTTCGGTAAAAAAAATAAGTACATTAAAAGATATCTTAATTTCTAAAGCCTAAATAAAAACATAACTTTTAATCAGAAAATAAGCATTCATGATACTTTAATGTAATTATTATAAGGTTTAAGATATATATATATATAATATATATATATATATATATATATATATATATATATATATATATATATATATATATATATATATATATATATATATATATATATAAGATTATAGTCAATATTATTTTTATTAACAGTTTTTAAACGAGTTTCACAATTAACTGAGTTTGCATTTTTTTCCTTCAAAAATATAGTTATCTGCTAAAACATAGATAACAACTATACATTTTCTTGGAGTACCACATAAAATTTATATTACCTTTGTAGTAATGAGCTGCGATAGCTCAACAGTTAAAAGCACTGGACAGCATCATAAAGAACTAGAGTACAGCAGCTGATGGCTATTTGAAGTCTACTCAGCTTAAGATTGATAGATACCAGCTTTTTTAAGTTAAAACAACTGGTGCAGTAATGCTGACCACATTGCAACCATCAGGCTGTTGATCACAAAATTGTGAAGCCTAAATCTCCATGACCTCTTTGGTCCACAATGGGCTGTTGCGAGAATGTTTTACTAAACTTTGCAGTCATATAGAATAAATTAGGTATCCTCTACATCAGTGTGTTGGAAATAAAAATATATTCTATTTTTATTCAGGTCTAGTTTTTCAGGTTTGAACACCAGTTATTCTAGATTGGTTGACTCAGTTATTTTTGAAAATATATGAATAGATATATTCTAAAAACACCTGTCATCTAAAAATAATCTAATAATATTACAAAAATAATCTAATAATATTACAATAAAAATTTTAGTTTATTATTAGCTGAAAATCTTATACAAGTTTTGCTTAAATTTATTTCATTTTATTTTTACTTAAAACTATGAAGATAATATTACATCATGGTTTTCATTTAGCTGTATATAAAATATAAAAATCAAATTTTCATTAGTTTATCTTCTTAAATAAAGATTTACAAAACTTAAAATAGTTCATACCTTTCTATGATGATTATTGTCAAAGCAAGGTGTCCTAAATGTTCTAGCCCCCACCCCACCCAATATGATTCATTAATAACAACTGAATGACGGTTCCTTCAATTCCCTATATTTAAAAAAAACTACTTAATTTGAAATTTTAAAAAAAGCAGTTTTAATAGCAATTTATAAATAGAAAATAAAAATCTAATATCTTAATATTGAGTAGAATTAACAATTTTATATTATATATATATATATATAATTTAAAAAAATTCGAGATCCATATAGAGCTTGCTTGAGTATGCAAATTATAAAAATTAATGCCAATATGCTATATATCATACAACTAGATTACACAACAAAAAACAGTTTAAGTGAACTATCAACTCTTTCATAGAAAAACAAAAAAAGTGAATATATAACTATAGATTATTAGATATAATATAAACAAGTGGTTTTGCAGCAATATGGCTTCCTTTAAAATAGACTACTGGTTGTGAAAAATTTATGGTTTCCAAACTTTTTCTAAAAAAGTAATGTTAAAAACGTTAAATGTGCAATACTTTTTAATTAATGCTTATGCGGTGCTTATGCATACTGCTTTGTTTTTTGCAGGACAAAGCAAAAAAGAAACTTTGTAATTTTTTCAAAGCATATTATAAACCACAGCAGTTATTAATGTCTCCAAAAAGGACAACATTTAATTGTGTCAAAAAGCTGTGCTTTATTATAGGTGGTTTTAAAAATTAGAGAAATTAACAATTCATGAAAAAGTCATAATAATGAATGACGTCCAAAAAGATAAACAATCAACTAAATAAAATTATAGAGTATAGAACTGATAGTAAAATTATTAAACATTGCCTAAAGTTGATACCAGAATGGACAGATATACAAGTTTTATAGATGTAGTGTTAAAAAATTAGTTTTTTAACATACATACAAATTATCTATTTTGTTTCTTTTATCAAATAGGAGCGTACTACTTTTACCAAACAAATAATTCTTTGTTCATATTTTGAAACTTTTTACTGATATAAAATGAGCATGACCTATTGCAAATTTCATTTAGTGTGATCAAGATGAAAAGTGAGAGATTTTAAATATTAAGCAAATAAGTGAAGTAAATAGTGCACAGATTTCACAGTAGCTTAAAACTTATTTAACAATTGCAATATTTTTGTTTAAAATCGAGACCTTAATAACTAGATTTAGATGATTTAGGCATGGTTAATTTTGCCTAATTCTAAAATTTTTAAAGTGTAACTATACTACTAAGTCTTAATGCATTATATTAGTCAGAATTTTTACACAATACAGAATCTGATAAAGTATTAATAAAGTAAATTTACAATGAAAACCAAATTTTCTACAGTCAATAAATTTTTAATTTAGCAAGAATAACCATTATTTTTACAAATGAATTACAAATTAAGCAAAAAAGATCAACATTACCTTAATCATTTTTAGCATTCTACATAGAGCTAATACACATGTCTTAGTCATTGGTTTAGACAAAGATACATGAAGATTCATGATTGTTTTTACTTCATGATTTATTGTCCAGGCTAATTTTAAACCCTAAAACAAAATTACAATGATTAGTACAGTTAAATTTTTTAAAATAAAAAATACAAGTAGCAGGCAAAAAAAATTTTAATGTCATAAAATTAAATAAGGGAAAAACTTTTAACCTCGACAATAACTAATATGCACACAATCAATCTAATCTGCTTTTTTTTAAAATTTAATTGTACAGATTGATTAAATAAACAAAAAGGAGAATTAGAAATTAATTTTGAATCATTC
Source organism: Parasteatoda lunata (assembly GCA_949128135.1). Lineage (NCBI taxonomy): Eukaryota > Metazoa > Arthropoda > Arachnida > Araneae > Theridiidae > Parasteatoda > Parasteatoda lunata. Next base: position 27,833,464 of record OX421974.1, on the reverse strand, counting down.
ACAAATTGTATGATAAAATTTTGATTAAAACTTGCTAATGTTCAAACTTTGTTACCTTATTTTGCCAATTGTTTATAATTTTTATATATTTCAAATGAGGATAAGTATTAAGCAAAAGTTTACACTGCAAAAGGTAAATTCTAAATATCACTGAATGTTACCTTAACCTAATCCTGAATGTTATCCTGAAAATGAAATTTCAATTTAATTTTAACTCAATTTTACATTAAAACTTATAAACTATAAATTAAGTTTCCATTTATTCAAAACATTTCCATACATCCCATTTCTTCAAGTTTACATTTGAATGTCACAAATTCTTGTTACAACTCCAAAACTAAAACCACTTACATGATGTCTGCAATTTTTTTAAACTTGTATCCCTGATAAAGAGCCCTAAGATATGACGATACTTAAGGTGTTCTTAAAAGTTCTACAATTTAAAAATTTAAACATAGAAAAATCTTGTATGTAAAAAGAAGAGCAATTTCATTAAGTTCTTGTATGAAAAGTAAAAAATAAGTCATATCATAAATATGCATGAACATACTACAAAATTTAGCTGAATATGAGACACTCATTTAAGATATTTATAAAATATTAAAAAAAAAACGATGGTTGTCTTACATTTAGATAAATATTATAGCTTGTTCAATTATACAGAAGCGTGGTGCATAAGGGGTAACAAAAGGCAATGGCTAGCTCACTTTTTATTTTATTTTAACCAACATGATTATATTTAAGCACACCTCAGTAAACACACACCTCACGGCAAACGTAAGGCCGTAAGCTGGCACTCTAGGTAGGATAACGGCAAAAGGCAAGTACAATAGGGTCCTTTATCGTTTGTTTTGAGGCATTTCAGGAAGAGGCGGAATAACTCTTCACTTATACAGGCCCGAAAAATAAAACCGTCGTTTGGCCTCTTTCACGTAATTAGTTACAGGACCTTTATTGTATACCGTTGTTTGGCCTCTTACACTAAATTAGTTACAGGACCTTTATTGTATACCGTTAATTAATTGTAATGTTACAATAGATTAATAATGAATAGATGCAGATATTGGTAAAAAATGTGCTTTTAACTCAAAAATTTGAAAAAAATCAGGAGAGAAAGGAAAAAAATCCATAAAACATTAACCGTATTTTTTGAGAGGAAAAAAGCAACTTTTATTATTCTTTGAAAATTGCTAATTTTTTACATAGAATATTAAAAACTAGAATTTTATTATTTTACTATAATCTAAATATACTTTCTGTGGCATTACCAATTATATTTAAAAATAATAATTTCATTAAAAAATAATCATTTTAAATTTTATTACAATTTTTAAATAAATTTATATAGTTATTTTTTCTTTTTGAAATCATTTTCTGAAGTATAATTTTTAACTTGAAATATAATATATTCTTACTTTCTAGAAAAATTTAATACATATTCCCCTAAAAATAAGAATACATATTAATACTTATTACTAGAACAATTCCTTTGTTCATTGAGAAAAAGTTTTTATTTCGTCGATTGTTTATTATAAAATTCCGTTAAATTTATTGTACTAAACGTGTACTTAAGAGAGACTTACTTAATTGAATACTTATTGAAGACTTATTATTATTTTTTTTTAGTGAATAAGGGATACATTTATTTTTAACGTTAAAGGATTCAGTAAAAAATCTATTATTTTTATAATTCATGGTAAAAAAAAATCTAGTAGTAATTTTATATGATAGCAGTAAAAGGCTAAGGTCCGTTATAGTTTGTATTTTGGCATTTTAGGAAGAAGCGATATGGAAACTTTTCCCATTGGTTATGTTTTGGTTGCTTAAAAATTATTACTGTAAGCCCCAAATGAAATTAACATAAATTTTTTCCAGACTATGATTCCTTTTTTAAACCTTCTTTAAAACAAAAATGAATTGGTAAGTTCAAAATTCATGCAAATAAAAAAATCTATTCATAGAAAATAAATAGAAAAAAAAATATTGTAAATTGCTTAAATCCTCCTTGAAATTAAAAATATCTTGAATTTAGAGCAAGGAGTTTTAATGAAATATGCTTTTTTATTACATTAATTTACTAACTTTTATTACAATTTAGGTATTTTGTAATAATGAATGTTTACCATTTTAAATAGTAAACTTTTTATTTTTATAAACTGTGTTTTATTTTTATTTTAATGTTCATTTTAAACTTAATCTTTTTGTTTAATCACTTACTTCTTAAAAACTGGATTCAAAATAGTTTAAATGGTCTTAAGAATTTTGAATTTTAAAAATACCGTGTTTAAATTTTCTGATTGGTTATAGCAAATGTCTAGTCTAATAAAGTAAATAACTTTTTTTTCCTAAACTTTTAAGCAATATTTGAAAGTATTAATTGTCTAAGAAATTTTATTCTTAAAAATACGTTTTTAAATAATAAAAATGCATTTGGATATTTTTATTAATTAAACTTCAAAATACTAAGCAAATAAAATTTTTTTTAAAACTTATGATACAGAATATAAATAAAAATAAGAATTTTACTTTCAAAATGTTCAATATATTTATTTTTTATTTGCATAACAAAAATATTTTTTTATGTGCAGCATTATATTTATTTTTAAAATAGTTTGTATACATTAAAGAAAAAAAGTATTTTGAATGCAATACATAGAGGGCGCTGTTTTTTTACTTTTTATTTTAGACGTGTTTCCGAGTCCTGCCAATAGATGGCAGAAAATATAAAGTGTAGGGTCTTGTAGGGTTGCCTTTCTTTTAACTTTGCTAGAATTTCGCCAATTGACAGTCGGTACTGCTTTTGTCAGACACTGCGGGGAGTATCCTTATTTCAATGTGGTAGATAATATGCCCCCCTCCCAAAGACAACCCTCCAACAAAAGTTTCTGCTTACTATAGTTCAGCAAATCTATCATTCATGCGTGGCAAGGGTCTGCACTATTTATTCTAGTATAAAATGTGACACAAATACAAAAATGTTCTACGGCATATTGCCTTAACCAATTAAATAGCGGAATAGTTATTTAAAACCAGAATTGCATCATTGAGTTTTATTTTAAAACTCAATTCTTTTAATAGCAAATTAGACAAAATTAAACATTAAATTTCTCTGTTTGAATAATTTTTTTACACTTACATTCATCACATACTTCAATTCAAGTGTTAATAAAAATAGCATCGTATTTAAAGCTGGAAAAAATACAAAAGTTTCAGCATGATTTAAAAAAAGTTACCGGTTTTTTCCTCTACGAAGTCGATATAAGATTTAAATGAAAATGTATTGTGTGAAAAATTACTCATTCTCCAGTAATGTTCCCTAGCTGTAGGAAAATGAAAGAAACATAATAATAAATACACATTTAATCATTTTCAAATGTCATTTGCAAAATGTTTCCTATATACATGAACTAAAAACATTGTTTCTTCTCACAAGGGGTTTTAGGTTAACAAATTTTAAAATTGTGCTTTGTTTTAAATCTTAGGAAATAATAGCAGAAATATGGCTGAAATATGAATTATGGCAAGATAGAAAATAGCAGAAATATGGCATAACTATTTAGACGAAATTGAATGATTTTGTAATTAGAACTAAGTGGAGCTGTAATTAGAACTAAGTTCATGCTGCCGAATCGACTTGCAATTTTCATAGTACAAAATGAATCCAATCAATCATCTTCATACCTCCTTTTTAAAGAGTGCAGTTTCTCCTTTTTAAAGAGTGCACTATTAGAATTAATTTATTAAAATCCGGTTAAAGTTTAACGTTAATTTTAAAAAAAATTCAAAAACAGTACATAGTTCGTAAACATGCAAATATTTAAATATATTAAATGTTTTTTAGATAGTGACGATAATTTATATCTTGACTGCAGCTGAAAAATTTTTATCATTTATTAGCTTCTACTGTCCCTTTTTAGAGACGATTTTAAATATTAATCATACGCTTACTGATAATAGTTGTTCGACACAATTTATTTTTATGCATCCTTGTTTTCTACATGGAGGCTCCGTCACCTGTTCGCTACGCTCAATAATTCCTTTAGTTGATTCCCATTCATCAAGTTTGAAATTATTGAAGACCAAGTACGAATCGTTTTCTTCCACTTTTTTTAATAAAAATTATGATTGGATTGCCAGCAGTTGCACTTTAAGGATTACTAAGTTTTGACAAATGAAAAACAAGGAAAAACGGTCTCGCCGAGAGTTATTACGCATTGAAGATGTTCTATGGAAAAAGCAGTTTATGCCCGCGCGCAAATTCGTCTTTTTTTTCTCTCAGAACTAGTGGCATTGGGCCCAAACCGTTCTTCAACATTGTTCTTAAAAGTTTTTTTTCCTGAAAAGTCGATTAAAAATCATTTTGTTTATAAAATATAAAACTATTATACTTTTATTTAAGTAATTTATATTAATTTGTTTATTGTAACAAAATAAAAAAGATAGCTGGATTTGAATAATAAATAACTGTGCTTAAAAAAATTACATTTAGAAAGGCAGAATGTGCGACACAATAAGAAGAATTAATAAATTAGAAGTAATTTTTTCTTGTTAACAGATCATATAGGAAACAATTCTTATTTCTCTTTATTCTACATATATTTTCAAATGTCGGAATGAAATGTCGAAGTTTTATATTTGGCAACACCTAATCTTTTTCAATATAATATTTTTTTCTTTATTTTTAATATTAAGTTAAGAGGGATATAATGAAAATCGCGTACATGATAAGTTTTTCTACAACAAAGTTTTTCTACAACAATCGATAAATATTTATTAGTTAAAGAAAAAATTAAAAAGAACCTTTTAAATTGTAATAACTTCCAAACGAATAAGAGTTTCTAAAAGGAAATAAAGACTCTATGTTACATTTATAAACAAATTTGGCTCTTTCAGCATACCAAATTTTACTTCTGCAGCTGAATTCTTGCGGCCATAGAGCCCACGTGTTATTTTTCCAACAAGTTTAAGAGTAAAAATAATCTTGACTTAATTTTAGAATTATTTTTTAATTCCATTGTAATCTCCGTTCAATTTCCTACATATCTTCGTAATGTGAAGTTTCTAAATCCAACAGTGTTTGACAAAATGTAAGGTTAAGTTGAAAACCCCAAAACAGTGGCGGTGTCAGTGACCTTTTCAGTTTTCTGGCAGAGAAGGAAATTTATTAATATCTGCTCGTTTTACGTTAAAATAACAATGCAGTTTATTTTTCCAACTCCATATAAAAAGAAATTTTTAGGATAGGTCAGTGTTAATGTTATTATTCTAGGTTCTCATTTCGCACTTTTTGATTAGACCAGGGATGGGCAAACTTTTTTGGTAGAGGGCCAAAAATCGAGGAAAAAAAAAGTTTGGTGGGCCAAGTAAAAACTTCTAAAATAAAAATTAAAAATTCTAACTTCTAAAATAAAATAAAGTCCATTCATCATTGAGCGCATGGTAGAAAAATCCGCTCGTTGGAGCTTAAAATGCGCAGTCTGCCACGTGTGAAGTTCACCTATATTAGATTCCATATGTCTGCTCCTCGAGAAAGACAAAAGCTCGTTGGAGCCAATCTACGGCTATTCTATAATAAAGAACTTCTGATTTCAACATTTTACCAATTGAAGCTGTCTGTGATAAATATTTCCATCAATTTATGTTTTGTAGAACAAAAATAGAGAAAATAAAAAGGTCATAAGTACTTTGATAAAAAAGAAAGAACAAAAATAGCTTTAAACAAAGTAGACAAGAAAATGGGTGTATAATGTATATTGTTTATATTCGCCACGGATCGGCAAGTTAAAATTCTATCCGCGGGCCGTATAAAACCTTCCGGCGGGCTACAGTTGGCCCGCGGGCCGTAGTTTGCCCATCCCTGGATTAGACCAACTTAATCGATTAGATTAACTTCAACACTATTATCTTAAGTAAGGAATTCTGAGAGTCATGAAAAAAATCATGATAATATAAGCATTAATAAAAAAGCATCTTGAAATGATATAATAAAAAATAAAGATAATTTTTTAAATTCTTGGAATTCATTGTTTTACAGACTGAGTTTTTTCTTTATATTTTCACCAGAGCGTATTTTTAATAGTGTTAGAATAAATTACTTTATGGCAATTTTATATTCTTTTTACATTTAACTTATAGACAACTATTGTTCTCCTTTTGGGCAGCAAATATGATATAAATATTAATACTGAAGAAAGAAAAGAATTTTGTATTGTTCTACGAAACGTATATTGGTTGGAATTAAAAATCAATTTAGCCAATTGGCTGACAAAAGGACAAAAATTAATTTAGAGACTTTTTGTAATTTATGACGACCTTATAAAAAATCTATTCAAGAAAAAAAAATGACCAATGGGTATCCAGTGATCGGAATAGAGCAATCACAATTCTCTCATGTTATTAAACAAATAGTATTCTTTAACTTTCATTAATCTTTTTATTAACGAATAAAATTGTAATTGTATAGTATATTTTTTTCTCTTAATAACACATTCTTTTTTTAATTTTTCATTTTTGGATTAATTCTGTTTTTAGAAAACAGTTCAAATTAAGTTTCAATAAAGTTTTATATAAATAATATCTGATATCTAGTAACTTATTCTTAGTTTATTTACAGTTAAATATAATAATTTGCGTAATTATTGTAGGAATAAAGAGGTTTAACAAATACGACATAGTTAAGTTAAATTTTTACTCTTTATTTTGTAAAAAAAAAGAAAAGAAAAAAATGTTTTTATACGCATATTTTTTGTAAAATATGTATTTTGAAGAACTTATAATTCAACACAACGTTGAGTAATTTGCGCTGAATAATTCTTTTGCCGTATTGACTTATTCATTCTTTATTTGACTTAGCTCAAATAAATTTCCCCATATAATCAATTTAGAACAGTCCAGCAAACATATCTTAATAGAAAAATAAAGGATTTATGTTTCCTACTCAGAATTTTAACACTTTAATCTTTACACTACTATGACAAACCTTAAATGAAACTATTATTTCGAATTATTTTCGTAAAAATAAAGTTTACTAACTGTCCCTTCTTTACACAGGGGGGTAGTTCTCCCAGGAGCGACCCATCATAATAATTAATTCCTCAAATTAGTGCAGTTTTAAATAGAGTTCGAAAAAATTATAATAATTTGAATTATTATTAGTAATGATTGCACTAAAATTAGTAGTTTGTAATGCAAGCACTTTTGTACGTGGTAAGAACTAGCGATTTTTTACTGCATATATTAAATGTAATGTCAGAATCAAAAGAAGAATCATAAGAATTTTAATGGTCAATTTTATGCAATAGAATTTCAGCAATAAAAAGGAGTTTGTAAGTGTATTTGTTTGCCCTTCATGATATTAAAATATTTGTTGCTGAAAGAAGTAAAGACTTTTATTTTAGAATTAAGTTACAGTTTGCTTTGAGGGGAACGAGTAGGTGAAGGAATGCAGCTGTTTCATAAAAAGATCCTTTTCCTCTCTTTATTAGTGTATGATAAATTGAAAAGTTAACGATGTCCGGTTATGCATCCCTTATCCCACCCTGTTGGGGGTCTGAGTTCTTGAGGAACTTTAGACTTTTCCGACATTTTTTTTTTTTTTTTTTTAACGTTTTGAATCGATCTCCACTATCATCAATTTCAGTTTTTATTTCTTTCCTTATATTGCTGATGATTATAATTAGTTAACATTTTCATAAAACCAATTTAGTTTTCAATTGTTTGTAATAAGCTTTTAATTTAGCAGTTTACTTTTTCTAAAAAAATAAATAAGCAAAAATATAACAGAAAAACGCAAAATTCTCATATTTCGTAGATTGCGAAAAGCAATACACAGTAAAAATCTTTTACAGATCAAAATTCTATTTCTTGTGTATCTAACAAAAATCTTTCAACCGGATGTGGAAAATTACAAAAGTAAATAAAAAATAAATACATAAATAAACTCCAATTTTTAAAAAATATTTTTTAAATCAATATTAAAGTCTTATCTGATTAGTAATATAACTTGTTAAAAATGGAGAGAGTCTCTCTTTTTATGTTTTATAGGTACAACAAGGCATCATAACTTTTTGCACATTTTTGGATTTTTAAACTCCTTGTATCTGAACAGTCAAGAGTTTGTAAATGATTCAAATAAATCAAATTCATTCTCATGCATGTGTTTTAAAATTATAAATAGATATATTTGTGTGTAGGAAAAAAAAAAACATTTTAAAGCAAGAAATCAGTTTTAAGAAATCAGTTCATAATTTTAACAATTGATATAATAAATCTGTAGCTTACTTAATTAACTATATTTCGTGGTTCGTGCAATAATAAAGAAGGCTAAAATATAAAAAGAAAACTATAAAAGAAAAATTAAGGGTAATGCAATTGTTAAATCTTCTTATTTCGCATCTTCATAAATTAGTAAAATTCAATTCTCTCAGCTGGACACAAATGCATTAAAAGTTAGATCTTTTGTAATTCATGCATTTCAATTTTTTAGTGTCTTAATTTTTATGAGTTAACTCAGAAACTTCTAACCGTATTTCATTTCTTAAATTAGCAAAAATGTTCAGAAGGAAAATCAGAAATGTCAATACTAAACCAGAAATGTCAATACTATACAGTTCGGTAATTTTACCGAATTTTTTTCTTCGTATTGTCCACTTAAATGTAATTATGCAGTTAAAATTCGATGAGCTAAAAAAGCCATTTTTATATGTAAACCTAAAACGAATTTTCTTTTGAATTCCAATTTTTTTGAAAGTTATTGTTAATTTATGTGTTCATTCGTGATTTTTTTCATGTATATTTTAAATATTGACTGTTTATTCATTCTTGTAGAAAATTTATTTTTTCGTGAGGAGATCTTTGTCTTTTTTAATTTTGTAAGCTCGCACTGAATTGTCAATTAAGAGTAGCGAAAGAGATAGAGAGAGAGGAATTTGCATGTTGCAAGATATAAATCTTAACAGTTATATTGACACTTTTAAAAATAAATAAATAAATAAACTTACACGATAAAAAGTGCTCTCAGTTTAAACTGTTAAAATTCTCGTCAGCAAATAAAATTTCTCAGCAATTTTTCTTGTTTGATTGTTGTAATACACAATCTGTATTCCTTAGGTTAAATTTTTTTTAAAGTGCTGATGATAATTTTCAAGTTGCATTCAACAAAGCATTCCTACATAACGCTTCTTCACTTGCACATTTTAAAAGAAAAATGCTCTGTGTTTCAGTTTAAAATATTGTTTTTTAAGGGAAGAAAAAATAAAACAAGTATTTAAGAGAAACAATTATGCGGGTAGGTGATCGGAAGCGGGGGGAGTCAGAGACTCCCTGTTTTCTTTTTTTTCATTTTCGCATGGAACAATTCCTTAACAGAAAGAGTTAATAATATATATTAATAATACATATTAATCTTATAGAGAAACAGGATTTTATTTTTCTGCACAGCAAATCAAAACATTTATGTAAGCATTATTTCTAAGTGTAGAAGTATAAAAGTTTTTCTAAAAAAAGCACACAAATAAGTTTTGACTTAATGCAATTATTTAATTTCGAGAGATCGCTTATCGTTGGTGGTTAACTAAATGTTTTTGTTATTTAATTTATTTTTCCTTTATAACACCAGAAATTGTTTTTAATAATTTAAAAATAAATATTGATCTTAATTTGACGACATCTTACTGTCTGAAATCACAGGACACGTATTTTTAAAAAGAATCATTTAAGTGACCTTGTTTCCATTCCCTCAAGTTAAGGGGAAAAGAGGAGGGAAAGCGAACGCTATGCACTTTAAAGCCCCCCTCCCCCTCATTCTAAGAAATATTCTCTTCTGGCAGGTGGTCGTTACTCGTTAGAGGCCAAAAGACTCAATGGTCGCCAAAAAATTTGAAATGAAAAGGGATAAATGAGGAAAATGGTCAACTTCAAAAGGGGTCTCCTTTCTGTTTTATTGCAGGAATGCGATCCACAACAGCCTAAGGACAAGTAAGTAAGGACAAGCTTTTATTCTTGTTATATTTTCAGTGCACTTTTATTTATTCATTAATTCACAAATAGTTTGTTTATTTAGTAATTTCATAATCGTTACATTCTGCAAGAATGTTTCGTCGTATGAGTAGCTTGTAAGTTACCATTTTAGTTTTAAAATGAATAACAAGTTCCATTAATTCTGACAATAGAAAAAAGATTTTTTTAGCTATTTAAATCAAATGCTTCTTTATTTTTTTAAAAAGTAATTAATTTAATAATTATTTAAATCAATTTACTTACTTAGTTTAATTACTTTATTTAATTTATTAAAAAAATCGGTAGTCATTTTTTTTACCAGGACTATGTATTGACGGCGCGTTTCACCTGTTGTCAAGTATAAAAATAAATTTTATTTTTATACTTGACATATTTTCCGTTAAAAAAAGTCACTTTAATTGATGGTTGAATTTATATATATTTCTAATGATTACTATGTAGTGCAAAAAATTAATCTAAATATTTTTTGAAATTATAATGGAAAACGCAAGGAATTTTATTTCGAAAATTAAGGGTAACCCGGACAAAAGTAATATATTGGACTATTTTAGTACCAATAATTCAAATAGACTTCTATGTCTGTTATGCCTGATTTTTTTTCATTCATATCTTATTCTTTTTCAAAATTTGAATCAGAAAACAAAATTTAAAAAAGAAAATTTTTCACTTTAATACTAGTACGTCATGTATATATAATGTACGTCATTATAACTTATTATTTTCTTAATAATTGTCATTTATAATATTTGATTGATTTGATAAAGTAATTTTATTATAAGTATTAGGCAGCATTTAGCAAAACTCACATTTTACCCACATTTTACCAAAAAAAGATGCATAATAAGTTAAGACTTTAAATTCTATGCTTTACTTTAGATATACACTTGTCCTCTAAATTTACCCTTTCAATTCTGAACTATATTTTACAGCATTTGCCTAGTGTAAATATTTTAAAAGCAAAATCATCAGTAAATACTAATTTACTATAATCATTGAGCATATACAAGATAGATGGTAAACATTAAACTTATTGTCAGATATACCTATAGAAAATATTTTAGAAGCAGTTTTTCTTCTTTTTTCTCAATTCATTGTTTTTACTTTGTTGATTTTTGACTGTTTTTGCTATGATCATCATTTTTTTCTTTCATGGAATGTCTGGTGATTCTGACTGGAGAGACTGAAAATAGCCATCAACAGAAAAGAAGGTAAGAAAATATTAAAACTACATTTTAACTTCGTGGCATCCATTTTACATTCTATAATTTGTGGTATTCTTTGTATTATTTAAATATTTTATGATTATTAGTAAATAATTGTTTATAATTTTAAAGAAAATATTTTTTAAAATCAGTAAAAAAATTTTTAATCAAAATTCTTATTTCTGATTAGCAAAAGTACTTTCCTAAAAATTTTTTGACTTTTATAAAATTTGACCACATACTAGACTAACAAGCATACTACAACATTTTTTTAGTCAAATGATTTAATTTTATCCTAACTTATCTAATTTTACCTAATTCTAAATTAAGTAATCTAAATTTCCTATTTCAATTCTGAAATATATTTTATAGTATTTGCCTATGGTAATTATTTTAAAAGAAAGATCTTCAATAGTTAAAAATAATTTAAGATAAGCATTGCGCATGTACAAGATAGCTGCGGAACATTTAACTTATTGTCAGGCATATTGTATAGAAATGAGTTTTAAGCAGTTTTTTTGTTCAATTTAATGTTTTTATTTTGTTTATTTTAAAAAGTTTTTTCCATGTTCATATTCTAATTATTTTTCTTTCTTTCATGAAAAGTCCAGAAATTCTGACTGGAGAGTGTGAATGAAAACTGAACAACAGAAACGAAGACTGAACAACAGAAACAATCAACAGAAACGAAGGTAAGAAACTACATTTTAACTTGGTAGTATCCATTTTATATTCTATAATTTGTTGAATCCATTTTATAAATTCATAGCAAAATTAGTCTACTAATCAAAAATCGACTAATACAAAAAAATCTACTTTATATTCTATATGTAGAACTGCATTTTTAATAATTTCTTCTACAGTAATTTGTATTATTAAAATATTTTGAGATTATTAATAAATAATTGTATATGATTTTAAAGGAAAATTTTTATTTTTATAAGGAAATAAAGGAAATATTTTTTTTTAAAATCTAAAAATTATTTAATCAAAACACATGTTTTTGATTTTCAAAAATACTTTCCTAAAATTTTTGCTTTTTAGCCGCCTAAATTTTTCATACTAGAATTGTATTTGTTAGAGGGTAATTCTTGCATGTTACTTTAAAGTAAATTTCTTTTCATAATTTTTAAATATTAAAAATTTATTATTAAAAATTTATAATTAAAAATTATTACATAGCTGTTATTAAGTGCTATGTACTGTTATAATGTACTATATATATATATATATAAATTAAAAATCCGGAAAACAAAATAAAGAAAGGCTTTAATCTCTTCATCAGCTCACACGATTATATCCGCAAAAAGGAGTGCACTAATATTGTATTAATATATATATATATATATATATATATATATTATATTATTTTGAAAATACATACAGGGTATCTGCTACATTTTAGATTTTCAAATTCATGACTTTTCATGACTAATTCCAAGACTTTTTCATGACTTACCAAAGTTACTATTTTCACCGACAAAAACACAGCAATAAATTAAAAAAAGCATTATAATAACATTGATTGAAATGATAGGTATAACTAAAACTGTAGTACTCTGCATCTTCATATTTATTTATTTTAAACTTAAAAAACAGAACAAAGAAAAAGTTAATGCAATAAATAGCTTAAAAAAAGCACAATAATGAAATAATAATACAATACAATAAAAAATTACAAAAACAGTTAGAAATATGTAGTTATTTAAAGTTGTTTTATCTCTTCTTTAAAGTGTAATATCAAAAGCTTAAACTCTCGATCACAGCAAACTTTTTTTATTTTTTAATTTTTCAATTTTCTCATTTATTTCAATTTCCTCTTTCTCTCTATCCAAACGTATTTTCTTTTTCACATTTTGCAAGTCTTGCAATTCATTTTCTATTTTTCTTTTTTCTAAAGCAATGGAAGTTCTTTTATCTGATGCACTCTTCTTCTTCTCCAAATCCTGTCGATACCGCTGTCTAGCAGCACGAACAGCTTGTAACATTTTCTTGTCTATTTTGACATTTGCAGATCCTCCAGCAGCCTTAATTCCATCAAAAACTCTTCTCTGGCTCACAAGACTCTCTTCTTGGAGGTTTTCTACCAGCATTGTCTTGTTAATAGAAAAACCTTTCTCCACTGAAGCGTTACCATGTGAAAGTATAAAACACATCTTCACAACACTCCAAAGATCTTCCAAGCTCTTTTCAGAAGATAGTAATTTATAGTAAAAAGTATCGAGTCCTACCTCAGTTCTTTCTGATAAAAAGGAGGTAAAGTCTTCTTTGTAATTTTCCTTAAAGAGCAAAAAGAACTATACTGCTTTTTCGCCTTTTCAGCTACAGTTTCAGTGATGCGATTCGCATCATGTAATGCTTCTAAAACAATGATGAATCTAGACAGTCCAACACTTGGATTGTTTAATATCATGGATGGGTGAAGACTGGACAAACCCCGAACAATTTTATATTTCAAAGGACTTTTTTCAACGATTTTTGATGCAACTGCCTGCAATATCTTTTGACATTCTATATAAAAAGTTTGACTTATTTTGCCAGAGACTTTAGCCTCTTTTAAAAACTTCTTTGCCCCAAAACCGATGTCAATCTTCTTTGGTTCAATCAGATTATCTTTAAATTTCAAATCTAAATTCAGCAATGCTGATCCTTCAACTATTTTGTCTGCTTTAAGGAACTTTTTCATAATACCTCCCAACAGTAGAGACAATTCTGAATGTAAATATGGAGTGAGCACTTTTTCAGACTGAAACTTCTTCAAAAAATCTTCACAGTGAAGAGAAAGTGATTTGAAAAAAGCAAGTTTACATTTTAAGACAGGATCAGAAAAAGATTTCTGTAAAAATGCTTTAATCTTGCTTTCTGTGCATTTTGCTTCTAACAAATATTTGCCGACAAAATCCATTATTTCCAGCGCTCTATCTATACAATCACTATTCTCAAGCCACCTCACAGCACAGAATTTTTTAGGAAACTTATGACAGCCTGTTATATGGATGAATTCTGCTCTCCGAGCAGGACTATCTTTAAACAAATAATGTAAGTTCCTTAAAATGCCAAATAAGTCCCAGTGAACTGACTTCAGTCCTGTTTTTATTGCACCATGGATGACATGCAGGCCACAAGTACCCATCTGAATAAGTTGCTTGCCAGATGGATTTTCTTCAAACATATATTCTTGAAGTTTTTTTAAAAATGACAGATTGACATTAGGTCCATCCATTGAAACATGCAATAATTTATGCAATGGAATAGAACCTAATGCCTTAAGAAAATTATCAAGGAGGTCTTGAGCAGTTGAACGCCCAAGAAAAACGCTTCCAACATATCTTGTACAAACACTTTCATCTTGCCAAAATTTGATAACTAAATCCATCTGGCCCTTCTGAACAATTTTATTCAGGGACTCATCAAAACATATAGTGACATCATCAGAGTCGTTAATGACATCGGAAAGTGCATCATTAAAATAATGAGCTATGCCATAATGAATTATATAGGAAGCCTTATCTTTTCCCATTTGAAACTGTTGAGCAATAGCACTATCGAAAAACATACTTTTAAAAATACTTGATATGTTATTGCAGGAATTAATAGACATGCGCTTCTCTACCACATTTAATGCCCATAAGATTTCTGCCTTCAAGACTTCATCTTTTAACATAAAATTCTGCATAGTATTGATTGTACCTATATGAGGAATTACTTTTGAAGAGTTACTAGATTTAGATGGTGACACACTCTCGGTATTTGTACTAGTAGACACAACATTGGCAGTTGAAGAATCCAAACGATTAAAGTAATCGGATATGCCAGATTTTGAGGCTCTTCTTTTTGAAATGGCTTGATGTTCATTACCTTTGCCGTGATATTTCACTGCACCCACGCCCATATTACATAAAGAAAAGGTCTTTCTGCAAAAGTCACATCTGGCACTATGAACATCATTTTCCACAGCACTTAACCAGCCTTTAAATTCAGGGTATTCAGCGTGGTCTAGCCACCTAAGATTAAACTTAGTAGCTTTCCCTGGAGCCATTTTTTTTTGAAAAAATAAATCTAAAAATAAAATAAAAACAGTCAATATATAAATTATATTAAAATATTTATAAATATGTTTAATTAAAGTATAAATATAAATTAATTCAATTTTATGAAGCTGTATAGCTATTTCTATATTCATTAAAATACATAATTTAGATTTAGATTAAAAATTGAACCAAATAAAAACTATCTGTTTTAAGTATCAACTAACTGCATTAAAATATTAATATAAACAAGTTTTTTAAGTATGAGATTTCTTAAATTTTGTCAATAAATCTGTTTGAGTAATATATTAAAATCTTTTACAGAGGTGTCAACTTTCCTAACTTGCTATCAGCAATCAGAAGTACAATGATGCATAAGATAATAACAAAATTCAAATTAGCGCAATTTAAAGGCATGTTTACAACTTTACAATTAATATTACGTGTGAAATAACTACTATTAAAAAAAAGCAACACTTAAGTGTTACTTTTTTAATATTCATTACAAACAAAAATAATTATAATTATAACAACTATTATTATTATTACTAATGAAACTACTATTATTATTAAATTTCTCGAAAATCATGATTTTTATTCCTCTTCTCAGCCATAATTCCGTAATATTGACAATGAAATCTTAATGTTGATAAATGGTAATAGTTGACACCTCTGCATTTACGAAGTTTAAAGTAACACTTAAGTGTTGCTTTAATAGACATAATAGACACAATAATCCTGTTTAAAAGTATTAATCAAATTTATAATATTATTTTTTCTCTATATTATTTTCAGTTGACTGACAGAATTAGTATTCATATTTTTAAGAAATGATAAATTAGAATAATTGTGGTCGGAATAATTTTAATGCATATTTTATTTAGTATATATACCTTTTTATTATTTAGAAGAAAAGAATCAGATAAGATGAGATATTTTGGTTTTCGTGGATCACCGGGTTCATTTTGGTAGCTATAAAAACTTTACGTAAATTTACACAAAGAAATAAAGAAAACACATAGAACTCTCATTTCCCCCCCCCCCTTTATCAGCAATATTTATAATTTCAGTTTTAAAATTCGAAAAAAATTAATACTTTCAATTCAGAAAACAAAATATTAGTTAAAAATTATAAAAATGTTAATTAGCGCAAAACAATTACTTTAAAAATCCCATATTATTTTTTAAAAAAATAATAAATAAATAAAATTACATAAAGTACACTTAAAACACTCATACAATAAAATTAAGTTTAACAAATTATCCCATTCTTTAAAAAAAAAAAAAAAAAAAAAAAAAGAAGAAGAAATTATTTGTTTTTATTACTGATCACAATAAAATCATATGAATTTTTTTTTTTTATGAAACTTTTACAAAATACATTTTCATTCTTTTAACTAATTAAAATGTAAGCTGATGTTAAGTTTTTGTATTAGGACATAAATAATCAATATTTATATAATTTTTTTATTAAATTATATGTAAATTTATTTCTAATCGTAACCCTGACATTAAATTTCTGAATAAAAACAAAGTTATAGAACGGTTATTAAAATTCTAAGTTTTGATTTATAATTTAAAAAATTTAAAAGTTAAATAGATTTCATAAATATTAAATAGGAACAAACTCTGTGCGTTAAAAATAAATTGAACGGTAAAAAAACAATGAACGGTAAAATCACAAACTAATGTAATATATAAAAAAATATAGTTTACAAAGTATAAAAAAAAAAAACTCAATTCTTACAGTATATAACAATATATAAACAAAATATAAACATACAATTATAAATGTATTAAGTGATTTAATGCAAACATTAGCTTACCTCCCCAAAAATGGATTTATTTTAACTTGTCATCCAACCATAAACTTCATTAAAAAAAAACTAATATAAAGTTTATTAAAAAAATAATAATAATAATAATTTAAGTTAAAACAATTAATGAAACAAAATATAATAGTAAACAAATATTTTTATTTATCAAAATTTTCAGACTGGAAAAATGCTAATTTAAGTAATTGAGCAACTGTACGCCTTCTGTAAGCCAGCAATAGAACTCTTGAGAAAATCACAAAGAAAGAAAAAAAAATTGTCAACAAGAGGCTTCCCCTAGTTGAATCCCTAAAACTAAGCTTTCATACATATGTTTTCCAAGAAAGATAATTGCTGTTTAGAGAATTTCTGAATAGATAGCCAACAAAGTGATGGGTCTGTTGATACCCCACATTTTAAGAAAGAGGACAAAAGAGCCCAGGGCAATAAATAAGATAAAGACAATTTCAAAGGCAGCTATTTTTGAGGTATCACATAACAATATGGGAGGTCTTGAGGGGTGCTTCAGAATCAATCTTTATCTGTTAACAACATGAAGAAAAGAAATGGTGTAAAGAACATTTTATTGCTTATTGAAGGAAAGGGTGACAATTCTTGTAGTTCTCCAAACACCTGTTTTATTTTCTTTATACATAGAATTTTTTTATGTGTTTTATTTTTTACTAATTTTCCTTAAATTTAATTTATATAATATAATAAGTTGCACTATGTAAGAAAACGAGATTAAAAGTTATGGAAACAAAACAGAAATATTTTTTCAAAATAATGGACCCTGGCTTCCCAATTATTGGGAGGGGGGGGGGGCGGACCCCTATGGTTCCCACGCCAGTGTTTATAACTCCTGAAAAAGGGGCGAGCCTAAGTCTATGTACGCGACCACAAAAAAATATTCGCAAAATAAAAAATTCGCGAAATTCGCAAAATAAAAAATTAATATTAAGAGGTGAAACTATTAGGACCATATACTCCCTATATTTTATGGGTCAGAAATCGAATCCTAAAATAATAATAATAATACTAAAATGAAAAAAAAAAAAAAAAAAAACTTGTTTATTCAGAGAAAGTACGTTTTTGTGTCTAATTTCGTTAATTAAAATATCGTCAGTAGAAACTAATTAGGATATTTGAGATCACTCTCTCGAACCATTAAGTTTGAGTCCTAGTACGCGAAGATCCGATTGTTAGATCAAAAGCTTTTCTGGGTGGTCCATTTTTTATTTTGCGCACTATTATATACAGTTAGCGATGCTTGAAAAGCAAATTCAATTGCTTTCTAGGAGCGAGAATACGAAAGGTTACGATAAAATAGCAATTAAAATTCGCCTTTAACAAATAAATAAAGTCTGAAAAAGCAAGTACATATTGATTAATCTATTAAAGCTTCTAGTTTAAAAAGGATTCTAAGGTTTCTAATAGAAAATTGATGTACAAAATACTGGTTTTATTTCTAAAATTTTATGTTAATATGATTCGATTAGTTTGATTCTCGAGAGTTAAAAAATTAGACACTGATTGAAAGACCAGGATTTAAAAAAAAAAAAACTCGTATTTGTCAGAGAGAGATAGCAATTTTCATCTTCAGTTAATTTTCGCGAAGTCATTTTAATGCTAATCATATTAGATCACATGGATTTGCAGTAATCATGATTACCGAGAAAAGGGATAAAAAGATTTACAAAAAATAAATAGCACTTCGAGCTGGGTTATTTAAATAACTTTATTTTTTGTTCACTTGCTCAATTTTAAAAACAAAATATACCAATTGGTAGATTAACTCCTCATTAAAATGTGCAAAAATAATTGTTCTCGCGTCTCCCCCGCCCCCCGTGATTTGAAACTTGCACAGCCTCCCTTTCCTAATTGAGGGGGGGGGGGAAGAGAGAGATTAAATCGTTCCCATTTCTTGTGCCTACGCCTAGCACAGAGAGCGCACCGCTAAATAAATAAACAATCAAATAGATGAAAGAATCCCATTTTCCCAGATAGATTCGTACATTTTAAAAAACTAGATAAAAAACTAAAAAGTTTTAAAACTTGACATGCAAGAGTGATTGCTAAAACTTTAAAGCAATCGATCCATCTTACGTAATTCCATTCCCTCCTTTTCCCCCTACAGAGTGAAACCCGACACCTTTTAACGATCAAACGATTTACTTTTTTTTTTTTTTTTATCTAAGGCAGTGCTTCATATTCAAGAAAGAACACAAGTTATGTGGCAGGACAGCTCCAGGCATGTAGTTGCTGTTTCAAGCACAACACCACAATCTACAGCAGCAGTGACCAAAAAAATAAAAGAGCTAACCCGATTAACTTCGCCTAGGATGCTAGTCAATAAAGCTGTTAAACGTTTAAAATTTATTTATATCAGATTGTTTCAGTCAAACAGTAAAAAAAATCCACTAATTGTAAAAAAATTAATTAAAATGTTTTATAAAATGATATAAAGTAAAAAAATTAGAAATCAATCTATTATGTTAATTAAAATATTACAAGATGTTTTAAATATCAAATATATCTTTTAAAAACAGTTATCTTGCCCTTCTTAGTGATGCTGGCTAAGAAAGTTTCAATACGTCATAAAAAAGCACTTCGATTAGTTGCTGAATTTCGCTACAATTCATATTAAAGAGAGAGAGGGGGGGGGGTAAAGTTTTCTGATCTTATTTTGCAATCTGCTGGCAAAAAAAAAAAAAAAAAAAAAAAAAAAAAAAAAAAAAAAAAAGAGAGAAAGATAATAAAATTTAATCTAAAAACATTAACATTAATAACTCTTTCCATTTGAAAATCGACTTAAGAGATATAGTGAGCAAATAACTTTTTTTCTAGATGTCCACAGATTTAATGAAATGCTGATGAAAATTATTTAATAACAAATAACTTTTCATCATCACTGTGCAGAATATTTTGCTATTTTATATAGTCAATCAATTCCTAATTCAAACAAATGAAAATAAAATGTATAAATGATTCTAAAATTAGTTACACTGAAAAACATCCTTAAAAGAAACAAAAATGCAATGACGATTGATTCCCGATTTTTTTTAGTTGTGGAACCGTAAATGATCGACCTTCTTATAGAACATTGCTTTTAAATTATTCCTTCAAGCATTTCAATTATGTACTTGCATAAAAATAACGGAAACATTAAACAAATGGGACATTAATCGGATATAAAATTTATGAATGGTTTTAAAAAAATTTCCTAACTCTTGGAATCCCTGTGACTCTTCCACGGAACACAAGGATTCCGCGGAACATCATTTAGAAACCGCTGTATAATATAATATGTTTCACTCTCCTGCCTTGAAGAAAGCAAATTTTCTTCAAAATTTTAAATTTGGCAAATAGTTAACAATATTAATTATAAATTATAAAGAAATTACTGTGGAAGAAAAATTCGAACTTCTCTGGTTGCAATTAAATAAAAAAAAAAGAATAAATCTTTTTAAATGAATTAATAAATAAAAAGGGATAAATGAAAATATTAACAGATTAAAAGAGATAATACTACCCTTCTCCCCCCCCCCCCAGAAAATTGAAGAACCTTGGTACTTACATGATGAAGTAATTATAAGTGGAAAAGGAAATTTTGCGTACCTGCCACACATAAATTTACATTTAAATTAATGGGTGAGGCAAAAAAAAAATTAAAATTAAAAAACAATACAAAAAGTAAAAATTCTTACCTTTTCAAAAATCTGTCTGAATGGAAGAGATGGAATTTTTCTTCTTTAACTTCAGCTTCTTTAAAAAATATTCCAACTACACTGCATATGATGTTAATGATAGGACGATCTCCTTTATCTGTTCAAGCATGCAGCGTCAGCCTTTAACCACTGGACATCATTGATGGCTCTCTCAAAGATCCGTGGCAGAATCGCGGCAACACAGCGATATTGTCTCAGAACGCAAATGAGTTCTTGCAGAAAGGAAAAAGTATTTTTCTTTCCAGAAGAAAAAATTTTGTTGTCTTTTCTGACGAATAATATTCTAAAGATACTTCGCTCTAGAAATGATGTTCTTTCTTTCATTTTTTTGAAAGAACACCATAATTTTTAAAGAACATTTTATATTTTATTAAAATACGACTGTGAGTGGGAATTTCATTACAAATTCGGAGGCGGTAAATTCCATTTTAAAAATTAGATTTTTCAGCAACCTAAATTCATGACTTTTCATGATTTTTTTAAAAAAATCGATAAAATCATGACATTTCATGACCATTTTTCCTCAACACCGAAATTCATGACTTTTCAGGTGCGCGGATACCCTGTACATATTAAAGAAGAAAATGAGTAAAATCATAATACAATGCAAATTAGTTTACACTGATAAATTTTAGAAAAGAACTTTATTTCTATTTACTATTTATGCTTTTGATTGCAACAAGCTTCATGTGTTTTTAACAAGATGTTTCTGTGGCTTTTTATTTTATTTTGTTCAATAATCACATTGTTTAACTAATTTTATCTTCATTAATCAGAAAAGTAATTTGGTGATGCTGTTGTTTATATTAAGCATTTACAGAACATTTCATCACATATAATTTATTTTTATAGACATATTTGCAGAAAAGCTACAATATGTTAAAACTTCAAAATCATTTATTTATATTTATTTTTAAAAAATCGATTACCATTAACCTTTCCCATTCACAGAAGATTTAGGTTAAAATTTAATTTTTTTTCAACTGGTTCCATTCAAATTAAAAAGTTTTATGTATAATACAAACTTAAATATTTTTAAAAATAGTTTAGTTTAAACCAACCTACCTTGATGGCATAAAATTTATATTCTTTAGTTAGTTTGTAATTTCATAACAAATTTAGAAAATTATTCCTTTTAATTGCATATTTTAATAATTTATTTTATAATAATTGGTATAATATCCTTTTTGGGTACTTAATATTTAATGGAGTATAATTTTGAAGGATCATATATTCTTTTAATTGATAGAAATTTTAATCAAATAACATATTTTTAGATTTTAAAAGTACTATCTTAAAAAAAATTTCTTATATATTTTTTACATTTTTAAAAACCTTTAGTTTGCTTATTTCCTTGAGGTTAAAATTTCTTTTAATGAAATAATTTAATTATATATAAACTTGAAATATTTTCACATGATAACTTAAAGTAAAAAATTCGTTCATAGTTCTTAATAGTGAAAAATTTAAATTTTGTTTAAATATTAAATATATTAACATTACATAACATATTAATAGCTACAAACTATTTTGGTGAGAATGTATTCTTTCTCATTTAAAAAATATTAAAGCTTTGCTATCAAATTTTTTATTTAAAATGCATTTATATGTTCAATTATTAAATAGATTGATCTGTGGTTACAAAATGCAATATATAAACAGTGTTAAGTGATATGTACCGCTTCACTTAGTTTTCTAACTTATGGAAGCATTTTAAAAAATAATAGTTTATAACAGATGAGTTTAAAGTAAGGAAGTTTGGTCACCACTTTTAACTTTTATAAAGTCAATCATAGTTCTCTCTATTTTTAAACTAATTAATTGTTTCATAATACTGTAAAGAGATGTTTTAGCCAGGTTATTTCGTTCATTCATAGGATTTGGTCACCACTTTTAACTTTTTTAAAGTCAATCATAGTTCTCTCTATTTTTAAACTAATTAATTGTTTCATAATACTGTAAAGAGAAGTTTTAGCCAGGTTGTTTCGTTAATTCATAGGATATTATTCGTAGCTGTTTTAATATTTGATGCTGCAATTTTTTCCATCCAAATGAATCCGCTATTTTACACATTTGCAATAGATATTACAAAGTACAATGGAATTTTATAAAATTAATACTTAGTTTTATTACAAGCTTGAATATTCATTTTGTGCTATTATTACCTTTTGTTACAATCAGTTAAAATTTATTTTTGTGACAATTAATGCTCGCTAGCAAATAATAAAAAAATCCAGGTGGTTTGAGCAACTTCATTAAATTCTATAACGTAGGATATTTAAAAGAGAAAAACTAAATTGTTAAAAATTATTGGATAGAATTTTTGTTCGAATATTTCCCTGGGATCAATAAAAGTATTTTGAATAGTTAGAAATAATTGATAGTATAACTTAACCCAGAATTAAAATGCGTCAGAAATTAATTAGATATTTTGTTTCTATACATATTATTTATATATCTGTAGTAAAATAAATTGGTTGCTTTTTTTACAGGAAAACTAGATTCATTATGGAATTGGATGCTTATAAAGAAGTTATTGTACAGTTTTTATGTATTTGTTTGATTTTTGATTTGTTATATTGAAATAAAATAATATTCTTTTCTTAAGGTCATATTTTATTTTAAATTTTAAGCATTTTATTCTTGTTAAAATTCCAGCTTTATTTATTTAAAAATCATAGAAATTGGTGTGTTATTTCAGGTAACCAGTATTTTTTTTTAAAAATATTTATGATATGTCTTGTTTATCTATTATTGATTATGAATAACATTGAATAAAAAGTTATCCAATATTTAATATGAATATTATTGAAAATAAAAATAATGACTGAGTTGTGGCTTTGTTTCGATAAAGAAAAGCTAATTGTAAGTTTAATATATATAAGCATTATTTTCATTTTTTTTTCATAACTTATACATTAAGTCGCAATATGTTTTATCTTCGAATAAAATTTTTATTTAATTTTACCTCATAATGTGTAAAAAAATGCGAACACTCAATTAAACACACAATGTTTTTATATGATTCTACTTTTAACTTATTGCATTTATAATTGATTAAAATGATCTAAAAAAATCTATTTTATTATGTAAGAAGATTCATTGGATGATAATTGAATATGAATTAAACTTTTTACCCATCATTCTGCTTTTTATATCGTCATAAATTTTTTTGCATAAAATGATAGTTATTGTTTTATAACAATATAAGCAGCTAAAACACAGTAAATTACTATCGCTAATATCAGCAGAGTAAGACGAAACAATTTATGTTCCCTAAATAAGAATTGTTATCAACAACATGCAGCAAAAAGCCTTTGAAATTAAAAGTTACGAAAAGTTCTAATAAAAGCAAGTAAGTGACAAAAACAATTGCCGAGACACCTAAAATAAAGGTGTTATACCGGCAAGGACGGCATTATAACTTTCTATTGAACCGAGTTTGAGATGAGTTAAGGGTGTTACATCGGCAAATAATGCAAAGAAGTTCGCCTAAGCACTTGAAATAAAGGTGCGATAATGGCGGCATAGACGTTTTCTAATCAACCTACAGTTAAGGTGGTTTTATGGCAAGCGAGGCAACAACGTGTGCCAGTGAACGTATTCAGTTTTTGATAAAAAGGCAAAAGAGATATCGTAAAGGTACAATAAAAGCCTTTATGGCAATTTCCTCTTTATTCTGTGAAATAAATTTTTTTTCCCGGTATTTAAAAGGCAAAAATGGCAAAGCACTCCAGAGGCAACAAAGTAGTTCCGGTCCTTTAACGATTGCCAGAAGTTTGCCTGAACTGCCATGCACTGGCCCTCATTTTGGCCCAGATTTCACTTTATTAACGAAACCGATACGGCTATGAAAAGCCCGCCGTAATGGCATTTTTGGAGAATCGACAATGTCTCTTCACTAGCCCAAAAGTCGTGTGCTTGTTGGGACAGCACATTCACAGATATAACATATATGAAGAAGAAAAAAATAAGGAGCTCTGCATGGCAGGTTGCATCGTTTGTCGACTACCACTCACTGAGTCTTTTTTTTCTTCTTTCTTCTAGTTTCTCACTAGGAGGCGTTGCTAGTTCCAGTTTCTCTACGCTCTTAAATAAAAGAACTAAAATTCCTTTGTCATAGTATTACATTATAGAATAAAAACCCTGAATGTGACCATTATAGAATAGAACCCAGAAAAAATTCAGATGAACTCTTATAATTTTAATGAAAGAAAAGATACCTGCAACAATAAAGAGCATTTCCAATTAAGATCTTCAAGCCATTTTCCAGTATCTGTTAAGCTGGAGTCCATTTTAGTCATCCAGTTCCTAGTGAGCATGAAATAGTTCGATACATCTCTGAGACAAAAGAAAATTTAATTAGGCCTAATATGCTACATAATATAAAAAATTAATTTGATTCTCAAACCAATACATAAGTTTTGCAAATTACACCTTTTTTTCTATTTTATAAATATGTTAAATATAAAAATATTTTGACACCCAAGTTCAATTAATTTTAGGAAAACTTACCAAGGTAGTAAGAAAAGGCAAACCAAAGTTTGTCTTATAATACATTGTAGAAAGTTTATTTTCAAAAAAACAATTAAAAAAAAAAAAAAAAAATGCAGCAATTATTTTAAAGGAAATTATAACTAATTAAATTTTAAAGTACATGCCAGCCAGATGCCAGCAAAGTATTAACTAGCAAAATATTCAGAAATCATTATTGCCTTTAAAATAACAATCATAAGTGAATTTTAGTGTTTTAGTTTCTACGTAATACAATAAAAATATACACACTGGAAAAATCATACAGTCGAACCCCGCTATAGTGAACCTGGGATATAATGAACACTCGGATGTAGTGAACTTTTTTAGCGGTCCCGTCCGTACTCCTATTTAAATAATGTTATTTTTAACGCTTATAGTGAACAGCATAGAACTTGGAAACTCGGTTATAGTGGACTCAAATTTCATTTCTTTAAATATCTTTTTCAGTCCTCCATCTTTAAACTTGTAGGGGTTGGGACTGAAAATGAATGCATTCCTATAAAATGTGTCATATTTCACTCCTTTATGCTTATCACTTTTAACTATACTGTAATAAATGTCAAACAAACCATATTCTTTACAAATCACCCCTTGACAATCAAGAAGGGGAGCAATTTAACTCATTCAACAGCTGCTCTCTTCATATTCTTACATTATCTATTTGAGACAAGATTTTTATTTCAAAAGCAGTGAAAATGGCAAATTCTCTAAAGAGAAAAGCGTTTTCGATAGAGGACAAAGTTAAAATTGTAAAGCGTATTGAGGATGGAACCAATCAATCAGCACTGTGTAAGGAATTTTCCTTGTCAAAATCTACAGTTTCAAACATTTGGAAAAATCGGAGTGCATTTCTTGCGGCATACGACAAAAACAGGGTTTCATCGAAAAAACTGTGTGGAGCTGAAAGAGAAAATGCAGAAGAAGCTTTGTTAAAATGGTTCAAAATGTAAAAATCTTGCATGTTTGCACATTGTAGATAAGAAAATTGATGAACTAAAATCAAATTGTGTTCAATCAAAAATCACACATTTTTTTCATAAAAAGTGAAAATAAAACTAATATTTAGTGACGTAATTACTTTTTTCATCAATTTTTGCTTTATTATCTGTTAATTAGTTAATAATTTTTTAAATAACTTATGTAAAATTGCAAACCCAACTTTCAATCATTCAACTGTCTTATGCAAAAAATATTCTTCAAAAAATTTGGATATAGTGAACCACAGGTTATAATGGACACATTACTGAGTCCGCAGACGGTTCACTATAGCGGGGTTTGACTGTATTTTGAAAAATATTAAATTCTGAACATTTCACCCACTAACACTTTTGTTTAGAATGTCATGTTATAAATTGTTAGTGAATTTAACAGCAATCTATTTTCAATAAAATTTGTTCAGGGTTCTCTGATTTTTAAACTTAAATTAATTATAATCCATTTAATAATCATTACACACAAACAAAAAGAATAACAATTTTTTTTCAAATATTTGTCTTCAAGTAGACTTTTGAAAAATGAATCCCATCATTAATCTCACTTAAAATTTTAGAAAAGAATTGAAGACTTTAGATAGTTCCTTTTTTCCACCACAGCTTTCCAAAATAAATAATCTTTAATTTTTGTAATTTTTTATTCTTAACATGATATTACAAAATACAGAAATAAACCACCAAGTGCCCAGAAATGAGATGAAATTGTTAAGGCAGACATGGATAATTTTATATTGAGAAATACATAAGTCAGCTTGAAAATGTTTTATTTTGTGTCAATATTTCGTAAAAAAAAATTTCGTTTGCTTTTTACATAATGTAAAGAATTTGTTATCTAAATATCAGTATATTTTATATCAATCTTAAAATTTTATATTAAAAGAAAATTTTAAAAACGTTTACTGTTGATATTAAAAGTTACACACAAGAAATCTCTAATGATTCGTAATTTCTCATTTATGAAGATTTATAAAGAAAACATTTGTATACATTTTTCATTTGTCAGTCAAACATAAATAATATAAATTCTAATTAATGGAGCATTCCTTAATTTTTAAATAAGAGTACATAAGAGAATTTTTAAATTAAAGCATAAATATTAAATTAAAGCAAAATATTTTCCATGTTCTCAAACATTTTTTCCATCTTTAACTGTTACAAAAGAAAAGTTTTTGTAAGAAAAAAGAAGTTATACACTTTTTACCAGATTAAAAATTTAAAAACTAAAGGGTTTTTACATTTGTTTCAACTTGAAACTAAGGTTTTTTTATTAAAAAAAAAAACACAGATAAGATTAATTTATAGTTAAAAGGTATAAAAATGTATACAGAAGGTAATCATAAAATATGAAAGACTGCACATTAACAGTCAAAGGTTGAAATCTAAATATTATACATAAAATTTACTGTGGGTAAAATGCTACGAACAATTAATAGAGTAAAAAAAGATTAATCCTTTAACAATTTTCCCTTATCTGAATTTGGGTAGAACCTTGTTTCCTTCCCAGGAAAAATTTTTTTTTTCTAATTATTTAATGAAAAAACACAGTTTGACAAGTTAATAGAACAAACAAATTTGCTCATGCGGCTTAACTGTTAAAGGTTTAATATCCTTAAGATGATCATATCAATCTTGAACCAAACTAAAAAAAACTTTAAAATCTATTCATTATCAAAATTTTATTTAGAATATTGAAGTAATCTAACATAATTTTTAAAAATTTTAGAAATGAAGCATAACATTAAAAGATTTTAAATACTATTGGTAATACTCACTTCAACAGACTTTGATTTTTATTTGACAAATAAGACTGTCTAGAAAGCTTTACAGCCTCTCTCAGGGGTGAAAGTTTTAAAATCAGAAGTGTCCCTTTCAATAATTTTAAGTAAACAAAAAATTATACGTGAATTCTTTTCATAAAAATTGTGAACAAACTTTTCAATAAAAATACACAAAATGCAAATAAGGCTTATAAAAATTCTATATTTATTTTAGCAAAACTACTATTGTTCAGGAGTATAAACAAAAAATGCAAAGTAATTAGTTATTTCAAGCACAAATTACCTAAGTTTTTAATGTTTTTCAAACATTTAATTTTCTAATAAAATAAAGTGCTAGCATTTTAAGGAATAATACTTAGCTAAGTTAATACTTTGTTAATAAATAACAAAAACAATTTTCAAGTTAAACAAAGTTCAATAGTAAAAATAATATTCAACAAAATGTTGATATTTAATAAATGTTAAGTCTACTATGCTATAAAATTAAGATATATTGATTAAAAACATATTGCATGTTCACAACTATCTTTACAGTATATCTATACTTATCAATTTTAAAAAGAAAAATTATGAAATTTTAATTACAAACTAAAAACATTTATCAATTTATATTTAATTAAAAAATTTACAATTCCTAAAATAAAAGTACACAAAAAATAGAGTGATTAATAAAGAGTAATGATTTAACTCTTTCGAAAATAATTAGTTAGAAGATTAATAATATTCCATTTCGCTCCGTCTTGTGTTTTTTTTTTTTTAAAAAGACGGAAATCCGTCAAAATACGGAAAACTTTCACCCCTGCCTGACAGAAATTCTGGATGATGCTTAGAAAGACAGTTTTCTGCTAATTGCTTTTGTTCATCATTTAAAAATTGTCCCCTTGTTTCGGAATCCAGGATGCATATGCTAATAAATGAGGTAGCTGAATAGCCTGATGGAATCTTTTTGCAAAATGTTTATGGGGTTCCAATTCATCACACGATAGTAAGTTAATTCATATTTCAACAGCTTCTGAAATTGAAATTTTTCTGACTGCTGCTTTTTTAAAGCTTCAGAAACAATTGATATCTATTTTTCCAAATTGATAGTTTATTAGTAAAGCCCAACATTATTTAATATTTTTGACATATTATTATTACCTAGATTCATTTTGATGTTCAAGAGCAATATCATTTGGTAATTGGGGCATCAAGGAGTTTTTTTTCATTTGCCCATCCATGTGTTTGATGCACATTTCTAAAATATTTGTTAACTTTCACGATGTGTCCAATGACAGTATTAGGAGATACTTCTTTTTCAACCAAATTTTTAAAAAAACAATTTGTGAAAAACCCACCAATTGGTTTTTTTCAAAGTGGACCCACTTGGCAAACCCTGGTTAACAGTAGAACTGAATTTCTTGAATTCTGTCAATTTTAAAGGTTAGTGTGGGTCTTTTACTTGGGTAGCTTAAAACTGCCCACCCCCTCCCAAAAAAAAATAATAAAAGCACTATCTCTTCCATGTGCAGATGTGCAGTCTCCCCCTTGTCCACACCATTCTTTTCTTTTTTAATGCTTCACTGTTCTACTAGAGAATCCATTCTAGGCAAAAGGCAGAATATATTAATGAACAGACTTGCTTTCTTCCCCTTGCCTGAAGCACCCCCCCCCCTCCCAACACACATTAATTTTAGTTTCTTTAAAAAGCTTTACCCTCGATGCATGGTGCAATTCTAAGTGATAAAAAGAAGAACATTTTGTTATAAAAAATTTAACTGAACTTTTTTTTTCTAGCAACCATAGCTAAAAAATTGAGGACTTTTAAAGACCTTGAACCAAAATTAAATAGCCCTTATTTTCCAAAATAAAAATTAAGCAGTTAAGGACTGTGGGAACCCTGGCACTATACAATTTTTTTAAAAATTATAATAAAGTTTTTTTAGTTTATTTTCATCCTAACATCCATATTTTATACAGTCAATCAAGAAACAAAATCTGGACATTTGACCGGCGATGGTAGAAATAGGTATACATTAAGTGTTGGTATGTTTAGTGTTAAACTTTCTTTTTAATGAATTTTTTCCAGAAGTATTTAGGACAAACAGCAGGATTTTCTTCAATTTTGTGCTGCAGACATTGAAAATGAAAAATGTGAACATACTTACAAGGAAACAATGAGGCAAGCAGAAAACATCCTATGGAATGGGCGCACGCATAACAACTTCCAAGATTTATGAAGTTACCAGGTGTAGTGTATTGTTAGGAACAATTATGGGAGCATACCCTATAAAAGACACATGCAATGAAAAGAAGGCGGAAACTGAAGAATGCTGTTTGAAAGCAGCTAAGTAAAAATATATATATATAAAATTTAACACATATATCTTTCAAATGACATATACAAACTAATGATATCTTCCAAGTATCCAATCGTGGGCAAGTATCCAATCGTAGCAGCACAGTGGCCTACTAATAGCATACTTGTGGTTCAATTCGTGCATATGTTAATTTTAATTCCTTTTTTTCGTATTTTTATATTTAATAAAAAAAGGCTTTTGTTTACTAATAGCATTAATTTAAATATAATTGTATTATACTTTTCCATTTATAATTACAGTATTTTCTTTTTCTCTATTCATTTTAATGACGATCTTTTCTGTTAATATGTAATATTTTTATTTAGTGCATCTTTTTAAAAATTTGATGTTAATTTATATTTAAATTACAGCTATTATTTAACAGGGTTTATTAATTTAAATCAGCTTGATTAAAATTACGATTTAAATCAGCTTGATTAAAATCACAATTTAAATCAAATGATTTTTTTTAAATAATCATTGATTTAAATCAACTAATTTTTTAATATATATATATATATTGATTTTAAATTATTAATACTTTTATTATTTCTTTTTCTTAATTTTAAAATTTATTTTAAATAAATTGCTGTATTAATTATTTTAGTTAACGAAATTACTTTCTTTCTTGGTGTGTGTTAAATTCCAACACATTTGAAATTGCATTTTTAAAAATCTTTTGATTCTTGAGATTGAAAGTACAGATTAACGTAAACATTTAATGCTGTCTTAATATAGGCTTGCATAGCTGTAGAAAGCAATTAATAAACATGAATTTTTTTCAGAAAATAATGCAAATAATGTTAATTAAAATTCTACTTTTTGAATGAAAAAGCGGGGAATTAAAATCTACACTATATTTTATTAGGGGAAAATTTATATTTCTGAAGCTTGAGGTTATATTAAAAGAAATTACCCTAATATGCCAAAAATAGAAAGAAAAAAAAAAAAAAAAAGGCTGATGAATTCAGATATATTTTTTCCTGATATAGTGTCATTAACTGGTATTTTTTTCT
This sequence comes from Parasteatoda lunata, assembly GCA_949128135.1. Lineage (NCBI taxonomy): Eukaryota > Metazoa > Arthropoda > Arachnida > Araneae > Theridiidae > Parasteatoda > Parasteatoda lunata. Next base: position 27,802,014 of record OX421974.1, on the reverse strand, counting down.
CATAATATGTTTACAGTATCTTTGACATTATCTGATTTTCTATAAGAAAAAAATTGTGAAAAAAAATTCCAATGAGTACATAGATTTTTAAAAAAATTTTTTTTAGCTTAACTTATCTATTTTGATATAGAATTAAAAATGAATATTTAAATATAAAAATATATAGATTAAATATCTATTTCTTGATGAATGACTACATTTATAAACACAATCTGTTACATTTTGTCATTTTAAAAATCAAGAGAAAAAAAAAAGAAATCACAATTTTAAATTAAAATTATGGTTTGCTAATTGAAACTTTGTTTTAATAGTTAAAGTACAAGGGTCTGTCCAAGCCAAATTTACTAGGTACCGTTTAGTGGTATACCTTTACAAATTCAACTTTAGGAAAAACAGTAGAATAATTTCACAAAATACTTTTTTCTTAAAATGTTATTTTTGTGTCTTGTAAGAAACGATAAATCCATATTTTTACGATATTTGGGTTGATTTTTTAATTAAAAATTATGTCTAAATTTTCACAAAATAGGTACCTTTTAGAAAAACCTAGACAGACCCCTGAAGTATTCTTTAAAATTCTCTATTTCATCTAGTTTTTAAATTTCAATCAATTTAGTTTTAACATTAATTAAATTTTGATAAAACATTTATCAAGTTTTTTGAATAATAAATTAAAGTTCTTACAGAGTATCTCAAAAAAATCTTATTTAAATAAAAAAAAATCTGATTTAAATCAAAAAAAATCACGAACCCTGTTATTTAACCATTCAATAAATATTTGACAGATAACTGTTCATAAAAATAATAAAATCAATTAATAAAAATTTAACTCCTTAACTATGATCAGTACTTTGTAATTTCCTAATTTTATTAATTTATTGAAAGATTTAAATATTACTGTAATTTGAATGTCAAATAGCATTTAAATTGAACCCTAAGACTCTCATAGTCATGCAGGTTCCGAATCACTAGCATATAAAGTGTGCTTAAATTTTCAACTGAATTGGCTAACTAATGTGCTTTATTATTTTAAGGTGTAAACATCTTGAAGGTTTTACAGGGTATCTGCTACATTTTAGATTTTCAAATCCATGACTTTTCATGAATAATTCCAAGAATTTTTAACGACTTAAAGAATTTACTATTTTCTCCGTCAAAAACACAACAATAAATTTTAAAAAGCATTATAATAACTTTAATTGAAATGATAGGTATAAACAAAACTGTTAAACTCGGCTTTTCTTCTGCAGAATTTTATTCTAAAGATAATTTTCTTGTTCATCGAAAAGGAAAGAAATGCTCCTATTTTTCTGTTCTCATTTCGGTATAAAAAAATTCTAATCTAAGAAATCTAAGAAGTTTAAAAGATAAATCACTCTAGAAATGATGTTTTTTCTTTCATTTTTTGAAAGAGCACCACAATTTTTAAGAACATATAACATTTTATATTTTAATAAAATATGATAGAGAGTAGGGATTTGGTTACAAATTCAGAACACCATGAAATTGGGGGGGGGGGGATTCCATTTTAAAATTTGATTTTTCAGCGACCTAAATCTGTGACTTTCCATAATTTTTTTTAAAAATAGCTAAAAAACATGGCATTTCATAACAAAATTTTTTCAATACCGAAATTCATGTCTTTCCCGGTGCGCAGATACCCTGCATTTAATTCACTAAAGATAGTCCTAATTAGGACTGGCCGATAAATCGATGCATCGCGAAATATCGATTTAGCACATATATCGGCAGGTCGATATAATGAGTGACTAATCTGTGACTTTCCATAATTTTTTTAAAAAATAGCTAAAAACATGACATATCATAAAAAAATTTGTTCAATACCGAAATTCATGACTTTCCAGGTGCGCAGATACCCTGCATTTAATTCACTAAAGATAGTTCTAATTAGGACTGGCCGATAAATCAATGTATCGCGAAATATCGATTTAGCACATATATTGGCAGCCCGATATAATGAGTTTTGTTTTACGCGATGCATCAGAAATCTGATTTAAGCCGCCGGTATCCGGAATAAGACAATGTTCGTGGTTTATCGATTTAACATCTAAGAAGCCTTTAATACGTTAGTGCTGTCGAAGACGATTTTGATATCTTCTGTCTTTAAATTCCTCTTAATATTCCAACAATATCTGTTTACTTCATAATTTGTTAGATGGTCAGTATCGTTTTTAAACAAATAAATCTCCAGTCAATTTTAGTTTCAAAAAAAGAAAACAACAATAAATAAATAAAAAAGCTTAAAAATTTATTTTTACGTTTATTAAGTATAGAATTTGACTATTAGCTAATATAACTTTATTATTTTAAATAAAAAAAAGAATGCTCAACAATATTTCAAAAGCATGTTTTTTTTTTAACAAATAATTTAAAAAATGTTTTACTAAAGTGAACATTTTTTAGGTTTATTTTTTACTTTCGTTTTTCTTCCTTAATTTTAATGCATGTATGTAAAATATTTTTTTATTGTTTCATTATTATTTTTAAACCGATAAATTTTAAGTCATTTTTAATTTTAAAAAAAAATTAAAATAAGGCTAGAGTTTGTTTTTACTTTAAGACATCTTTATTATTTTAAATGAAAAATTAAGCAATGCTATTGATGTTATAGAATCATTTTTTTAGAATTAACATTTTCCTTTGTAATCAGGGGTCTGTCTAGGTTTTTCTGAGACACTGAGAAGTACCTATTTTGTGAAAATTTAGACATAATTTGTGAAAAATTATATTTAAAAATCAACAAAAAAATATGGGTTTACCGTTACTTAAGGGATACAAAAATAAAATTTTGAAAAAGTATTTTGCGAAACTACCAGTTTTCCTAAAGTTGAATTAGTGAAGGCACCGTTAAACTAGGGGTGCATAACCTGCGGCCTGTGGGTCACATGTGGTACACCGACTGTTGATATGTGGCCCGTGGGAACTTCTGAATGCAATAAAAAAAATTCTTTTAATTTAGCTTTTTTTTAAACATAATAAATTTTCTTGAATTAAAATTTATATTACTCTAAAATGCGTATATTTTTGGCACTTTCATTCTGTAAGCTTCTTTTTGGTTAGAATTTATATCCACTCCCAAGATATATCAGGGGTCTATCTAGGTTTTTCTGAGAGGTACCTATTTTGTGAAAATTCAGACATAATTTGTGAAAAATTAAATATTATATTTAAAAATCAACACAAAAATATGGATTTATCATTTCTTAAGGGATACAAAAAGAAAATATTAAGAAAAAGTATTTTGTACCGTATTTCCTGAAGTTGAATTTGTGAAGGTACCGCTAAACGGTAGTAAATTTGGCCAGGACAGACCCCTGTATATGTATAAATTAATATAATATATTCAGTGTTTTCACTACAGCGCAAGAACGCGAGAATCTCACATATTTTTTTCTTTTCTCGCATTAAAAAATTATTAACGCCGCACACTCTACTAATGAATTTCAAAATGAACGAATCTCACGAATTTTGGAAAAATTTTGGCTTCCGCCATTTTAAATGAAACCAGTTTCACTTTTCTTCCTTGATCTTTCATTATTTTTAACATCGATCCTTGTTATCTAGCTTTCCTCTTTACCAGTATTGTTCAGCATCAGTGCGAACAGCAGAACACAATGCCCCCCCCCCTGAATCCCTTTCAGAACACATTTCTCTGCAACCACGTGTTAACCGTAGGTAAGATTTCTTCATGTAAGACGCTTATTATTATTATTTTTTCTTGAATGTAAGATGGACAAATACCTTGTTAAGGCAACATCTTTTAGTCCGTAACGGACAAATGAAAATGAAACAAATGTCAGTAGAAACGGTCAAAACGAAACAAATATGGATATTCAACGGATACGGATCAAATACTAGCATGAACATGGAAATAACTTAACTATTTTATAGCAGAAATAATTGAAAAGCCTATGCTGGCAGGTGAAGAGGATAGGAAAGTGTAAGCACAATGCTAAAAATTTACTTAGGGATTCCGTATAATTCAGCATCTGTTGCAAGGTCATTTAGCATCCTAAACGGAATTAAGGCAAAATATCGTAACAGACTGACTGATAAGCATTTGAACAACCTAATGAGAATAGCTGATGAAAAAGTACAGATAGAACATTTTCCATATGATGATGCAACAAAAATATTCAATGCCTTAAAAATTATTAAATGTTAAAAATGTATTATAATTAAAGAAATATTTCTTTTCCAAGTCTATTCGTGTTTTTTTTTTTTTTTTTCATTTTTAGAAATCTCACCTTACTTTTTAAAATCTCACCCAGTTTTTGAGAAAGGGTGAGAAATTCTCAGCCATTTTTTTTTTCTGTAATGAAAACACTGATATTAATATATAATTAATAAATAAATTATTGGTAAAAATTTTACAAAAAATTTTTAAAGTATAAGTTTTTTTAAATAAATTCAAATAATCAAAAGTATTTTATTTTCTGCAAATATGTTATTAAGTTTATTGCTAAAAATATTTAGTGCTTAGAACACTGATGTTTAGATAAAAATTATCATACTTGCCGCTAACATGACTGTGTGCGGCCCTTTGTTAATCTACCTGCTGCGCAAGTGGCCCTTCACTCAAAAAGGTTGCGCACCCTTACGGTAAACGGTAGTAAATTCGGCCTGGAAATAGATTTATGAGTCCTTTCATTTATTTTTCATGGATTTAAAGATTTATGATAAATTTTGAACATATGCTAAATCGTGATACATTGCTATATCACGATGTCTAACAGACAATGTATCTCAATATAAAATTTCTTACATCGCCCAGTATTAGTTCTTTTCAATTTAAAAAGAGATTTCAGTAGAAATTTCTGGCAAAATCCAGTAGACTGATGGAAAATCTAATTGAGTTGGCAGCTATACAATGATATACCTTAATTTTTGAAAATATAATTATCCTTTTCAGGGTGCGTAGTCAAATTATTCAACAAAAAACAAGAACTTTTCAAGCACTCTAATAATATTTTCAAGCACTTAAAAAAAATATCATAATTAGGCAGGGTTGGAAAGTTTTTGACAATTTACAGTTTATCTGGTTTTAACAGTCATTTTAAAAAAAATAATAATAAATCTTTCGGCATTGTTTTTGACAATTGTTAAAATTTTTGAATCATGCAAGTCGAATGGCGTTTTCATAAGCTACAGTCTGATGATGCGCCGAAATAGATTGGGGTTGAATTAATTGTGAAAACGGTGAATAGAGCAATATGAACAGTGTCTTTCTGGATAATTCGTAGCGAAAATCAACATGGTAAAGGAAATATCTCAATTTGGAAAAGGGAAAAATTAAGCACTTTTTAAAAACAGCCAATGAAAGAAGCACCTTTAAGGGCTTTTAAAAAATGAAAATCGAAAATAAGCACCTTTAAGCACTTTTTAAAAACACTACGCACCTTGCTTTTGGCTAGTGCGTGTAACACACTAATTCTTGTTGTACATTTTTTATAATGTAACAAAACAAAGAATAAAACTATTCAGCTTCTAATTTCCACATTTCTTTTAAACAAAATCAATTTTCTTGAACAGGGCTACCACTAAAAATTTGAAAAGAAATAAAAATTCCCTGTATTATACACAACATGTTAAACAACAATTACTGTGCTCTTGTCTGAGCTATATTGGACTAAACACATTTATTAGTTTTAACTACTGGAAAAAAAGGAACAGCTGAACCAGTGGTGTATCAAATTTACCACCGTTCAGTGGTACCTTCACAAATTCAACTTTAGAAAAAAAGGTAGTTTCACAAAATACTTTTTCTTAAAATATTATTCCGTTAGAAATGATAAATCTATATGTATGTATTGATACAACAGTAAATGAAATAGTTTATAGCTGAAATAACATGTTTAACACTAGAACCGCGGAGCGGGTCAATTTGACCCTAATCGATCTTTAATTTATCACTACACGAAAAGTTTTAATTTAAAAATAAGTTCCTTTCATGACTTTTAATAATATTATGTAAACAACAACTTACCAAATTTTAAAACTTGTAACATACTTGAATGGAGTATTATTAGCACTTATACCTAGAACCGCGGAGCGGGTCAAATTGACCCATAAATAAATTTGATATATGAATTATTAAAAATAAATCGTGGAAACAACGATTCCACGAAAATAAGCACGTGGAAACAACGTTAAACCCACAAAGCATGTCTGTCTCACCCCCTGAAAACCTCAAATGGTCTGAACCGGTGGTTTTGAGCTAAATTAATGTATTCAATCAAGGTCATAATAAGTAGAACGTTGGTTTTCAAAGTTGGAAAAGATGGGACGGTATGTAATGTCTCACAATTAGGAAGAACTTAGGAGAATCAAAGAGAACCAACTTCGTTCACAATAATATTGTGAACGAAGTGAGGAGCCCAACGCCACATGCTAAACGCAATATTATGAACGGTAGTTCGGCAAATGCCTGGAGATTCTTCAGCAATGAATGGATTTTAAAACATACAAAGAAATGTACTGATGATGAAACTCATCGTAAAATAAATGGATTCATAAAAATAAATTGATCATAATATTAGAAGATGTTGATGCTTTTATAGCACTTTTATATGCACATGGCAGATATTGCGCAAAAGGACTTGAACTGGATAGTCTGTGGTCAATAGAGGATTGTAGACAACCATTTTTCGGAAATACGACTCTGAGAGACAAATTTCGTGAAATAAAGAGATTCTTGCTCTTCAATGTAAAGTAAACGAGATCAGATAGTCTACAAACAAACAAATTTGCCCTTGTATCCGATATCTGGAATCGTTTCATTGAAGATTGTAAGACTAACTAAACTCTAGGCCCTAACTTCACTATACATGAATAGTTATTTCCTTCAGGTTATTCCCTAAAAATAGGTGTAGGTTTATTCAATATATGTCAACCAAACCTGACGAATTTGGCATCAAATTCTGATTGGCTGCGGATGTTGACTCAAAATACCGACTAATGAATTTACATACCTCGAAAAAGATCACCACTGTCAATCAAGCGTTCCTCTTTCCGAACATGTTATATTGCGACTAATAAGTCCATATGAGAACAAAGGTAGAAACGTTACTACAGATAATTTTTTTACTACATTGAAATTTGCAGAGGCATTAAAGTCCAGAATCACCAGCCTTGTAGGAATTGTAAAACACTCAAGAAGAAAAATACTCTAAAAAAGTGTCAAAATCCGAATCGCATTCGACTACAGTACTAACTGATATGGACATCAGTCTAACTGGGTCAGTCTAACATAGGAAAAAAATTGTTTTGTTGTTGAGTAGTCTTCATCCAACTGTTGAAATTACAAATGATTAAAAAAAACTACCCGATACCATTGCTCTCTACAATGCAACTAAATTCGGTGTGGACGTAATTGACCAGATGACAAGGAAATATACTGTCAAAGCTTGCCCACTTAGATGGCCGGTGCAGGGTCTTTATAATATTTTGGACCTCGCTGCTATCAATGCTTGGGTTTTATACAAAGCTGTAAGTCTATTAGTAGACACCAATTTATTCACGGCTTAATTGAAAAATTGCGGTAAACTAATTTAAATGGACAGCTCTGTTCTTTCCATTAAAATGTAAAGGTTAAGCTATATTTTGAGCAAGAGATTTCTAAATTAGAAAATTCCTTTTTAAAAAAAACAATTCTTCTTGCAAAAAAAGACATTTCTGGTTATTGATATGAGATATTATTTATTATTATATTAAAATATATATTTCAGATTTCTTAAATAAATGATTACATATATATTTTTATGAGGTTTACTATCTCGGGTCAAAATGACCCGCTCCGCGGTTCTAGGTATATTAAAAGTCCCGCGGTTCTAGTGTTAAATATTCCGTAGATCACGCTACGAGTATGTCACCATTTTTTAAAAGACGAAAATAAGAAACAAAATTCCCACTTTCTCAAGTAAAACTCAAAATTCCCTGCCATTTTAGATGACTTTTAAATTCCCCGTTACCAAATTTACCACAGTTGTTTTAGAAACTTAGTTTCTCTCCTCATTTGGAGATTCCCGACACCAAATTTACCACAGTTGTTTTAGAAACTTAATTTATCTCCTCATTTGGATATAGAACAGTGTCAGGATCGATTCCTAATTCTTGTGCTCTTACAGTTTTGAGTGCAAACACTTTTTCTACGGCATGATGTAATTTAATTTGATTCTGAAATAGCAATGGCTTCTGTTTCACATTGATTACTCACTGAATTGCCAATGTAACTATGAATCTGATTTCCCGTTCACGCCAACATGTTTGGCTTCCTCGCTGTGTTTGGCACTCGAACAAAATAATGAACGTTGAGTTGTCATTTTGCTACTCGTTGTCATTTTGCTACTCTTTTAAGTACGACTCACACTGCATCTCTGATTGCCCTTGATGCGGGGCGAATGCTTGCAATTCCCGATTTCAGCGCTTGAATACACCGTCTGGGGAAATAATCCGTTCCATGTCTTTGCCCCCCCTCTTTACTTTTCCTTCTCTTTTCGGTTGTAATAGACCTTTGGTGGCCCACTGAGTCCCCCCCAATTCATCTATAAATATTTCCTTCTGCAGGCATGATTGGACCATAGAGGCCTACCTAATTATAGCTTAATATTAAAGGAAAATTATAGCTCAATATTAAAGGGAACTAGGTGGTCTCGAAATGTGAACCATTTTGCTTTTATTATTATTATTATTATTCCATTACGTGTTTTTTAACAAAGAAAGATGATTGATTGTATATATAGAGCACCTCACGCATGCTGAACTATAGAAAATATTGCAAAAGGAGTCGGAAAAAAAATATATAATGATTTTCCTGGATTTTTTTCAGTTTTTTAACATTTTCAGAATAAAAAATAATTATTTCCTATATATAGGACCCTTGAAAATATCGAAACACACATTAAAAAAATAATATAATGTAAAATAAATAAAAGAAAAAATTTTGAAAAACTCTTGCAGCTGGGATTTGAACCCCCGACGCCTTGCTCCAGGATTGGACCATAGAGGCCTACCTTGGGTCCAAGTTTGAAAATTATAGCTTAATATTAAAGGGAGCTAGGCGATCTCGAAACCTGAACCTTATTCACGACATTTCGTTTCTTTTTTATTATTATTATTAATATTCCATTATGGGTTCTTTAACGAAGAAAGATGTTCGATTTTACACACATGACAGCTTTCACATAATAGAGTATCAAAAATGTTGCAAAAGGAGTCGAAAAATAGCAAATTTACTGATTTTCTTGGATTTTTCCAGTTTTTTCCCATTTTCCCAATAAAAAAAATTATTTCTTATATGCAGGACCTTGCAGAATACCGAAAAACACATTAAAAAAATAATATAATGTAAAATAGACAAAATAATAATGAACGAAAAATTTTTGAAAAATTGTCCACCTCCAGAATTCGAACCTGAGCTCCATCACTCCAGCCACGAGTTAGAAGCACAGTGTCCTACCACCAGACCAGGGTGTCACGTCAAGCCCGCCAAAATATTGCTTCAAAAGCCCGCTCGCTCACGCTCTACTGTGCAATTGACCTTTGGGGGCCCACTAAGCCCCCTTAATTCATCTATAAAAATTCTCTTCAGCAGTCATAAACGACAGAGGGGTTCGGCTAATGGAGCCCTAATATGGGCCCGAGTTTGATAATTATAGCAAAAAACTAAAGGGAGTTATGCGATCTTGAAATTTGAGCCGATGCGCGCCATTTTATTTTATTTTTTATTTCATTATGCGTTCTTTAACGAAGAAAGATGATTGGTTTTATACATAGAACACATTATGCAGGCCAAACTATCGAAGATATTGTAAGAAATATAAACTAATATATATAAATTTTTTCGGGGTGATTTTTCCTGTGAGGAGGCGTGAGTTCGAATCCCGGCTGTGGACAATTTTATAATTTTTTTTTCTTTTGTTAATTTTGCATTATATTATTTATTTAATGTGTTTTTTGATATTTTAGAGGTAAATATTTATAAAAAATAAAAAATTTTTTAATCGGGAAGGGGAGCATAGGGCGTAAAAACAGGAAAAATCCCCCGGAAAATTAATTTATATGTAGTAGTTTATATTTTTTACAATATTTTCGATAGTTTGGCCTGCATAATGTGTTCTTATGTATAAAAACAATCATCTTTCTTCGTTAAAGAAAGCATAATGGAATAAAAATGAAATAAAATGGCGGGAAATGGCTCAAATTTCAAGACCGCGTAACTCCCTTTAATATTAGGCTATAATTATCAAACTCGGTCCCAAATTAGACCTCCTAAGCCGAACACCTCTGACAAAGAAAATATTTATAGGTGAATTAGGGGGGGTGCAATGGGCCCCCAAAATCCACAGCTCAACTGACCGGGAGAGTGCTTTTGAAGCCATGCAGACGCACGTTCCCCGTGTAAGCATGGTCGAACGGTTAAGACCACTTGTTAGTAGCTGACGCCAAGGGCAACGCGGCGCACCTGGCGTCATTATTGAAATTAAATAAATAATACAATGCAAAATTAACAAAAGAAAAAGAATTACAAAATTGTCCACAGCCGGTATTTAAACCCGCGCCGCTTCGCTCAAGGCTTCAACTACTAGCACGTGGTCTTGTCCGTTGGATCACGCTTGCACGGGGAGCGTGCTCCTGCGTGGCTTCAAAAGCCCTCTCCTGGTCACTTGAACAGTTGACTTTGGCGGCCCATTGCGACCCCCTAATTGACTTATATTTATTTCCCTTGGCCTAGGGGTTCGGCATATGGAACCCTAATTTGGGACCGAGTTTGATGATTATAAATTAATATTAAAGGGAGTTACGCGGTTTTGAAATTTGAGCCATTTTATTTTATTTTTTATTACATTATGCGTTCTTTAACGAAGAAAGATGCTTGTTTTTATACATAGAACACATTACGCAGGCTAAACTATAGAAAATATTGCATTAAATATAAAGTAATCTATATAAATGAATTTTCACGGATTCTTCCTGTTTTTCCCACTTTTCCGAATAAAAAAAAATTATTTCTTATATATAGTTCCCTCTAAAATATCGAAAAACACATTAATAAATAATATAATGCAAAATTAACAAAAGAAAGAAAATTTAAAAAAATTGTCCACAGCCGGGATTTAAACCCGCGCCACTTCGCTCAAGGCGTCAACTACTAGCACGTGGTCTTGTCCGTTGGACCACGCTTGCAAGGGGAGCGTGCTCCTGCGTGGCTTCAAAATCACTTTCCGTGTCAGTTGAACAGTTGACCTTGGGGGCCCATTGCGTCCCCCCCATTAATTGACTAATAATTATTTCTTTTGGCATAGGGGTTCCGCACATGGAACCCTAATTTGGGACCGAGTTTGATAATTATAACTTAATATTAAAGGGAGTTACGCGGTCTTGAAATTTTAGCCATTTCGCGCCATTTTATTTTATTCTTTATTCCATTTTGCGATCTTCAACGAAGAAAGATGATTGTTTTTATATATAGAAAAACATTACGCGGTCTAAACGAATAAAAAGTAATATATGGTAATAGTTCATTTTCCGCGTAACTCTCTTTAATATTAAGTTTTATTTATCAAACTCGGTAGCAAATTAGGGTTCCATGTGCTGAAGCCCTATGCCAAAGCAAATAATTATAAGTCAATAAAGGTGGGGGGGGGGCGCAATAGGCCCCCAAAGTCAACTGTTCAACTGACCAGGAGAGTGCTTTTCAAGCCATGCAGAAACTCGCTCCCCGTGTAAACGTGGTCCAGCGGTCAAGACCACGTGCTAGTAGCTGATGAAGCCTTGAGCGAAGAGGCGCGGGGGTACGAATTCCGGCTGTGGGGAATTTTTAAAATTTGTAAAAAATTTTCTCTTTTGTTAATTTTGCATTATAATACTTATTAAATGTGTTTTTCGATATTTTCAATATTTATTATATAAAAGAAATAATTTTTTTTCTTCGGAAAAGTGGGAAAACAGGAAAAATCCGTGAAAATTAATTTATATAGATTACTTTATATTTAATACAATATTTTCGATAGTTTAGCCTGCGTAATGTGTTCTAAGTATAAAAACAAGCATCTTTCTCCGTTAAAGAAGGCATAATGTAATAAAAAATAATCGCGCGAAGATGCGCGAGTTTGAATCCGGGCTGTGGAAAATTTAAAATTTTTTTTTTTTTTATATTTCTTTTGTTAATTTTGCATTATATTATTTATTCAATGTGTTTTTCGATATTTCAGAGGGAGGGGACTATATATAAACAATAATTTTTTTATTTGGGAAAGTGGGAATAATAGGGCGCAAAAAACAGGAAAAATCTAACGGAAAATGAACTATTATTACCATATTCACTTCATTCATTATTCATTATTCATCATTCACATTATTCATTATTCATTATTCATTATTCATCATTCACATTATTCATTATTCATTATTCATTATTCTTCATTCATCATTCACTTGGACTGTCAACTGGTGGCTGGAGCCGTGGGTCCCGGGTTCAAATTCCAAGACCGGTCAGTTTTTCACTTTATTAAAAAATTTTTTAATTCCTTTATTTTGCATTATATTATTTTTTTAATGTGTTTTTCGTTATTCTGCAGGCTCCTGCATGTTAGAAGAAAAAAATTTGGGGAGGGGGGAAAATGGGAAAAAACAAGATATTTAAAAAGATTAGAAAAATCAAGAAAAATTAATTTTTTTTGTCATTTTTCGACTCCTTTTGCAACATTTTAGGGAGTCCATCATGCATAGGGTGTTCTGTGTATAAAATGGAGCATCTTTCTTTGCTAAAGAACACAAAATGGAACAATGAGAAAAAAAAGAAAAAAAAAGACGAAATGTCGAGAATAAGGTTCAGGCTTCCAGACCCCCTAGCTTCCCTTGGTATTAAGTTATAATTTTCAAACTCGCACCCAAGGTAGGACTCCATGGACCAACCATGGCTACCGAAGGAAATTTTTATAAGTGAATTAGGGGGTCCCAGTGGTCTCCTAAAAGTCTATTGTACATTACACCGAGAAAAGGCTTTTAAAGGGAAGCTGTTGCAGGCCTGACATAAAACAGTGGCCTGTTTGGTAGAACCTTTGACCAGTCAACTGGTGGCTGGGGCCAGGGGTCCCGTGTTCGAACCCCAGGACCAGATAGTTATTCACTTTCCCCCCCTTTTATTAAAAATTCCTTTATTTTGCATTATATGATTTTTTAATGTTTTTTTTTCGGTATTCTGCTGGCTCCTGCATGGCAGAAAGTTTTGGTTTGTATTTTAGAAAAATGTGATAAATACTGTTTAAATCAAGGAAAATCATTTTTTTTTTGGTCATTTATCGACTCCTTATGCAACATTTTAGGGAGTCTATCATGCATAGGGTGTTCTGTGTATAAAATGGAGCATATTTCTTTGCTAAAGACCACGTAAAAGAACAATGAGAAAAAAAAAGAAGAAAAAAAAAGAAATTTCGAGAATAAGGTTCTAAATTCGAGACCTCCTAGCTCCCCTTGGTATTAAGTCAAAACTTTCGAACTCGCAAGGTAGGTCCCCATTGTCCAACCATGGCTAAAGAAGGGAATTTTTATGAGTGAATTAGGGGGGTCAAAGTGGGCCCCTAAATGTCTATTGCATATTTCCCCGAGAAAAGGCTTCTGGAGAGAAGCTGCTGCAGGGCTCACGTTAAACAGTGGCCTGTTTGGTAGAGTGTTGGACTGTCAACTGGGGGCTGGAGCCAGGGGTCCCGGGTTCGAACCCCAGGACCGGGCAGTTTTTCTGTTTTTTTTCCTTTTTTTTAAAATTCCTTTATTTTGCATTAAATTATTTTTTAAAATGTTCTTCAGTATTTTGTAGGCGCATGTCAGAAATAATTTTTTTTGTTGGTAAAATGGGAAAAAACTGAAAAAATCAAGGAAAATCAGTTTTTTTTGTCATTTTTCGTCTCCTTTTGCAACATTTTAGGGATTCTATCATGCATAGGGTGTTATGTGTATAAAATGGAGCATATTTCTTTTCTAAAAACCACGTAATGGAACAATGAGAAAAAAAAGGACGAAACGTCGAGAATATGGTTCAGGCTTCAAGACCCCCTAGCTCCCCTTGGTATTAAGTTATAATTTTCAAACTCGCACCCGAGGTAGGTCCCCATGGTTCAACCATGGCCACCGAAGGAAATTTTGATAAGCGAATTAGGGGGGTCCCTGTGGGCCCCTAAAGGTCTATTGTTTATTTTACGGAGAAAAGGCTATTGAAGGGAAGCTGCTGCACACCTGGCATGAAACAGTGGCCTGTTTGGTAGAGTGTTGAACTGTCGTCTGGTAGCTGGAGCCTGGGATCCCGGGTTTGAACCCCAGGACCGGGCAGTTTTTCACTTTTTTTTCCTTTTTTTTAATTCCTTTATTTTGCATTATATTATTTTTTTAATGAGTTTTTCGGTATTCCGCAGGTTCCTGCATGGCAGAAAAATTTGTTTTTTTTGGAAAAATGGGAAAAAACTGGAAAAATCAAGGAAAATAAGTTTTTTTTGTCATTTTTCGACTCCTTTTGCAGCATTTTAGGGAGTCTATCATGCATAGGGTGTTTTGTGTATAAAACGGAGCATATTTCTTTGCTAAAGAACACGTAATGGATCAATGAGAAAAAAAAGAAGAAATGTCGAGAATAAGGTTCAGGCTTCGAGACCCCCTAGCTCCCCTTGGTATTAAGTTTTAATTTTCAAACTCGCATCCAAGGTAGGACCCAAATAGTCCAACCATGGCTACCAAAGGAAATTTTGATAAGCGAATTAGGGGGGTCCCTGTGGGCCCCTAAAGGTCTATTGTTTATTTTACGGAGAAAAGGCTATTGAAGGGAAGCTGCTGCACACCTGGCATGAAACAGTGGCCTGTTTGGTAGAGTGTTGAACTGTCGTCTGGTAGCTGGAGCCTGGGATCCCGGGTTTGAACCCCAGGACTGGGCAGTTTTTCACTTTTTTTTCCTTTTTTTTAATTCCTTTATTTTGCATTATATTATTTTTTTAATGAGTTTTTCGGTATTCCGCAGGTTCCTGCATGGCAGAAAAAATTTGTTTTTTTTGGAAAAATGGGAAAAAACTGGAAAAATCAAGGAAAATAAGTTTTTTTTGTCATTTTTCGACTCCTTTTGCAGCATTTTAGGGAGTCTATCATGCATAGGGTGTTTTGTGTATAAAACGGAGCATATTTCTTTGCTAAAGAACACGTAATGGATCAATGAGAAAAAAAAGAAGAAATGTCGAGAATAAGGTTCAGGCTTCGAGACCCCCTAGCTCCCCTTGGTATTAAGTTTTAATTTTCAAACTCGCATCCAAGGTAGGACCCAAATAGTCCAACCATGGCTACCAAAGGAAATTTTTATAAGTGAATTAGGGGGGTCCCAGTGGGCCCCTAAATGTCTATTGCATATTTCACTGAGAAAAGGCTTTTGAAGGGAAGCTGTTGCACAACTGGTGTGAAACAGTGGCCTGTTTGGTAGAGTGTTGGACAGTCAACTGGTGGCTGGAGCCTGAAGTCCGGGGTTCGAAACCCAGGAATGGGCAGTTTTTCACTTTTTTTTCCTTTTTTTTTAAATTCCTTTATTTTGCATTATATTATTTTTTAATGTGTTTTTTGGTATTCTACAGGCTACTGCATGGCAGAAAATTTGTTTTTTTTAATGGAAAAATGGGAAAAAACTGGAAAAATCCAGGGAAATCAGTTTTTTTCTCATTTTTCGACTCCTTTTGCAACATTTTAGGGACTCTATCATGCATAGGGTGTTCTCTGTATAAAATGGCGCATATTTCTTTTCTAAAGAACACGTAATGGAACAATGAGAAAAAACACGAAAAAAAAGGCAAATGTCTAGAATACATTTCACCCTTCGAGACCCCTAGCTCCCCTTGGTATTAAAATATAAATTTCAAACTCGCACCCAAGGTAGGTCCCCGTGGTCCAACCATGGCTACCGAAGGAAATTTTTATAAGTGAATTAGGGGGATCCCAGTGGGCCCCTAAATGACTACTGCATATTTCACCGAGAAAAGGCTTTTGAAGGGAAGCTGCTGTACACCTGATGTGAAACAGTGGCCTCTTTGGTAGAGTGTTGGACTGTCAACTGGTGGCTGGAGCCTGTGGTCCCGGGTTCCAACCCCAGAATCGGGCTGTTTTTCACCTTTTTGTCCCTTTTTTTTAAAATTCCTTTATTTTGCATTATATTATTTTTTTAAAGTGTTTCTCGGTATTTTGCAGGCTCCTGCATGGCAGAATTTTTTTTTGGAAAAATGGGAAAAACTGGAAAAATCCAAGAAAATCAGTTTTTTTTCTCATTTTTCGACTCCTTTTGCAACATTTTAGGGACTCTATCATGCATAGGGTGTTCAGTTTATAAAATGGAGCATATTTCTTTTCTAAAGAACACGTAATGGAACAATGAGAAAAAAAAAGAAAAAAAAGACGAAGTGTTGAGAATAAGGTGCAGGCTTCGAGACCCCCTAGCTCCCCTTGGTATTTAGTTATAATTTTCAAACTAGCATCCAAGGTAGGTCCCCATGGTCCAACCATGGCTATCGAAGGAAATTTTTATAAGTGAATTAGGGGGTCCCAGTGGGCCCCTAAATGACTACTGCATATTTCACCGAGAAAAGGCTTTTGAAGGGAAGCTGCTGTACACCTGATGTGAAACAGTGGCCTGTTTGGTAGAGTGTTGGACTGTCAACTGGTGGCTGGAGCCTGTGGTTCCGGGTTCGAACCCCAGGACCGGACAGTTTTTAACTTTTTTTTAAAATTCCTTTAATTTGCATTATATTATTTTTTAAATGTGTTTTTCGGTATTCTGCAGGCTCCGGCATGGCAGATTTTTTTTTTGGAAAAATGGGAAAAACTGGAAAAATCAAGAAAAATCAGTTTTTTTGTCATTTTTCGACTCCTTTTGCAACATTTTAGGAAGTCTATCATGCATAGGGTGTTCTGTGTTTAAAATGGATTTTATTTCTTTGCTAAAGAACACGTAACGGATCAATGAGAAAAAAAAAGAAAAAAAAGACGAAATGTCGAGAATAAGGTTCAGGCTTCGAGACCCCCTAGCTCCCCTTGGTATTGTATTAAGTTATAATTTTCCAACTCGCACCCAAGGTTGGTCCCCATGGTCCAACCATGGCAACCGAAGGAAATTTTTATAAGTGAATTAGGGGGGTCCCAGTGGGCCCCTAAGGGTCTATTGCATATTTCACCGAGAAAAGGCTTTTGAAGGGAAGCTGCTGTACACCTGATGTGAAACAGTGGCCTGTTTGGTAGAGTGTTGGACTGTCAACTGGTGGCTGGAACCTGTGGTCCCGGGTTCCAACCCCAGGACCCGGCTGTTTTTCACTTTTTTTTCCTTTTTTTTAAAATTCCTTTATTTTGCATTACATTATTTTTTTAATGTGTTTTTCGGTATTCTGCAGGCTCCTGCATGGCAGAATTTTTTTTGTGGAAAAACGGGAAAAACGGGAAAAATAAAATTTTTTGTCATTTTTCGACTCCTTTTGCAACATTTTAAGGACTCTATCATGCATTGGGTGTTCTGTGTATAAAATGGAGCATATTTTTTGCTAAAGAACACGTAATGGAACAATGATTAAAAAAAGAAAAAAAATAC
Source organism: Parasteatoda lunata (assembly GCA_949128135.1). Lineage (NCBI taxonomy): Eukaryota > Metazoa > Arthropoda > Arachnida > Araneae > Theridiidae > Parasteatoda > Parasteatoda lunata. The sequence goes on along the minus strand of OX421974.1, from coordinate 27,784,397 downwards.
GAAATGTCAAGAATATGGTTCAGGCTTCGAGACCCCCTAGCTCCCCTTGGTATTAAGTTATAATTTTCAAACTCGCACCCAGGGTATCTCCCCATGATCCAACCATGGCTTCCGAGGGAAATTTTTATAAGTGAATTAGGGGGGTGCAAGTGGGCCCCTAAAGATCTTTTGCATATTTCACTGAGAAAAGGCTTTTGAAAGGTAGCTGCTGCAGTCCTGATGTGAAACAGTGGCCTGTTTGGTAGAGTGTTGGTATGTCAACTTGTGGCTTGAGCCAGGGGTCCTGGGTTCGAACCCCAATAACAGTCAGCTTTTAACTTTTTTTTCTTTTTTTTTTAAATTCCTTTATTTTGCATTATATTATTTTTTCAATGTGTTTTTCTGTATTCTAAAATCTTCTGCATGGCAGAAAAATTTGTTTTTTTTTGTGGAAAATTGGGAAAAAACTGGAAAAATCCAGGAAAATCAGTTTTTTTTGTCATTTTTCGTCTCCTTTTGCATCATTTTAGGGAGTCTATCATGCATAGGGTGTTCTGTGTATAAAATGGAGCATATTTATTTGCTAAAGACCACGTAATGGATCAATGAGAAAAAAAAAGACGAAATGTCGAGAATAAGGTTCAGGCTTCGAGACCCCCTAGCTCCACTTGATATTAAGTTATAATTTTAAAACTAGCACCCAAGGTAGGTACCCACGATCCAACCATGGCTACCGAAGGACATTTGTATAAGTGAATTAGGTGGATCTCAGTGGGCCCCTAAATATCTATTGCTTATTTCACCGAGAAAAGGCTTTTGAAGGGAAGCTGCTGCACACCTGCCGTGAAACAGTGGCCTGTTTGGTAGAGTGTTGGACTGTCAACTGGTGGCTGGAGCCTGGGGTCCCGGGTTCGAACCCCAGGACCGGGCAGTTTTTTAATTTTTTTTTGTTTTTTTAAAATTCCTTTATTTTGCATTATATTATTTTTTTTAATGTGTTTTTCTGTATTCTAAAATCTCCTGCATGGCAGAAAAATTTGTTTTTTTTTGTGGAAAATTGGGAAAAAACTGGAAAAATCCAGGAAAATCAGTTTTTTTTGTCATTTTTTGTCTCCTTTTGCATCATTTTAGGGAGTCTATCATGCATAGGGTGTTCTGTGTATAAAATGGAGTATATTTTTTGCTCAAGAACACGTAATGGAACAATGAGAAAAAAAAAAGAAAAAAAAACGAAATAACGAGAATAAGGTTCAGGCTTCGAGACCTCCTAGCTCCCTTTAATATTAAGTTATGATTTTCAAACTCGGTCCCAAGGTAGGCCTCTTTGGTCTAATCATGCATGCCGAAGGAAATTTTTATATGTTAATTAGGAAACCCTAGTGGGGCCCTAAAGTTCTATTGCATAGGTAACCGAGAAAGGGATTTTGAAGCGAAATTGTTTCTTTCTTTTCGTACCGCCTTGGTCTGGTGGTAGGACACCTGACTGGCAAGTCGAGGTTGGAGGGAGGGGTTGGAGGTTCGAATCCCAGCTTCGGACACTTATTCAAAAAAATTTCTTTTTTTTCTTTCTTTTGATTAATTTACATTATATTATTTTTTAGATATGTTTTTCGATATTCTGGAGGGTCCTGCATGTAGGAAATATTTTTTTAATTAGGAAAATGAGAAAAAGCTGGAAAAATCTAGGAAAATCAGTTTATTTGCTATTTTTTGTCTCCTTTTGCAACATTTTAGGGAGTCTATCATGCATAGGGTGTTCTGTGTATAAAATGGAGTATATTTTTTGCTCAAGAACACGTAATGGAACAATGAGAAAAAAAAAAGAAAAAAAAGACGAAATAACGAGAATAAGGTTCAGGCTTCGAGACCTCCTAGCTCCCTTTAATATTAAGTTATGATTTTCAAACTCGGTCCCAAGGTAGGCCTCTTTGGTCTAATCATGCATGCCGAAGGAAATTTTTATATGTTAATTAGGAAACCCTAGTGGGGCCCTAAAGTTCTATTGCATAGGTAACCGAGAAAGGGATTTTGAAGCGAAATTGTTTCTTTCGTTTCGTACCGCCTTGGTCTGGTGGTAGGACACCTGACTGGCAAGTCGAGGTTGGAGGGAGGGGTTGGAGGTTCGAATCCCAGCTTCGGACACTTATTCAAAAAAATTTCTTTTTTTTCTTTCTTTTGATTAATTTACATTATATTATTTTTTAGATATGTTTTTCGATATTCTGGAGGGTCCTGCATGTAGGAAATATTTTTTTAATTAGGAAAATGAGAAAAAGCTGGAAAAATCTAGGAAAATCAGTTTATTTGCTATTTTTTGTCTCCTTTTGCAACATTTTAGGTAGTCTATCATGCATTAATGGGTACTATGTATAAAATTGAACATCTTTCTTTTTTAAAGAACACTTTTTGTAATAATAATAAAAAAAATAATAAAAAAAGCCGAAATGTCGAGAATAAGGTTCAGGCTTCGAGACCTCCTAGCTCCCCTTGGTATTAAGTTATAATTTTCCAACACGCTCCCAAGGTTGGTCCCCATGGTCCAACTACGGCTACCGAAGGAAATTTTTATAAGTGAATTAGGGGGGTCCCAGTGGGCCCCTAAATGTCTATTTCATATTTCACCGAGAAAAGGCTTTTGATGGGAAGCTGCTGTACACCTGATGTGAAACAGTGACCTGTTTGGTAGAGTGTTGGACTGTCAACTGGTGGCTGGAGCCTGTGGTCCCGGGTTCGAACCCCAGAACCGGGCAGTTTTTAACTTTTTCTTAAAATTCCTTTATTTTGCATTATATTATTTTTTTAATGTGTTTTTCGGTATGCTGCAGGCTCCTGCATGGCAGATTTTTTTTTTGGAAAAATTGGAAAAACTGGAAAAATCAAGAAAAATAAATTTTTTTGTTATTTTTCGACTCCTTTTGCAACATTTTAGGGAGTCTGTCATGCATAGGGTGTTCTGTGTATAAAATGGAATATATTTTTTGGTAAAGAACACGTAATGGAACAATGAGGAAAAAAAAGAAAAAAAAGACGAAATGTCTAGAATAAGGATCAGGCTTCGAGACCCCCTAGCTCCCCTTGGTATTAAGGTATAATTTTCAAACCCGCTCCCAAGGTAGGTCCTTTTGTTCCAACCATGGCTACTGAAGGAAATTTTTATAAGTGTTATAGGGGGGTCCCAGTGGGCCCCTAAAGGACTATTGCTTATTTCACCGAGAAAAGGATTTTGAAGGGAAGCTGCTGTACACCTTACGTGAAACAGTGGCCTCTTTGGTAAAGTGTTGGACTGTCAACTGGTGGCTGGAGCCTGTGGTCCGGGGTTCGAACCCCAGGACCGGGCAGTTTTTCACTTTTTTTTTCTTTTTTTTAAAATTCCTTTATTTTGCATTATATTATTTTCTTTAATGTCTTTTTTGGTATTCTGCAGGCTCCTGCAAGGCAGAATTTTTTTTTGTTGGAAAAATGGGAAAAACTGGAAAAATCAAGAAAAATCAGTTTTTTTTTGTCATTTTTCGACTCCTTTTACAACATTTTAGGGAGTCTCTCATGCATAGGGTGTTCTGTGTATAAAATGGAGCATATTTCTTTTCTAAAGAACACGTGAAGGAATAATTAGAAAAAAAAGAAGAAAAAAAGACGAAATGTCGAGAATAAGGTTCAGGTTTTGAGACCCCCTTACTCCCCTTGGTTTTAAGTTATAATTTTTAAACTCGCACCTAAGGTAAGTCCCCATGGCCCAACCGTGGCTACTGAAGGAAATTTTTATAAGTGTATTAGGGGGGTGCTAGTGGGCCCATAAGGGTCTATTGCATATTTCACCAAGAAAAGGCTTTTGAAGGGAAGCTGCTGTACACCTGATGTGAAACAGAGGCCTGTTTGGTAGAGTGTTGGACTGTCAACTGGTGGCTTGAGCCTGTGGTCCCGGGTTCAATCCCCAGGACCGTGCAGTTTTTCAATTTGTTTTCCTTTTTCTAAAAATTCCTTTATTTTGCATTATATTATTTTTTTAATGTGTTTTTCGGTATTCTACAGGGTCCTGCATGGCAGAAAAATTTTTTTTTTTTGGAAAATTGGGAAAAAACTGGAAAGTTCCAAGAAAATCTGTTTTTTTTTTCATTTTTCGACTCCTTTTGCAACATTTTAGGGAGTCTATCATGCATAGGGTGTTCTGTGTATAAAATGGAGCATATTTCTTTTCTAAAGAACACGTATTGGAACAATGAGAATAAAAAGACGAAATGTCGAGAATGAGGTTCAGGCTTCGAGACCGCTTAGCTCCCCTTGGTATTAAGTAATAATTTTCAAACTCGGTCCCAAGTTAGGCCTCTATGGTCCAATCATGCCTGCCGAATTAAATTTTTATATGTTAATTAGGAGGGCCCCAGTGGGGCATTAAAGGTCTATTGCATATGTAACTGAGAAAGAGCTTTCGAAGTGAAATTGTTTCTTTCTTTCCGTATCGCGTTGGTCTGATAGTAGGACACCTGACTGGCAAGTTGAGGCTGGAGGGAGGGGTTGAGGGTTCGAATACCAACTGCGGACAGTTTTTCAAAAAAAATTCTTTTTTTTTCTTTCTTTTGTTTAATTTACATTATATTATTTTTTAGTTGTGTTTTTCGATATTCTGAAGGGTCCTGCATGAAGGAAATTTTTTTTATTAAGGAATATGGGAAAAAACTGGAAAAATCTTGGAAAATCAGTTTATTTGTTATTTTTCGAATCCTTTTGCAACATATTATGTAGTCTATCATGCATAAGGTGTTCTGTGTATAAAATCGAGCATCTCTCTTTGTTAAAGAACACTTTTTGGAATAATAATAAAAAAAATAATAAAAAAAGTCGAAATGTCGAGAATAAGGTTCAGGCTTCGAGACCTCCTAGCTCCCTTTAATATTAAGTTATAGTTTTCAAACTAGGTCTCAAGGTAGGCCTCTATTGTCCAATCATGCCTGCCGAAGGAAATTTTTATTTGTTATTAAGGATGTCCGCAATGGGGCCCTAAAGGTCTATTGCATATGTAACCGAGAAAGGGCTTTTGAAGCGAAATTGTTTCTTTCTTTCCGTACTGCCTTGGTCTGGTGGTGTGACACCTGACTGGCAGGTCGAGGTTGGAGGAAGGGGTCGGGGGTTCAGATACCAGCTGCAGATACTTTGTCAAAAAAAATTTTTTTTCTTCTTTCTTTTGTTAATTTTACATTATATTATTTTTTAGATGTGTTTTTTGATATTCTGGAGGGTCTTGCAAGTAGGAAATTTTTTTTTAATCAGGAAAATGGGAAAAAACCGGAAACATCAAGTAAATTCCATTTAGTTGTTATTTTTCGACTCCTATTGCAACATTTTAGGTAGTCTATCATGCACAAGGTGTTCTGTGTATAAAATCGAGCATCTTTGTTTGTTAAAGAACACTTTTTGGAATAATAATAAAAGAAATGATAAAAAATTCGAAATGTCGAGAATAAGGTTCAGGTTTCGAGTCCTCCTAGCTCCCTTTATTATTAAGTTATAATTTTCAAACTCGGTCCCAAGTTAGGCCTCTATGGTCCAATCATGCCTGCCGAATTAAATTTTTATATGTTAATTAAAAGGGCCCCCGTGGGGCCTTAAAGGTCTATTGCATGTGTAACCGAGAAAGAGCTTTTGAAGTGAAATTGTTTCTTTCTTTCCGTACCGCGTTGGTCTGGTACTAGGACACATGACTGGCAAGTTGAGGCTGGAGGGAGGGGTTGGGGGTTCGAATACCAACTGCGGACAGTTTTTCAAAAAAAATTCTTTTTTTTCTTTCTTTTGTTTAATTTTCATTATATTATTTTTTAGTTGTGTTTTTCGATATTTCGGAGGGTCCTGCATGTAGGAAATTTTTTTTAATAAGGAAAATGGGAAAAAACATGAAAAATCTTGCAAAATCAGTTTATTTGTTATTTTTCAACTCCTTTTGCTACTTATTATGTAGTCTATCATGCATAAGGTATTCTGTGTATAAAATCGAGCATCTTTCTTTGTTAAAGAACACTTTTTGGAATAATAATAAAAAAAGTCGAAATGTCGAGAATAAGGTTCAGGCTTCGAATCCTCCTAGCTCCCTTTAATATTAAGTTATAATTCTCAAACTAGGTCACAAGGTAGGCCTCTATGGTCCAATCATGCCTGCCGAAGGAAATTTTTATTTGTTATTAAGGAGGTCCGCAGTGGGGCCCTAAAGGTCTATTGCATATGTAACCGAGAAAGGGCTTTTGAAGCGAAATTGTTTCTTTCTTTCCGTACCGCCTTGGTGTGTTGGTAGGACACCTGACTGGAAAGACGAGGCTGGAGGGAGGGGTTGGGGGTTCTAATCCGAGCTGCTGACTCTTATTCAAAAAAATTTCTTTTTTTTTCTTTCTTTTGATTAATTTTCATTATATTATTTTTAGTTGTGTTTTTCGATATTCGGGAGGGTCCTGCATGTAGGAAATTTTTTTTAATAAGGAAAATGGGAAAAAACAGGATAAATCTAGGAAATTCAGTTTATTTGTTATTTTTCGACTCCTTTTGCAACTTTTTAGGTAGTCTATCACACATAAGGTGTTCTGTGTATAAAACCGAGCATTTTTCTTTGTTAAAGAGTACTTTTTGGAATAATAATAAAAATTTTTTTAAAAAAGTCGAAATGTCGAGAGTAAGGCTAAGGCTTCGAGACCTCCTAGCTCCCTTTAATATTAAGTTATAATTTTCAAACTCGGTACCAAAGTAGGCCTCTATGGTTCAATCATGCCTGCTGAAGGAAATTTTTATATGTAAATTAGGAGGGCCCCAGCGGGGCTCTAAAGGGCTATTGCATAGGTAACCGAGAAAATAATTTTGAAGCGAAATTGCTTCTTTCTTTCCGAACCGCCTTGGTCTGGTGGTAGGACACCTGACTGGCAAGTCCAGGCTGGAGGGAGGGTTGGGGGGTTCGAGTCCCAGCTGCAGACTTTTTTTCAAAAAAATTTCTTTTTTTCTTTCTTTTGTTTATTTTACATTATATTATTTCTTAGATGTGTTTTTCGATATTCCAGAGGGTCTTGCATGTTGGAGATTTTTTTTTAATAAGGAAAATGGGAAAAAACTGGAAAAATCTAGGAAAATCAATTTATTTGTTATTTTTCGCCTCCTATTGCAATATTTTAGGTAGTCGATCATGCATAAGGTGTTCTGTGTATAAAATCGAGCATCTTTCTTTGTTAAAGAGCACTTTTTGGAATAATAATAAAATGTTTTTTTAAACAGTCGAAATGTCGAGAGTAAGGCTCTGGCTTCGAGACCTCCTAGCTCCCTTTAATATTAAGTTATAATTTTCAAACTCGGTCCCAAGGTAGGTCTCAATGGTCCAATCATGCCTGCCGAAGGAAATTTTTATATGTTAATTAGGATAGCCCCAGTGGGGCCCTAAAGGTCTATTGCATAGGTAACCGAGAAAGTGCTTTTGAAACGAAATTGTTTCTTTCTTTCCGTACCGTCTTGGTCTGGTGGTAGGACACCTGATTGGCAAGTGGAGGTTGAAGGGAGGGGACGGGGGTTCGAATTCCAGCGGCGGGCACTTTTTCAAAAAAGTTTCTCTTTTTCTTTCTTTTGTTTATTTTACATTATATTAATTTTTAGATGTGTTTTTCGATATTCTGGAGGGTCTTGCATGTTGGAGATTTTTTTTAATTAGGAAAATGGGAAAATACTGGAAAAATCTAGGAAAATCAGTTTATTTATTATTTTTCGACTTCTTTAGCAATTTTTTAGGTAGTCTATCATGCATAAGGTGTTCTGTGTATAAAATCGAGCATATTTCTTTCTTAAAGAGCACTTTTTGGAATAATAATAAAAACAATTTAAAAAAAGTTGAAAAGTCGAGAGTAAGGCTCAGGCTTCGAGACCTCTTAGCTCCCTTTAATATTAAATCATAATTTTCAAACTCTTTACGAAGGTAGGCCTCTATGGTCCAATCAAGCCTGCTGAAGGGAATTGTTATATTTTAATTAGGAGGGTCCCAGTGGGGCCCTAAAGTTCTATTGCATAGGTAACCGAGAAAGGGATTTTGAAGCGAAATTGTTTCTTTCTTTTCGTACCGCCTTGGTCTGGTGGTAGGACACCTGACTGGCAAGTCGAGGTTGGAGGGAGGGGTTGGAGATTCGAATCCCAGCTTCGGACACTTATTCAAAAAAATTTCTTTTTTTTCTTTCTTTTGATTAATTTACATTATATTATTTTTTAGATATGTTTTTCGATATTCTGGAGGGTCCTGCATGTAGGAAATATTTTTTTAATTAGGAAAATGAGAAAAAGCTGGAAAAATCTAGGAAAATCAGTTTATTTGCTATTTTTTGTCTCCTTTTGCAACATTTTAGGTAGTCTATCATGCATTAATGGGTACTATGTATAAAATTGAACATCTTTCTTTTTTAAAGAACACTTTTTGTAATAATAATAAAAAAAATAATAAAAAAAGCCGAAATGTCGAGAATAAGGTTCAGACTTCGAGACCTCCTAGCTCCCCTTGGTACTAAGTTATAATTTTCCAACACGCTCCCAAGGTTGGTCCCCATGGTCCAACTACGGCTACCGAAGGAAATTTTTATAAGTGAATTAGGGGGGTCCCAGTGGTTCCCTAAATGTCTATTTCATATTTCACCGAGAAAAGGCTTTTGATGGGAAGCTGCTGTGCACCTGATATGAAACAGTGGCCTGTTTGGTAGAGTGTTGGACTGTCAACTGGTGGCTGGAGCCTGTGGTCCCGGGTTCGAACCCCAGAACCGGGCAGTTTTTAACTTTTTCTTAAAATTCCTTTATTTTGCATTATATTATTTTTTTAATGTGTTTTTCGGTATTCTGCAGGCTCCTGCATGGCAGATTTTTTTTTTGGAAAAATTGGAAAAACTGGAAAAATCAAGAAAAATAAATTTTTTTGTTATTTTTCGACTCCTTTTGCAACATTTTAGGGAGTCTGTCATGCATAGGGTGTTCTGTGTATAAAATGGAATATATTTTTTGGTAAAGAACACGTAATGGAACAATGAGGAAAAAAGAAGAAAAAAAAGACGAAATGTCTAGAATAAGGATCAGGCTTCGAGACCCCCTAGCTCCCCTTGGTATTAAGGTATAATTTTCAAACCCGCTCCCAAGGTAGGTCCTTTTGGTCCAACCATGGCTACTGAAGGAAATTTTTATAAGTGTTATAGGGGGGTCCCAGTGGGCCCCTAAAGGACTATTGCTTATTTCACCGAGAAAAGGATTTTGAAGGGAAGCTGCTGTACACCTTACGTGAAACAGTGGCCTCTTTGGTAAAGTGTTGGACTGTCAACTGGTGGCTGGAGCCTGTGGTCCCGGGTTCGAACCCCAGGACCGGGCAGTTTTTCACTTTTTTTTTCTTTTTTTTAAAATTCCTTTATTTTGCATTATATTATTTTCTTTAATGTCTTTTTTGGTATTCTGCAGGCTCCTGCAAGGCAGAATTTTTTTTTTGTTGGAAAAATGGGAAAAACTGGAAAAATCAAGAAAAATCAGTTTTTTTTTGTCATTTTTCGACTCCTTTTGCAACATTTTAGGTACTCAATCATGATAGGGTGTTCTGTGTATAAAATGGAGCATGTTCCTTTTCTAAAGAACACGTAATGGAACAACGAGAAAAAAAAAGAAAAAAAAAGACGAAATGTCGAGAATAAGGTTCAGACTTCGAGACCCCCTAGCTCCCCTTGGTATTAAGTTATGATTTTCAAATTTGCACCCAAGGTAGGTCCCCTTGGTTCAACCATGGCTACCGAAGGAAATTTTCATAAGTGTATTAGGGGGCTCCCAGTGGGCCCCTAATGGTCTATTGCATATTTCACCGAGAAAAGGCTTTTGAAGGGAAGCTGCTGTACACCTTACGTGAAACAGTGGCCTCTTTGGTAAAGTGTTGGACTGTCAACTGGTGGCTGGAGCCTGTGGTCCAGGGTTCGAACCCCAGGACCGGGCAGTTTTTCACTTTTTTCCCCTTTTTTTTAAAATTCTTTTAATTTTCATTATATTATTTTTTAATGTGTTTTTCGGTATTCTACAGGCTACTGCATGGCAGAAAATTTTGTTTTTGGAAAAATGGGAAAAAACTGGAAATATCCAGGAAATTCAGTTTTTTTTGTCATTTTTCGACTCCTTTTGCAACATTTTAGGAAGTCTATCATGCATAGGGTCTTCTGTGTATAAAATGGAGCATATTTCTTTTCTAAAGAACACGTAATGGAACAATGAGAAAAAAAAGACGAAATGTCGAGAATAAGGTTCAGGCTTCGAGACCCCCTAGCTCGCGTTGGTATTAAGTTATAATTTTCAAACTCGCACCCAAGGTAGGTCCCTATAGTCCCACCATGGCTACCGAAGGAAATTTTTATAAGAGAATTAAGAAGGTCCCAGTGCGCCCCTAAATGTCTATTGCATATTTCACCGAGAAAAGGCTTTTGAAGGGAAGCTGCTGTGCACCTGATGTGAAACAGTGGCCTGTTTGGTAGAGTGTTGGACTGTCAACTGGCGGCTGGAGCCTGTGGTCCCGGGTTCGAACCCCAGGACCGGGCAGTTTTTCACTTTTTATTCCTTTTTTTAAAAAATTCCTTTATTTTGCATTATATAATTTTTTTAAATGTGTTTTTCGGTATTCTGCAGGCTCCTGCATGGCAGAATTTTTTTTTTGGAAAAATGGGATAAACTGGAAAAATCAAGAAAAATCAGTTTTTTTGTCACTTTTCGACTCCTTTTGTAACATTTTGGGGAGTATGTCATGGATAGGGTGTTCTGTGTATAAAATGGAGTATATTTTTTGCTAAAGAACACGTAATGGAACAATGAGGAAAAAAATGAAAAAAAAGACGAAATGTCGAGAATAAGGTTCAGGCTTCGAGACCCCCTAGCTCTCCTTGGTATTAAGTTATAATTTTCAAACTCACACCCAAGGTAGGACCCCATAGTCCAACCATGGCTACAGAAGGAAATTTTTATAAGTGTATTAGGGGGGTGCTAGTGGGCCCATAAGTGTCTATTGCATATTTCACCAAGAAAAAGCTTTTGAAGGGAAGCTGCTGCAGAACTGTTGTGAAACAGTGGCCTGTTTAGTAGAGTGTTGGACTGTCAAATGGTGGCTGGAGCCTGGGGCCCCGGGTTCAAAACCCAGAACTGCGCAGTTTTTCACTTTTTTTTCCTTTTTTTTAAAATTCCTTTATTTTGCATTATATTATTTTTTAATGTGTTTTTCGTTATTCTACAGGCTACTGCATGGCAGAAAAAATTTTTTTTCTGGAAAAATGGGAAAAAACTGGAAAAATCCAGGAAATTCAGTTTTTTTGTCATTTTTCGACTCCTTTTGCAACATTTTAGGGAGTCTCTCATGCATAGGGTGTTCTGTGTATAAAATGGAGCATATTTCTTTTCTAAAGAACACGTGAAGGAATAATTAGAAAAAAAAGAAGAAAAAAAGACGAAATGTCGAGAATAAGGTTCAGGTTTTGAGACCCCCTCACTCCCCTTGGTTTTAAGTTATAATTTTCAAACTCGCACCTAAGGTAAGTCCCCATGGCCCAACCGTGGCTACTGAAGGAAATTTTTATAAGTGTATTAGGGGGGTGCTAGTGGGCCCATAAGGGTCTATTGCATATTTCACCAAGAAAAGGCTTTTGAAGGGAAGCTGCTGTACACCTGATGTGAAACAGAGGCCTGTTTGGTAGAGTATTGGACTGTCAACTGGTGGCTGGAGCCTGTGATCCCGGGTTCAAACCCCAGGACCGTGCAGTTTTTCAATTTGTTTTCCTTTTTCTAAAAATTCCTTTATTTTGCATTATATTATTTTTTTAATGTGTTTTTCGGTATTCTACAGGCTCCTGCATGGCAGAAAATTTTTTTTTTGGAAAATTGGGAAAAAACTGGAAAGTTCCAAGAAAATCTGTTTTTTTTTCATTTTTCGACTCCTTTTGCAACATTTTAGGGAGTCTATCATGCATAGGGTGTTCTGTGTATAAAATGGAGCATATTTCTTTTCTAAAGAACACGTATTTCACCAAGAAAAGGCTTTTGAAGGGAAGCTGCTGTACACCTGATGTGAAACAGAGGCCTGTTTGGTAGAGTGTTGGACTGTCAACTGGTGGCTGGAGCCTGTGGTCCCGGGTTCAAACCCCAGGACCGTGCAGTTTTTCAATTTGTTTTCCTTTTTCTAAAAATTCCTTTATTTTGCATTATATTACTTTTTTAATGTGTTTTTCGGTATTCTACAGGCTCCTGCATGGCAGAAAATTTTTTTTTTGGAAAATTGGGAAAAAACTGGAAAGTTCCAAGAAAATCTGTTTTTTTTCATTTTTCGACTCCTTTTGCAACATTTTAGGGAGTCTATCATGCATAGGGTGTTCTGTGTATAAAATGGAGCATATTTCTTTTCTAAAGAACACGTATTGGAACAATGAGAATAAAAAGACGAAAAGTCGAGAATGAGGTTCAGGCTTCGAGACCGCTTAGCTCCCCTTGGTATTAAGTTATAATTTTCAAACTCGGTCCCAAGTTAGGCCTCTATGGTCCAATCATGCCTGCCGAATTAAATTTTTATATGTTAATTAGGAGGGCCCCAGTGGGGCCTTAAAGGTCTATTGCATATGTAACCGAGAAAGAGCATTCGAAGTGAAATTGTTTCTTTCTTTCCGTATCGCGTTGGTCTGATAGTAGGACACCTGACTGGCAAGTCGAGGCAGGAGGGAGGGGTTGAGGGTTCGAATACCAACTGCGGACAGTTTTTCAAAAAAAATTCTTTTTTTTTCTTTCTTTTGTTTAATTTACATTATATTATTTTTTAGTTGTGTTTTTCGATATTCTGAAGGGTCCTGCATGAAGGAAATTTTTTTTATTAAGGAAAATGGGAAAAAACTGGAAAAATCTTGGAAAATCAGTTTATTTGTTATTTTTCGAATCCCTTTGCAACATATTATGTAGTCTATCATGCATAAGGTGTTCTGTGTATAAAATCGAGCATCTTTCTTTGTTAAAGAACACTTTTTGGAATAATAATAAAAAAAATAATAAAAAAAGTCGAAATGTCGAGAATAAGGTTCAGGCTTCGAGACCTCCTAGCTCCCTTTAATATTAAGTTATAATTTTCAAACTAGGTCTCAAGGTAGGCCTCTATTGTCCAATCATGCCTGCCGAAGGAAATTTTTATTTGTTATTAAGGATGTCCGCAGTGGGGCCCTAAAGGTCTATTGCATATGTAACCGAGAAAGGGCTTTTGAAGCGAAATTGTTTCTTTCTTTCCGTACCGCCTTGGTCTGGTGGTGTGACACCTGACTGGCAGGTCGAGGTTGGAGGAAGGGGTCGGGGGTTCAGATACCAGCTGCAGATACTTTGTCAAAAAAAAATTTTTTTCTTCTTTCTTTTGTTAATTTTACATTATATTATTTTTTAGATGTGTTTTTTGATTTTCTGGAGGGTCTTGCAAGTAGGAAATTTTTTTTTAATCAGGAAAATGGGAAAAAACCGGAAACATCTAGTAAAATCCATTTAGTTGTTATTTTTCGACTCCTATTGCAACATTTTAGGTAGTCTATCATGCATAAGGTGTTCTGTGTATAAAATCGAGCATCTTTGTTTGTTAAAGAACACTTTTTGGAATAATAATAAAAGAAATGATAAAAAAGTCGAAATGTCGAGAATAAGGTTCAAGTTTCGAGTCCTCCTAGCTCCCTTTATTATTAAGTTATAATTTTCAAACTCGGTCCCAAGTTAGGCCTCTATGGTCCAATCATGCCTGCCGAATTAAATTTTTATATGTTAATTAAGAGGGCCCCCGTGGGGCCTTAAAGGTCTATTGCATGTGTAACCGAGAAAGGGCTTTCGAAGTGAAATTGTTTCTTTCTTTCCGTACCGCGTTGGTCTGGTACTAGGACACATGACTGGCAAGTTGAGGCTGGAGGGAGGGGTTGGGGGTTCGAATACCAACTGCGGACAGTTTTTCAAAAAAAATTCTTTTTTTTCTTTCTTTTGTTTAATTTTCATTATATTATTTTTTAGTTGTGTTTTTCGATATTTCGGAGGGTCCTGCATGTAGGAAATTTTTTTTAATAAGGAAAATGGGAAAAAACATGAAAAATCTTGCAAAATCAGTTTATTTGTTATTTTTCAACTCCTTTTGCTACTTATTATGTAGTCTATCATGCATAAGGTATTCTGTGTATAAAATCGAGCATCTTTCTTTGTTAAAGAACACTTTTTGGAATAATAATAAAAAAAGTCGAAATGTCGAGAATAAGGTTCAGGCTTCGAATCCTCCTAGCTCCCTTTAATATTAAGTTATAATTCTCAAACTAGGTCACAAGGTAGGCCTCTATGGTCTAATCATGCCTGCCGAAGGAAATTTTTATTTGTTATTAAGGAGGTCCGCAGTGGGGCCCTAAAGGTCTATTGCATATGTAACCGAGAAAGGGCTTTTGAAGCGAAATTGCTTCTTTCTTTCCGAACCGCCTTGGTCTGGTGGTAGGACACCTGACTGGCAAGTCCAGGCTGGAGGGAGGGTTGGGGGGTTCGAGTCCCAGCTGCAGACTTTTTTTCAAAAAAATTTCTTTTTTTCTTTCTTTTGTTTATTTTACATTATATTATTTCTTAGATGTGTTTTTCGATATTCCAGAGGGTCTTGCATGTTGGAGATTTTTTTTTAATAAGGAAAATGGGAAAAAACTGGAAAAATCTAGGAAAATCAATTTATTTGTTATTTTTCGCCTCCTATTGCAATATTTTAGGTAGTCGATCATGCATAAGGTGTTCTGTGTATAAAATCGAGCATCTTTCTTTGTTAAAGAGCACTTTTTGGAATAATAATAAAATGTTTTTTTAAACAGTCGAAATGTCGAGAGTAAGGCTCTGGCTTCGAGACCTCCTAGCTCCCTTTAATATTAAGTTATAATTTTCAAACTCGGTCCCAAGGTAGGTCTCAATGGTCCAATCATGCCTGCCGAAGGAAATTTTTATATGTTAATTAGGATAGCCCCAGTGGGGCCCTAAAGGTCTATTGCATAGGTAACCGAGAAAGGGCTTTTGAAACGAAATTGTTTCTTTCTTTCCGTACCGTCTTGGTCTGGTGGTAGGACACCTGATTGGCAAGTGGAGGTTGGAGGGAGGGGACGGGGGTTCGAATTCCAGCGGCGGGCACTTTTTCAAAAAAGTTTCTCTTTTTCTTTCTTTTGTTTATTTTACATTATATTAATTTTTAGATGTGTTTTTCGATATTCTGGAGGGTCTTGCATGTTGGAGATTTTTTTTAATTAGGAAAATGGGAAAATACTGGAAAAATCTAGGAAAATCAGTTTATTTATTATTTTTCGACTTCTTTAGCAATTTTTTAGGTAGTCTATCATGCATAAGGTGTTCTGTGTATAAAATCGAGCATATTTCTTTCTTAAAGAGCACTTTTTGGAATAATAATAAAAACAATTTAAAAAAAGTTGAAAAGTCGAGAGTAAGGCTCAGGCTTCGAGACCTCTTAGCTCCCTTTAATATTAAATCATAATTTTCAAACTCTTTACGAAGGTAGGCCTCTATGGTCCAATCAAGCCTGCTGAAGGGAATTGTTATATTTTAATTAGGAGGGTCCCAGTGGGGCCCTAAAGGTCTATTGCATAGGTAACCGAGAAAGGGCTTTTGAAGCGAAATTGTTTCTTTCTTTCCGTACCGCCTTGGTCTGGTGGTAGGACATCTGACTGGCAAGTGGAGGCTGGAGGGAGGGGTCGGGGGTTTGAATCCCAACTGCGAACGCTTTATCCAAAAAATTTCTTTTTTTCTTTCTTTTGTTTATTTTACATTATATTATTTTCTAGATGTGTTTTTCGATATTCCGGAGGGTCTTGCATGTTGGAGATATTTTTTTTAATTAGGAAAATAGGATAAAACTGGAAAAATCTAGGAATATCAGTTTATTTGTTATTTTTCGACTCATATATTCATATTTTAGGTAGTCTATCATGCATAAGGTGTTCAGTGTATAAATTCGAGCATCTTTCTTTGTTAAAGAACACTTTTTGGAACAATAATAAAATAAAATAAAAAGTCTAAATGTCGAGAATAAGGTTCAGGCTTCGAGACCTCCTAGCTCCCTTTAATTTTAAGTTATAATTTTCAAACTCGGTCCCAAGGTAGGCCTTTTAAAGCTTTTAAAGAGAGGGCTTTTAAAGCGAAATTGTTTCTTTCTTTCCGTACCGTCTTGGTCTGGTGGTAGGATACCTGAATGGCAAGTCGAGGCTGGAGGGAGAGGACGGGGGTTCGAGTCCCAGCTGTGGGCACTTTTTCCCAAAAATGTCTTTTTTTTCTTTCTTTTGTTTATTTTACATTATATTATTTTTAGATGTGTTTTTCGATATTCTGCAGGCTCCTGCATGGCAGAATTTTTTTTTTTTTGGAAAAATGGGAAACACTGGAAAAATCAAGGAAAATCAGTTTTTTTTGTCTTTTTTCGACTCCTTTAGCGACATTTTAGGGAGTCTATCATGTATAGGGTGTTCTGTGTTTAAAGTGGAGTATATTTCTTTGCTAAAGAACACGTAATGGAACAATAAGAAAAAAAAGGAAAAAAGAGACGAAATGTCGAGAATAAGGTTCAGGCTTCGAGACCCCCTAGCTCCCCTTGGTAATAATTTTCATATTCGCACCCAAGATAGGTCCCCATGGTCCAACCGCGGCTCTCGAAGGAAATTTTTATAAGTTAATTAGGGGGGTCCCAGAAGGCCCCTAAAGGTCTATTGCATATTTAACCGAGAAAAGGCTTTTGAAGGGAAGCTGCTGCATACCTAACGTGAAACAGTGGCTTGTTAGGCAGAGTGTTGGACTGTCAACTGGTTGCTGGAGCCAGGGGTCCCTGGTTTGAACCCCAGGAACGGTTTTTCCTGTTTTTAAAAATTCCTTTATTTTGCATTATATTATTTTTTTATTGTGTTTTTCGGTATTCTGCAGGCTCCTGCATGGCAGAAAATTTTCTTTTTTTGGAAAAATGGGAAAAAGTGGAAAAATCAAGGAAAATCAGTTTTTTTGTCATTTTTCGACTCTTTTTGCAACATTCTAGGGAGCCTATCATGCTTTTATGTTATAAATTTCAAACTCGGTCCCAAGGTAGACCTTTTTGGTCCAATCATGCCTGTCTAAGGAAATTTTTATATTTTAATTAAGAGGGCCCCAGTGGGGCCCTCAAGATCTATTGCATAGGTAACCGAGAAAGGGCTTTTGAAGCGAAATTGTTTCCTTCTTTCCGTACCACCTTTGTCTGGTGGAAGGACACCTGACTGGCAAGTGGAGGCTGGAGGGAGGGGTCGGGGTTTCGAATCCCAGCTGCGGGCACTTTTTCAAAAAAATTTCTCATTTCTTAATTTTGTTTTTTTTTACATTATATTATTTTTTAGATGTGTTTTTCGATATTCCGGAGGGTCTTGCATGTTGGAGTTTTTTTTTAATTAGGAAAATGGGAAAAAACTGGAAATATTTAGGAAAATCAGTTTATTTGTTATTTTTCGACTCCTTTTGCAACATTTTAGGTAGTCTATCATGCATAAGGTGTTCTTTGTATAAATTCGAGCATCTTCCTTTGTTAAAGAACACTTTTTGGAATAATAATAAAAAAAATTTAAAAAATGTCGAAATGTCGAGAATAAGGTACAGGCTTCGAGACCTCCTAGCTACCTTCAATATTAAGTTATAATTTTCAAACTTGGTCTTAAGGTAGGCCTCAATGGTTCAAACATGCCTGCTGAAGGAAATTTTTATATGTTAATTAGGAAGGCCCGAGTGGGGCCCTAAAGGTCTATTACGTAGGTAACCGAGAAAGGGCTTTTTAAGTAAAATTTTTTCTTTCTCTCCGTACCGCCTGTGTCTGGGGTTAGGACACCTGACTGGCAAGTCTAGGCTGGAGGGTGGGGTGGGGTGTTCGAATCCCAGCTGCGGATATTTTTTCAAAAAAATTTCTTTTTTTTCTTTCTTTTATTTATTTAACATTATATTATTTTTTAGATGTGTATTTCGATATTCTGGAGGGTCCTGCATGAAGGAATTTTTTTTTAATGAGGAAAATGAAAAAAAACTGGAAAAAACTAGGAAAATCAGTTTATTTGTTATTTTTCGACTCCTATTGCAACATTTTAGGTAGTCTATCATGCATAATGTGATCTGTGTATAAAATCAATCATCTTTCTTTGTTAAAGAACAATTTTTGGAATAACAATAAAAAAAAAAAGTCGAAATGTCGAGAATAAGGTTCAGGCTTCGAGACCTCCTAGCTCCCTTTAATTTTAAGTTATAAATTTCAAACTCGGTCCTAAGGTAGGCCTCTTTGGTCCAATCATGCCTGCCTAAGGAAATTTTTATATTTTAATTAAGAGGGCCCCAGTGGGGCCCTAAAGGTCTATTGCATAGGTAACCGAGAAAGGGCTTTTGAAGCGAAATTGTTTCCTTCTTTACGTACCACCTTTGTCTGGTGGAAGGACACCTGAGTGGCAAGTGGAGGCTGGAGGGAGGGGTGGGGGGTTTGAATCCCAGCTGCGGATATTTTTTCAAAAACATTTCTTTTTTTTCTTTCTTTTATTTATTTTACATTATAATATTTTTTAGATGTGTTTTTCGATATTCTGGAGGGTCCTGCATGAAGGAATTTATTTTTAATGACTAAAATGAAAAAAAACTGAAAAAATCTAGGAAAATCAGTTTATTTGTTATTTTTCGACTCCTATTGCAACATTTTAGGTAGTCTATCATGCATAATGCGATCTGTGTATAAAATCAATCATCTTTCTTTGTTAAAGAACAATTTTTGGAATAACAATAAAAAAAAAAAGTCGAAATGTCGAGAATAAGGTTCAGGCTTCGAGACCTCCTAGCTCCCTTTAATTTTAGGTTATAAATTTCAAACTCGGTCCCAAGGTAGGTCTCTTTGTTCCAATCATGCCTGCCGAAGAATATTTTTATATGTTAATTAGAAGGGCCCCGGTAGGGCCCTAAAGGCCTTTAGCATAGGTAACCGAGAAAGCACTTTTCAAGCAAAATTGTTTCCTTCTTTCCGTACCGCCTTGGTCTGGTGGTAGGAATCCTGACTAGCAAGTTGAGGCAGGAGGGAGGGGTCAGGAGTTCGAATCCCAGCTGCGGACATTTTTTCAAAAAAGTTTTTTTTTTTTATTTCCTTTATTTATTTTACATTATATTATTTTTTAGATGTGTTTTTCGATATTCTGGAGGGTCCTGCATGTAGGAATTTTTTTTTAATAAGGAAAATGGGAAAAAACTGGAAAAATCAAGAAAAATCAGTTTATTTGTTATTTTTCGACTCCTTTTGCAACATTTTAGGTAGTCTATCATGCATAAGGAGTTCTGTGTATAAATTCGATCATCTTTCTTTGTTAAAGATCACTTTTTGGAATAATAATAAATTTTTTTTAAAGAAGTGGAAATGTCGAGAGTAAGGCTCTGGCTTCGAGACCCCCTAGCTACCTTTAATATTAAGTTATAATTTTCAAACTCGGTCCCAAGGTAGGCCTATATGGTCCAATCATGCCTGCCGAAGGAAATTTTTATATGTTAATTAGGAGGGCCCCGGTGGGGCCCTAAAGGTCTATAGCATAGGTAACCGAAAAAGGGCTTTTGAAGTGAAATTGTTTCTTTCTTTCCGTACTGTCTTGGTCTTGTGGTAGGACACCTGACTAGCAAGTCCAGGTTGGAGGGAGGGGTCGTGGGTTCGAATCCCAGCTGCGAACACTTTTTAAAAAAATGTCTCTTTTTCTTTCCTTTGTTTATTTTACATTATATTATTTTTTTGATGTGTTTTTCAATATTCCGGAGGATCTTGCATGTTGGTTTTTTTTTCTAATAAGGAAAATGGGAAAAAACTAGAAAAATCCAGGAAAATCAGTTTATTTGTTATATTTCGACTCCTTTTGCAACTTTTTAGGTAGTCTATCATGCATAAGAGGTACTGTGTATAAAATAAAACATCTTCTTTGTTAAAGAACACTTTTTGGAATAATAAAATTTTTTTTTAAAAAGTCGAAATGTCGAGAATAAGGTACAGGCTTCGAGACCTCCTAGCTACCTTTAATATTAAGTTATAATTTTCAAACTCGGTCCCAAGATAGGCCTCTATGGTCCAAACATGCCTGCTGAAGGAAATTTTTATATGTTAATTAAGAGGGCCCCAGTTGGGCCCTAGAGTTCTATTGCATAGGTAACCGAGAAAGGGCTTTCGAAGCGAAATTGTTTCTTTCTTTCCGTACCACCTTTCTATGGTAGTAGGGCACCTGACTGGCAAGTGGAGGCAGGGGTCGGGGGTTCGAATCCCAGCTGCGGACACTTTTTCAAAAAATTTTTTTTCTTTTCTTTCTTTTGTTTATTTTATATTATTTTTTAGAAGTGTTTTTCGATATTCCGGAGGGTCTTGCATGTTGGAGATTTTCTTTTTAATTAGGAAAATGGGAAAAACTGGAAAAATCTAGGAAAATCTGTTTATTTGTTATTTTTCGACTCCTTTTGCAACATTATTGGTAGTCTATAATGCATAAGTTGTTCTTTCTAAAAAATCAAGCATCTTTCTTTGTTAAAGAACACTTTTTGGAATAATATTAAAAAAAATTTAAAAAAAGTCGAAATGTCGAGAATAAGGTACAGGCTTCGAGATCTCTTAGCTACCTTTAATATTAAGTTATAATTTTTAAACTCTGTCCCAAGGTAGGCCTCTATGGTCCAATCATGCCTGCCGAAGGAAATTTTTATATGTTAATTAGGAGGGCCCCAGAGGGGCCCTAAATTTCTATTGCATAGGTAACTGAAAAATGGCTTTTGAAGCGAAATTGTTTCTTTCTTTCCCTACCGCCTTGGTCTGGTGGTAGGGCACCTGACTGGCAACTCAAGGCTGGAGAGAGGGATCGGGGGTTCGAATCCCAGCTGCGGACACTTTTTCAAAAAAAATTCTTTTTTTTCTTTCTTTTGTTTATTTTACATTATATTATTTTTTAGATGTGTTTTTCGATATTCCGGAGGGTCTTGCATGTTGGAGATTTTTTTTTAATTAGGAAAATCGGAAAAAACTGGAAAAATCTAGGAAAATCTGTTTATTTGTTATTTTTCGACTCCTTTTGCAACATTTTAGGTTATCTATCATGCATAAGTTGTTCTTTGTATAAAATCAAGCATCTTTCTTTGTTTAAGAGCACTTTTTTGGAATTATAATAAAAAAAATTAAAAAAAAGTCAAAATGTCGAGAATAAGGTACAGGTTTCGAGACCTCCTAGCTACCTTTAATATTAGGTTAAAATTTTCAAACTCGGTCCCAAGGTAGGCATCTATGGTCCAATCCTGCCTGTCGAAGGAAATTTTTATATGTTAATTAGTAGGGCCCCTGTGGGGCCCTAAATTTCTATTACATAGGTTACCGAGAAATGGCTTTTGAAGAGGAATTGTTTCTTTCTTTCCGTACCGCCTTGGTCTGGTGGTAGGACACGTGACTGGCAATTCAAGGCTAGTGGGAGGGGTCGGGGGTTCAAATCCCAGCTGCGGACACTTTTTCAAGAAAATTTCTTTTTTTTGCTTTTGTTTATTTTACATTATATTATTTTTTAGAGGTGTTTTTCGATATTCCGGAGGTTCTTTCTGTTGGAGATTTTTTTTTTAATTAGGAAAATGGGAAAAACTGGAAAAATCTAGGAATATCTGTTTATTTGTTATTTTTCGACTCCTTTTGCAACATTTTTGGTAGTCTATCATGCATAAGTTGTTCTTTCTATAAAATCGAGCATCTTTCTTTGTTAAAGAACACTTTTTGGAATAATAATAAAAATTTTTTTTAAAAAGTCGAAATGTCGAGAATAATGTACAGGCTTCGAGACCTCCTAGCTACCTTTAATATTAGGTTAAAATTTTCAAACTCGGTCCCAAGGTAGGCATCTGTGGTCCAATCATGCCTTCCGAAGGAAATTTTTATATGTTAATTAAGAGGGCCCCAGTTGGGCCCTAGAGTTCTATTGCATAGGTAACCGAGAAAGGGCTTTTGAAGCGAAATTTTTTCTTTCATTCCGTACCGCCTTGGTCTGGTGGTAGGACACCTGACTGGCAAATGGAGGCAGGAGGGAGGGGGCAGGGGTTCGAATCCCAGCTGCGGACACTTTTTCAAGAAAATTTCTTTTTTTTGCTTTTGTTTATTTTAGATTATATTATTTTTTAGAGGTGTTTTTCGATATTCCGGAGGTTCTTGCATGTTGGAGATTTTTTTTTCAATTAGGAAGATGGGAAAAACTGGAAAAATCTAGGAAAATCTGTTTATTTGTTATTTTTCGACTCCTTTTGCAACATTTTTGGTAGTCTATCATGCATAAGTTGTTCTTTGTATAAAATCGAGCATCTTTCTTTGTTAAAGAACACTTTTTGGAATAATAATAAAATTTTTTTTAAGAAAGTCGAAATGTCGAGAATAAGGTACAGGCTTCGAGACCTCCTAGCTACCTTTAATATTAAGTTATAATTTTCAAACTCGGTCCCAAGATAGGACTCTATGGTCCAATCATGCCTGCCGTAGGAAATTTTTATATGTTAATTAAGAGGGCCCCAGTTGGGCCCTAGAGTTCTACTGCATAGGTAACCGAGAAAGGGCTTTTGAAGCGAAATTGTTTCTTTCTTTCCGTACCGCCTTGGTATGGTAGTAGGGCACCTGACTGGCAAGTGGAGGCAGGAGGCAGGGGTCGGGGGTTCGAATTCCAGCTGCGGACACTTTTTCAAAAAAATTTCTTTTTTTTCTTTCTTTTGTTTATTTTACATTATATTATTTTTTAGAAGTGTTTTTCGATATTCCGGAGGATCTTGCATGTTGGAGATTTTTTTTTAAATTAGGAAAATGGGAAAAACTGAAAAAATCTAGGAATATCTGTTTATTTGTTATTTTTCGACTCCTTTTGCAAAATTTTTGGTAGTCTATCATGCATAAGTTGTTCTTTCTATAAAATCGAGCATCTTTCTTTGTTAAAGAACACTTTTTGGAATAATAATAAAAAAATTTTTTAAAAAGTCGAAATGTCGAGAATAAGGTACAGGCTTCGAGACCTCCTAGCTACCTTTAATATTAAGTTATAATTTTCAAACTCGGTCCCAAGGTAGGCCTCTATGGTCCAATCATGCCTGCCGAAGGAAATTTTTATATGTTAATTAAGAGGGCCCCAGTTGGGCTCTAGAGTTCTATTGCATAGGTAACCGAGGAAGGGCTTTTGAAGCGAAATTGTTTCTTTCTTTCCGTACCGCCTTGGTCTGGTGGTAGGACACCTGACTGGCAACTCAAGGCTAGTTGGAGGGGTCGTGGGTTCAAATCCCAGCTGTGGACACTTTTTCAAGAAAATTTCTTTTTTTTGCTTTTATTTATTTTACATTATATTATTTTTTAGAGGTGTTTTTCGATATTCCGGAGGTTCTTTCTGTTGGAGATTTTTTTTTTAATTAGGAAAATGGGAAAAACTGGAAAAATCTAGGAAAATCTGTTTATTTGTTATTTTTCGACTCCTTTTGCAACATTTTAGGTAATCTATCATGCATAAGTTGTTCTTTGTATAAAATCAAGGATCTTTCTTTGTTAAAGAGCACTTTTTTGGAATAATAATAAAAAAAATTTAAAAAAAAGTCGAAATGTGGAGAATAAGGTACAGGCTTCGAGACCTCCTAGCTACCTTTAATATTAGGTTAAAATTTTCAAACTCGGTCCCAAGGTAGGCCTCTATGGTCCAATCATGCCTGCCGAAGGAAATTTTTATATGTTAATTAGGAGGGCCCCAGTGGGGCCCTAAAGTTCTATTGCATAGGTAACTGAGAAATGGCTTTTGAAGCGAAATTGTTTCTTTCTTTCAATACCGCCTTGGTCTGGTGGTAGGACACCTGACTGGCAACCCAAGGCTGGAGGGAGGGGTCGGGGGTTCGAATCCCAGCAGCGGACACTTTTTCAAGAAAATTTCTTTTTTTTGCTTTCGTTTATTTTACATTATATTATTTTTTAGAGGTGTTTTTCGATATTCCGGAGGTTCTTTCTGTTGGAGATTTTTTTTTTAATTAGAAAAATGGGAAAAACTGGAAAAATCTAGGAAAATCTGTTTATTTGTTATTTTTCGACTCCTTTTGCAACATTTTTGGTAGTCTATCATTCATAAGTTGTTCTTTGTATAAAATCGAGCATCTTTCTTTGTTAAAGAACACTTTTTGGAATAATAAAATTTTTTTTTTTTAAAAAGTCGAAATGTCGAGAATAAGGTACAGGCTTCGAGACCTCCTAGCTACCTTTAATATTAAGTTATAATTTTCAAACTCAGTCCCAAGATAGGCCTCTATGGTCCAATCATGCCTGCCGAAGGAACTTTTTATATGTTAATTTATAGGGCCCCAGTTGGGCCCTAGAGTTCTATTGCATAGGTAACCGAGAAAGGGCTTTTGAAGCGAAATTGTTTCTTTCTTTCTGTACCGCCTTGGTATGGTAGTAGGGCACCTGACTGGCAAGTGGAGGCAGGAGGCAGGGGTCGGGGGTTCGAATCCCAGCTGCGGACACTTTTTCAAAAAAATTTCTTTTTTTTCTTTCTTTTGTTTATTTTACATTATATTATTTTTTAGAAGTGTTTTTCGATATTCCGGAGGGTCTTGCATGTTGGAGATTTTTTTTTAAATTAGGAAAATGGGAAAAACTGGAAAAATCTAGGAATATCTGTTTATTTGTTATTTTTCGACTCCTTTTGCAACATTTTTGGTAGTCTATCATGCATAAGTTGTTCTTTCTATAAAATCGAGCATCTTTCTTTGTTAAAGAACACTTTTTGGAATAATAATAAAAATTTTTTTTAAAAAGTCGAAATGTCGAGAATAATGTACAGGCTTCGAGACCTCCTAGCTACCTTTAATATTAGGTTAAAATTTTCAAACTCGGTCCCAAGGTAGGCATCTGTGGTCCAATCATGCCTTCCGAAGGAAATTTTTATATGTTAATTAAGAGGGCCCCAGTTGGGCCCTAGAGTTCTATTGCATAGGTAACCGAGAAAGGGCTTTTGAAGCGAAATTTTTTCTTTCTTTCCGTACCGCCTTGGTCTGGTGGTAGGACACCTGACTGGCAAGTGGAGGCAGGAGGGTGGAGGCAGGAGGGAGGGGGCGGGGGTTCGAATCCCAGCTGCGGACACTTTTTCAAGAAAATTTCTTTTTTTTGCTTTTGTTTATTTTAGATTATATTATTTTTTAGAGGTGTTTTTCGATATTCCGGAGGTTCTTGCATGTTGGAGATTTTTTTTTCAATTAGGAAGATGGGAAAAACTGGAAAAATCTAGGAAAATCTGTTTATTTGTTATTTTTCGACTCCTTTTGCAACATTTTTGGTAGTCTATCATGCATAAGTTGTTCTTTGTATAAAATCGAGCATCTTTCTTTGTTAAAGAACACTTTTTGGAATAATAATAAAAATTTTTTTAAGAAAGTCGAAATGTCGAGAATAAGGTACAGGCTTCGAGATCTCCTAGCTACCTTTAATATTAAGTTATAATTTTCAAACTCGGTCCCAAGATAGGACTCTATGGTCCAATCATGCCTGCCGTAGGAAATTTTTATATGTTAATTAAGAGGGCCCCAGTTGGGCCCTAGAGTTCTACTGCATAGGTAACCGAGAAAGGGCTTTTGAAGCGAAATTGTTTCTTTCTTTCCGTACCGCCTTGGTATGGTAGTAGGGCACCTGACTGGCAAGTGGAGGCAGGAGGCAGGGGTCGGGGGTTCGAATCCCAGCTGCGGACACTTTTTCAAAAAAATTTCTTTTTTTTCTTTCTTTTGTTTATTTTACATTATATTATTTTTTAGAAGTGTTTTTCGATATTCCGGAGGATCTTGCATGTTGGAGATTTTTTTTTAAATTAGGAAAATGGGAAAAACTGAAAAAATCTAGGAATATCTGTTTATTTGTTATTTTTCGACTCCTTTTGCAAAATTTTTGGTAGTCTATCATGCATAAGTTGTTCTTTCTATAAAATCGAGCATCTTTCTTTGTTAAAGAACACTTTTTGGAATAATAATAAAAATTTTTTTTAAAAAGTCGAAATGTCGAGAATAAGGTACAGGCTTCGAGACCTCCTAGCTACCTTTAATATTAAGTTATAATTTTCAAACTCGGTCCCAAGGTAGGCCTCTATTGTCCAATCATGCCTGCTGAAGGAAATTTTTATATGTTAATTAAGAGGGCCCCAGTTGGGCTCTAGAGTTCTATTGCATAGGTAACCGAGAAAGGGCTTTTGAAGCGAAATTGTTTCTTTCTTTCCGTACCGACTTGGTCTGGTGGTAGGACACCTGACTGGCAACTCAAGGCTAGTGGGAGGGGTCGGGGGTTCAAATCCCAGCTGTGGACACTTTTTCAAGAAAATTTCTTTTTTTTGCTTTTGTTTATTTTACATTATATTATTTTTTAGAGGTGTTTTTCGATATTCCGGAGGTTCTTTCTGTTGGAGATTTTTTTTTTAATTAGGAAAATGGGAAAAACTGGAAAAATCTAGGAAAATCTGTTTATTTGTTATTTTTCGACTCCTTTTGCAACATTTTAGGTAATCTATCATGCATAAGTTGTTCTTTGTATAAAATCAAGGATCTTTCTTTGTTAAAGAGCACTTTTTTGGAATAATAAAAAAAAAAAAAATTTAAAAAAAAGTCGAAATGTGGAGAATAAGGTACAGGCTTCGAGACCTCCTAGCTACCTTTAATATTAGGTTAAAAATTTCAAACTCGGTCCCAAGGTAGGCCTCTATGGTCCAATCATGCCTGCCGAAGGAAATTTTTATATGTTTATTAGGAGGGCCCCAGTGGGGCCCTAAAGTTCTATTGCATAGGTAACTGAGAAATGGCTTTTGAAGCGAAATTGTTTCTTTCTTTCAATGCCGCCTTGGTCTGGTGGTAGGACACCTGACTGGCAACCCAAGGCTGGAGGGAGGGGTCGGGGGTTCGAATCCCAGCAGCGGACACTTTTTCAAGAAAATTTCTTTTTTTTGCTTTCGTTTATTTTACATTATATTATTTTTTAGAGGTGTTTTTCGATATTCCGGAGGTTCTTTCTGTTGGAGATTTTTTTTTTTAATTAGAAAAATGGGAAAAACTGGAAAAATCTAGGAAAATCTGTTTATTTGTTATTTTTCGACTCCTTTTGCAACATTTTTGGTAGTCTATCATTCATAAGTTGTTCTTTGTATAAAATCGAGCATCTTTCTTTGTTAAAGAACACTTTTTGGAATAATAAAAAAATTTTTTTTTAAAAAGTCGAAATGTCGAGAATAAGGTACAGGCTTCGAGACCTCCTAGCTACCTTTAATATTAAGTTATAATTTTCAAACTCGGTCCCAAGATAGGCCTCTATGGTCCAATCATGCCTGCCGAAGGAACTTTTTATATGTTAATTTATAGGGCCCCAGTTGGGCCCTAGAGTTCTATTGCATAGGTAACCGAGAAAGGGCTTTTGAAGCGAAATTGTTTCTTTCTTTCTGTACCGCCTTGGTATGGTAGTAGGGCACCTGACTGGCAAGTGGAGGCAGGAGGCAGGGGTCGGGGGTTCGAATCCCAGCTGCGGACACTTTTTCAAAAAAATTTCTTTTTTTTCTTTCTTTTGTTTATTTTACATTATATTATTTTTTAGAAGTGTTTTTCGATATTCCGGAGGGTCTTGCATGTTGGAGATTTTTTTTTAAATTAGGAAAATGGGAAAAACGGGAAAAATCTAGGAATATCTGTTTATTTGTTATTTTTCGACTTCTTTTGCAACATTTTTGGTAGTCTATCATGCATAAGTTGTTCTTTCTATAAAATCGAGCATCTTTCTTTGTTAAAAAACACTTTTTGGAATAATAATAAAAATTTTTTTTAAAAAGTCGAAATGTCGAGAATAAGGTACAGGCTTCGAGACCTCCTAGCTACCTTTAATATTAGGTTAAAATTTTCAAGCTCGGTCCCAAGGTAGGCCTCTAAGGTCCAATCATGCCTGCCGAAGGAAATTTTTATATGTTAATTAGGAGGGCCCCAGTGGGGCCCTAAAGTTCTATTGCATAGTTAACCGAGAAAGGGCTTTTGAAGTGAAATTGTTTCTTTCTTTCCGTACCGCCTTGGTCTGGTGGTAGGACACCTGACTGGCAAGTCGAGGCAGGAGGGAGGGGTCGGGGGATCGAATCCCATCTGCGGTCACTTTTTCAAACAAATTTCTTTTTTTTCTTTCTTTTGTTTATTTTACATTATATTATTTTTTAGATGTGTTTTTCGATATTCCGGAGGGTCTTGCATGTTGGAGATTTTTTTTAATTAGGAAAAACGGAAAAAACTGGAAAAATCTAGGAAAATCTGTTTATTTGTTATTTTTCGACTCCTTTTGCAACATTTTAGGTAATCTATCATGCATAAGTTGTTCTTTGTATAAAATCAAGGATCTTTCTTTGTTAAAGAGCACTTTTTTGGAATAATAATAAAAAAAATTAAAAAAAAAAGTCGAAATGTTGAGAATAAGGTACAGGCTTCGAGACCTCCTAGCTACCTTTAATATTAGGTTAAAATTTTAAAACTCGGTCCCAAGGTAGGCCTCTATGGTCCAATCTTGCCTTCCGAAGGAAATTTTTATATGTTAATTAGGAGGGCCCCAGTGGGGCCCTAAAGTTCTATTGCATAGGTAACTGAGAAATGGCTTTTGAAGCGAAATTGTTTCTTTCTTTCCCTACCGCCTTGGTCTGGTGGTAGGACACCTGACTGGCAACCCAAGGCTGGAGGGAGGGGTCGGGGGTTCGAATCCCAGCAGCGGACACTTTTTCAAGAAAATTTCTTTTTTTTGCTTTCGTTTATTTTACATTATATTATTTTTTAGAGGTGTTTTTCGATATTCCGGAGGTTCTTTCTGTTGGAGATTTTTTTTTAATTAGAAAAATGGGAAAAACTGGAAAAATCTAGGAAAATCTGTTTATTTGTTATTTTTCGACTCCTTTTGCAACATTTTTGGTAGTCTATCATTCATAAGTTGTTCTTTGTATAAAATCGAGCATCTTTCTTTGTTGAAGAACACTTTTTGGAATAATAATAAAAATTTTTTTTAAAAAGTCGAAATGTCGAGAATAAGGTACAGGCTTCGAGACCTCCTAGCTACCTTTAATATTAAGTTATAATTTTCAAACTCGGTCCCAAGATAGGCCTCTATGGTCCAATCATGCCTGCCGAAGGAACTTTTTATATAATAATTTAGAGGGCCCCAGTTGGGCCCTAGAGTTCTATTGAATAGGTAACCGAGAAAGGGCTTTTGAAGCGAAATTGTTTCTTTCTTTCTGTACCGCCTTGGTATGGTAGCATGGCACCTGACTGGCAAGTGGAGGCAGGAGGCAGGGGTCGGGTGTTCGAATCCCAGCTGCGGACTCTTTTTCAAAAAAATTTCTTTTTTTTCTTACTTTTGTTTATTTTACATTATATTATTTTTTAGAAGTGTTTTTCGATATTCCGGAGGGTCTTGCATGTTGGAGATTTTTTTTTAAATTAGGAAAATGGGAAAAACTGGAAAAATCTAGGAATATCTGTTTATTTGTTATTTTTCGACTCCTTTTGCAACATTTTTGTTAGTCTATCATGCATAAGTTGTTCTTTCTATAAAATCGAGCATCTTTCATTGTTAAAGAACACTTTTTGGAATAATAATAAAAATTTTTTTTAAAAAGTCGAAATGTCGAGAATAAGGTACAGGCTTCGAGACCTCCTAGCTACCTTTATTATTAAGTTATAATTTTCAAACTCGGTCCCAAGGTAGGCCTCTATGATCCAATCATGCCTGCCGAAGGAAATTTTTATATGTTAATTAGGAGGGCCCCAGTGGGGCCCTAAAGTTCTATTGCATAGGTAACCGAGAAAGGGCTTTTGAAGTGAAATTGTTTTTTTCTTTCCGTACCGCCTTGGTCTGGTGGTAGGACACCTGACTGGCAAGTCGAGGCAGGAGGGAGGGGTCGGGGGATCGAATCCCAGCTGTGGTCACTTTTTCAAACAAATTTCTTTTTTTTCTTTCTTTTGTTTATTTTACATTATATTATTTTTTAGATGTGATTTTCGATATTCCGGAGGGTCTTGCATGTTGGAGATTTTTTTTAATTAGGAAAAACGGAAAAAACTGGAAAAATCTAGGAAAATCTGTTTATTTGTTATTTTTCGACTCCTTTTGCAACATTTTATATAATCTATCATGCATAAGTTGTTCTTTCTATAAAATCGAGCATCTTTCTTTGTTAAAGAACACTTTTTGGAATAATAATAAAAATTTTTTTTAAAAAGTCGAAATGTCGAGAATAAGGTACAGGCTTCGAGACCTCCTAGCTACCTTTAATATTAGGTTAAAATTTTCAAGCTCGGTCCCAAGGTAGGCCTCTAAGGTCCAATCATGCCTGCCGAAGGAAATTTTTATATGTTAATTAGGAGGGCCCCAGTGGGGCCCTAAAGTTCTATTGCATAGTTAACCGAGAAAGGGCTTTTGAAGTGAAATTGTTTCTTTCTTTCCGTACCGCCTTGGTCTGGTGGTAGGACACCTGACTGGCAAGTCGAGGCAGGAGGGAGGGGTCGGGGGATCGAATCCCATCTGCGGTCACTTTTTCAAACAAATTTCTTTTTTTTCTTTCTTTTGTTTATTTTACATTATATTATTTTTTAGATGTGTTTTTCGATATTCCGGAGGGTCTTGCATGTTGGAGATTTTTTTTAATTAGGAAAAACGGAAAAAACTGGAAAAATCTAGGAAAATCTGTTTATTTGTTATTTTTCGACTCCTTTTGCAACATTTTAGGTAATCTATCATGCATAAGTTGTTCTTTGTATAAAATCAAGGATCTTTCTTTGTTAAAGAGCACTTTTTTGGAATAATAATAAAAAAAATTAAAAAAAAAAGTCGAAATGTTGAGAATAAGGTACAGGCTTCGAGACCTCCTAGCTACCTTTAATATTAGGTTAAAATTTTAAAACTCGGTCCCAAGGTAGGCCTCTATGGTCCAATCTTGCCTTCCGAAGGAAATTTTTATATGTTAATTAGGAGGGCCCCAGTGGGGCCCTAAAGTTCTATTGCATAGGTAACTGAGAAATGGCTTTTGAAGCGAAATTGTTTCTTTCTTTCCCTACCGCCTTGGTCTGGTGGTAGGACACCTGACTGGCAACCCAAGGCTGGAGGGAGGGGTAGGGGGTTCGAATCCCAGCAGCGGACACTTTTTCAAGAAAATTTCTTTTTTTTGCTTTCGTTTATTTTACATTATATTATTTTTTAGAGGTGTTTTTCGATATTCCGGAGGTTCTTTCTGTTGGAGATTTTTTTTTAATTAGAAAAATGGGAAAAACTGGAAAAATCTAGGAAAATCTGTTTATTTGTTATTTTTCGACTCCTTTTGCAACATTTTTGGTAGTCTATCATTCATAAGTTGTTCTTTGTATAAAATCGAGCATCTTTCTTTGTTGAAGAACACTTTTTGGAATAATAATAAAATTTTTTTTTAAAAAGTCGAAATGTCGAGAATAAGGTACAGGCTTCGAGACCTCCTAGCTACCTTTAATATTAAGTTATAATTTTCAAACTCGGTCCCAAGATAGGGCTCTATGGTCCAATCATGCCTGCCGAAGGAACTTTTTATATGTTAATTTAGAGGGCCCCAGTTGGGCCCTAGAGTTCTATTGAATAGGTAACCGAGAAAGGGCTTTTGAAGCGAAATTGTTTCTTTCTTTCTGTACCGCCTTGGTATGGTAGCATGGCACCTGACTGGCAAGTGGAGGCAGGAGGCAGGGGTCGGGTGTTCGAATCCCAGCTGCGGACTCTTTTTCAAAAAAATTTCTTTTTTTTCTTACTTTTGTTTATTTTACATTATATTATTTTTTAGAAGTGTTTTTCGATATTCCGGAGGGTCTTGCATGTTGGAGATTTTTTTTTAAATTAGGAAAATGGGAAAAACTGGAAAAATCTAGGAATATCTGTTTATTTGTTATTTTTCGACTCCTTTTGCAACATTTTTGTTAGTCTATCATGCATAAGTTGTTCTTTCTATAAAATCGAGCATCTTTCATTGTTAAAGAACACTTTTTGGAATAATAATAAAAAATTTTTTTAAAAAGTCGAAATGTCGAGAATAAGGTACAGGCTTCGAGACCTCCTAGCTACCTTTATTATTAAGTTATAATTTTCAAACTCGGTCCCAAGGTAGGCCTCTATGATCCAATCATGCCTGCCGAAGGAAATTTTTATATGTTAATTAGGAGGGCCCCAGTGGGGCCCTAAAGTTCTATTGCATAGGTAACCGAGAAAGGGCTTTTGAAGTGAAATTGTTTTTTTCTTTCCGTACCGCCTTGGTCTGGTGGTAGGACACCTGACTGGCAAGTCGAGGCAGGAGGGAGGGGTCGGGGGATCGAATCCCAGCTGCGGTCACTTTTTCAAACAAATTTCTTTTTTTTCTTTCTTTTGTTTATTTTACATTATATTATTTTTTAGATGTGATTTTCGATATTCCGGAGGGTCTTGCATGTTGGAGATTTTTTTTAATTAGGAAAAACGGAAAAAACTGGAAAAATCTAGGAAAATCTGTTTATTTGTTATTTTTCGACTCCTTTTGCAACATTTTAGGTAATCTATCATGCATAAGTTGTTCTTTGTATAAAATCAAGGATCTTTCTTTGTTAAAGAGCACTTTTTTGGAATAATAATAAAAAAATTTTAAAAAAAGTCGAAATGTTGAGAATAAGATACAATGCTTCGAGACCTCCTAGCTACCTTTAATATTAGGTTAAAATTTTCAAACTTGGTCCCAAGGTAGGCCTCTATGGTCCAACCATGCCTGCCGAAGGAAATTTTTATATGTTAATTAGGAGGGCCCCAGTGGGGCCCTAAAGTTCTATTGCATAGGTAACTGAGAAATGGCTTTTGAAGCGAAATTGTTTCTTTCTTTCCCTACCGCCTTGGTCTGGTGGTAGGACACCTGACTGGCAACCCAAGGCTGGAGGGAGGGGTCGGGGGTTCGAATCCCAGAAGCGGACACTTTTTCAAGAAAATTTCTTTTTTTTGCTTTCGTTTATTTTACATTATATTATTTTTTAGAGGTGTTTTTCGATATTCCGGAGGTTCTTTCTGTTGGAGATTTTTTTTTAATTAGAAAAATGGGAAAAACTGGAAAAATCTAGGAAAATCTGTTTATTTGTTATTTTTCGACTCCTTTTGCAACATTTTTGGTAGTCTATCATTCATAAGTTGTTCTTTGTATAAAATCGAGCATCTTTCTTTGTTAAAGAACACTTTTTGGAATAATAATAAAATTTTTTTTTAAAAAGTCGAAATGTCGAGAATAAGGTACAGGCTTCGAGACCTCCTAGCTACCTTTAATATTAAGTTATAATTTTCAAACTCGGTCCCAAGATAGGCCTCTATGGTCCAATCATGCCTGCCGAAGGAACTTTTTATATGTTAATTTAGAGGGCCCCAGTTGGGCCCTAGAGTTCTATTGCATAGGTAACCGAGAAAGGGCTTTTGAAGCGAAATTGTTTCTTTCTTTCTGTACCGCCTTGGTATGGTAGTAGGGCACCTGACTGGCAAGTGGAGGCAGGAGGCAGGGGTCGGGGGTTCGAATCCCAGCTGCGGACACTTTTTCAAAAAAATTTCTTTTTTTTCTTACTTTTGTTTATTTTACATTATATTATTTTTTAGAAGTGTTTTTCGATATTCCGGAGGGTCTTGCATGTTGGAGATTTTTTTTTAAATTAGGAGAATGGGAAAAACTGGAAAAATCTAGGAATATCTGTTTATTTGTTATTTTTCGACTCCTTTTGCAACATTTTTGTTAGTCTATCATGCATAAGTTGTTCTTTCTATAAAATCGAGCATCTTTCTTTGTTAAAGAACACTTTTTGGAATAATAATAAAAATTTTTTTTAAAAAGTCGAAATGTCGAGAATAAGGTACAGGCTTCGAGACCTCCTAGCTAATTTTAATATTAAGTTATAATTTTCAAACTCGGTCCCAAGGTAGGCCTCTATAATCCAATCATGCCTGCTGAAGGAAATTTTTATATGTTAATTAGGAGGGCCCCAGTGGGGCCCAAAAGTTCTATTGCATAGGTAACCGAGAAAGGGCTTTTGAAGTGAAATTGTTTCTTTCTTTCCGTACCGCCTTGGTTTGGTGGTAGGACACCTGACTGGCAAGTCGAGGCAGGAGGGAGGGGTCGGGGGTTCGAATCCCAGCTGTGGACTCTTTTTTAAAAAAATTTCTTTTTTTTCTTTCTTTTGTTTATTTTACATTATATTATTTTTTAGATGTGTTTTTCGATATTCCGGAGGGTCTTGCATGTTGGAGATTTTTTTTTAATTAGGAAAATCGGAAAAAACTGGAAAAATCTAGGAAAATCTGTTTATTTGTTATTTTTCGACTCCTTTTGCAACATTTTAGGTTATCTATCATGCATAAATTGTTCTTTGTATAAAATCAAGCATCTTTCTTTGTTAAAGAGCACTTTTTTGGAATAATAATAAAAAAAATTAAAAAAAAGTCAAAATGTCCAGAATAAGGTACAGGCTTCGAGACCTCCTAGCTACCTTTAATATTAGGTTAAAATTTTCAAACTCGGTCCCAAGGTAGGCCTCTATGGTCCAATCTTGCCTGCCGAAGGAAATTTTTATATGTTAATTAGGAGGGCCCCAGTGGGGCCCTAAAGTTCTATTGCATAGGTAACTGAGAAATGGCTTTTGAAGCGAAATTGTTTCTTTCCTTTCCGTACCGCCTTGGTATGGTAGTAGGGCACCTGACTGGCAAGTGGAGGCAGGAGGGAGGGGTCGGGGGTTCGAATCCCAGCTGCGGACACTTTTTCAAGAAAATTTCTTTTTTTTGCTTTTGTTTATTTTACATTATATTATTTTTTAGAGGTGTGTTTCGATATTCCGGAGGTTTCGATATTCCGGAGGTTCTTGCATGTTGGAGATTTTTTTTTCAATTAGGAAAATGGGAAAAACTGGAAAAATCTAGGAAAATCTGTTTATTTGTTATTTTTCGACTCCTTTTGCAACATTTTTGGTAGTCTATCATGCATAAGTTGTTCTTTGTATAAAATCGAGCATCTTTCTTTGTTAAAGAACACTTTTTGGAATAATAATAAAAATTTTTTTAAATAAGTCGAAATGTCGAGAATAAGGTACAGGCTTCGAGACCTCCTAGCTACCTTTAATATTAAGTTATAATTTTCAAACTCGGTCCCAAGATAGGCCTCTATGGTCCAATCATGCCTGCCGAAGGAACTTTTTATATGTTAATTTAGAGGGCCCCAGTTGGGCCCTAGAGTTCTATTGCATAGGTAACCGAGAAAGGACTTTTGAAGCGAAATTGTTTCTTTCTTTCCGTACCGCCTTGGTCTGGTGGTAGGACTCCTGACTGGCAAGTGGAGGCTGGAGGGAGGGGACGGGGGTTCGAATTCCAGCTGCGGGCACTTTTTCAAAAAAGTTTCTCTTTTTCTTTCTTTTGTTTATTTTACATTATATATTTTTTTTAGATGTTTTTTTCGATATTCTGGAGGGTCTTGCATGTTGGAGATTTTTTTTAATTTGGAAAATGGGAAAAAACTGGAAAAATCAAGGAAAATTAGATTTTTTGTTATTTTTCGACTCCTTTTGCAACTTGTTAGGTAGTCTATCATGCATAAAATGTTCTGTGTATAAAATCGAGCATCATTCTTTGTTAAAGAACACTTTTTGGAATAATAATAAATAAAAAAATAGTCGAAATGTCGTGAGTAAGTCTCAGGCTTCGAGACCTCCTTGCTCCCTTAACTGTATTAAGTTATAATTTTCAAACTCGGTACCATGGTTAGCCTCTATGGTCCAATCATGCCTGCCGAAGGAAATTTTTATATGTTAATTCAGAGGTCCCCAGTGGGGCCCTTAAGGTCTATTGCATAGGTAACTGAGAAAAAGCTTTTAAAGCGAAATTGTTTCTTTCTTTCCGGACCACCTTGGTCTGGTATTAGGACACCTGACTGGCAAGTGGAGGCTGGAGGGAGGAGTCGGGGGTTCGATTCCCAGCTGCGGACACTTTTTTAAAAAAATTTCTTTTTTTCTTACTTTTGTTTATTTTACATTATATTATTTTTTAGATGTGTTTTTCGATATTCCGGAGGGTCTTGCATGTTGGAGATTTTTTTTTAATTAGGAAAAAGGGAAAAAACTGGAAATATCGAGGAAAATTAGTTTATTTTGTTATTTTTCGATTCCTTTTCTAACTGTTTAGGTAGTCTATCATGCATAAGGTGTTCTGTGTATAAAATCGAGCATCTTTCTTTGTTAAAGAACACTTTTTGGAATAATCATAAATAAAAAAAAGTCGAAATGTCGAGAATAAGGTTAAGGCTTCGAGACCTCCTAGCTCCCTATAATATTAAGTTATAATTTTCAAACTCGGTTCCAAGGTAGGCCTCTATGGTCCAATCAAGCCTGCCTAAGGAATTTTTTATATTTCAATTAAAAGGGCCCCAGTGGGGCCCTTATGGTCTATTGCATAGGTAACCGAGAAAGGGCTTTTGAAGCGAAACTGTTTCTTTCCTTCTGTACCGCCTTGGTCTGGTGGTAGGACACCTGACTGGCAAGTGGAGGCAGGAGGGAGGGGTCAGGGGGTTCGAATCCCAGCTACGTACACTTTAAAAAAAATGTCTCTTTTTCTTTCCTTTGTTTATTTTACATTATATTATTTTTTTGATGTGTTTTTCAATATTCCGGAGGATCTTGCATGTTGGTTTTATTTTTTAATTAGGAAAATGTGAAAAAACTGGAAAAATCAAGGAAAATTTGTTTATTTGTTATTTTTCGATTCCTATTGCAATATTTTAGGTAGTCTATCATGCATTAGGTGTTCTCTGTATAAAATCGAGCATCTTTTTTTGTTAAAGAACACTTTTTGGAATAATGATAAAATAAAATAAAAAGTCGAAATGTCGAGAATAAGGTTCAAGCTTCGAGACCTCCTAGCTCTCTTTAATATTAAGTTATAATTTTCAAACTTGGTCCCATGGTAGGCCTCAATGGTCCAAACATGCCTGCCGAAAGAAATTTTTATATGTTATTTAGGAGGGCCCGAGTGGGACCCTAAAGGTCTATTGCATAAGTAACCGAGAAAGGGCTTTTGATGCAAAATTGTTTCTTTCTTTACGTACTGCCTTGGTCTGGTTGTAGGACACCTGATTGGCAAGTGGAGGCTGGAGGGAGGGGACGGGGGTTCGAATTCCAGCTGCGGGCACTTTTTCAAAAAAGTTTCTCTTTTTCTTTCTTTTGTTTATTTTACATTATATTTTTTTTTTAGATGTTTTTTTCGATATTCTGGAGGGTCTTGCATGTTGGAGATTTTTTTTAATTTGGAAAATGGGAAAAAACTGGAAAAATCTAGGAAAATTAGATTTTTTGTTATTTTTCGACTCCTTTTGCAACTTGTTAGGTAGTCTATCATGCATAAAATGTTCTGTGTTTAAAATCGAGCATCATTCTTTGTTAAAGAACACTTTTTGGAATAATAATAAATAAAAAAATAGTCGAAATGTCGTGAGTAAGTCTCAGGCTTCGAGACCTCCTTGCTCCCTTAACTGTATTAAGTTATAATTTTCAAACTCGGTACCATGGTTAGCCTCTATGGTCCAATCATGCCTGCCGAAGGAAATTTTTATATGTTAATTCAGAGGTCCCCAGTGGGGCCCTTAAGGTCTATTGCATAGGTAACTGAGAAAAAGCTTTTAAAGCGAAATTGTTTCTTTCTTTCCGGACCACCTTGGTCTGGTATTAGGACACCTGACTGGCAAGTGGAGGCTGGAGGGAGGAGTCGGGGGTTCGATTCCCAGCTGCGGACACTTTTTTAAAAAAATTTCTTTTTTTCTTACTTTTGTTTATTTTACATTATATTATTTTTTAGATGTGTTTTTCGATATTCCGGAGGGTCTTGCATGTTGGAGATTATTTTTTTAATTAGGAAAAAGGGAAAAAACTGGAAATATCGAGGAAAATTAGTTTATTTGTTATTTTTCGATTCCTTTTCTAACTGTTTAGGTAGTCTATCATGCATAAGGTGTTCTGTGTATAAAATCGAGCATCTTTCTTTGTTAAAGAACACTTTTTGGAATAATCATAAATAAAAAAAAAGTCGAAATGTCGAGAATAAGGTTAAGGCTTCGAGACCTCCTAGCTCCCTATAATATTAAGTTATAATTTTCAAACTCGGTTCTAAGGTAGGCCTCTATGGTCCAATCAAGCCTGCCTAAGGAATTTTTTATATTTCAATTAAAAGGGCCCCAGTGGGGCCCTTCTGGTCTATTGCATAGGTAACCGAGAAAGGGCTTTTGAAGCGAAACTGTTTCTTTCCTTCTGTACCGCCTTGGTCTGGTGGTAGGACACCTGACTGGCAAGTGGAGGCCGGAGGGAGGGGTCAGGGGGTTAAATTCCCAGCTACGTACACTTTAAAAAAAATGTCTCTTTTTCTTTCCTTTGTTTATTTTACATTATATTATTTTTTTGATGTGTTTTTCAATATTCCGGAGGATCTTGCATGTTGGTTTTATTTTTTAATTAGGAAAATGTGAAAAAACTGGAAAAATCAAGGAAAATTTGTTTATTTGTTATTTTTCGATTCCTATTGCAATATTTTAGGTAGTCTATCATGCATAAGGTGTTCTCTGTATAAAATCGAGCATCTTTTTTTGTTAAAGAACACTTTTTGGAATAATAATAAAATAAAATAAAAAGTCGAAATGTCGAGAATAAGGTTCAAGCTTCGAGACCTCCTAGCTCTCTTTAATATTAAGTTATAATTTTCAAACTTGGTCCCATGGTAGGCCTCAATGGTCCAAACATGCCTGCCGAAAGAAATTTTTATATGTTATTTAGGAGGGCCCGAGTGGGACCCTAAAGGTCTATTGCATAAGTAACCGAGAAAGGGCTTTTGATGCAAAATTGTTTCTTTCTTTACGTACTGCCTTGGTCTGGTTGTAGGACACCTGATTGGCAAGTGGAGGCTGGAGGGAGGGGTCGGGGGTTCGAATTCCAGCTGCGGGCACTTTTTCAAAAAAATTCCTTTTTTTCTTACTTTTGTTTATTTTACATTATATTATTTTTTAGATGTGTTTTTCGATATTCCGGAGGGTCTTGCATGTTGGAGATTTTTTTTTAATTAGGAAAATGGTAAAAAACTGGAAAAATCTAGGAAAATCAGTTTATTTGTAATTTTTCGACTCCTTTTGCAACATTTTAGGTAGTCTATCATGCATAGGGAGTTCTGTGCATAAAATCGAGCATATTTCTTTGTTAAAGAGCCCTTTTTGGAATAATAAAAAAATTTTTTAAAAAAAAGTCGAAATGCCGAGAGTAAGGTACAGGTTTCGAGACCTCCTAGCTACCTTTAATATTAAGTTATAATTTTCAAACTCGGTCCCAAGGTAGGCCCCTATGGTCCAATCAAGCCTGCCGAAGGAAATTTTTATATTTTAATTAGGAGGGCCCCAGTGGGGCGCTAAAGGTCTATTGCATAGGTAACCGAGAAAGGGCTTTTGAAGCGAAATTGTTTCTTTCTTTCCGTACCGCCTTGGTCTTGTGGTAGGACACCTTACTGGCAAGTGGAGGCTGGAGGGAGGGGTCGATGGTACGAATCCCAGCTGCGGTCACTTTTTAAAAAAAATGTCTTTTTTTTCTTTCTTTTATTTATTTTTCATTATATTATTTTTAAGATGTATTTTTGGATATTCTGGAGGGCCCTGCATGTAGGAATTTTTTTTTAATAAGGAAAATGGGAAAAAACTTTAAAAATCGAGGAAAATCAGTTTATTTGTTATTTTTCGACTCCTTTTGCAATTTTTTAGGTAGTCTATCATGCATAAGGTGTTCTCTGTATAAAATCGAGCATCTTTTTTTGTTAAAGAACACTTTTTGGAATAATAATAAATAAAAAAAAGTCGAAATGTCGAGAATAAGGTTCAGGCTTCGAGACCTACTAGCTCTCTTTAATATTAAGTTATAATTTTCAAACTTGGTCCCAAGGTAGGCCTCAATGGTCCAAACATGCCTGCCAAAAGAAATTTTTATATGGTAATAATGAGGGCTCAAGTGGGACCCTAAAGGTCTATTGCATGGGTAACCGAGAAAGGGCTTTTGATGCAAAATTGTTTCTTTCTTTCCGTACCGCCTTGGTCTGGTGGTAGTACACCTGACTGGCAAGTGAAGGCTGGAGGGAGGGTTCGGGGGTTCGAATCCCAGCTGCATACATTTTTACAAAAAAATTTCTGCATGTAGGAATTTTTTTTTTAATTAGGAAAATGGAAAAAAACTGGAAAAATCTAGGAAAATCATTTTATTTGTTATTTTTCGACTCATTTTGCACCTTTTTAGGTAGTCTATCATGCATAAGGTGTTCTCTGTATAAAATCGAGCATCTTTTTTTGTTAAAGAACACTTTTTGGAATAATAATAAATAAAAAAAAAGTCGAAATGTCGAGAATAAGGTTTAGGCTTCGAGACCTCCTAGCTCCCTTTAATATTAAGTTATAATTTTCAAACTCGGAGCCAAGGTAGGCCTCTATGATCCAATCAAGCCTGCCGAAAGAAATTTTTATATTTTAATTAGGAGGGCCCAAGTAGGGCCCTAAAGGTCTATTGCATAGGTAACCGAGAAAGGGCTTTTGAAGCGAAATTGTTTCTTCCTTTCCGTACCGCCTTGGTCTGGTGGTAGGACTCCTGACTGGCAAGTGGAGGCTGGAGGGAGGGGACGGGGGTTCGAATTCCAGCTGCGGGCACTTTTTCAAAAAAGTTTCTCTTTTTCTTTCTTTTGTTTATTTTACATTATATTATTTTTTAGATGTTTTTTTCGATATTCTGGAGGGTCTTGCATGTTGGAGATTTTTTTTAATTTGGAAAATGGGAAAAAACTGGAAAAATCTAGGAAAATTAGATTTTTTGTTATTTTTCGACTCCTTTTGCAACTTGTTAGGTAGTCTATCATGCATAAAATGTTCTGTGTATAAAATCGAGCATCTTTCTTTGTTAAAGAACACTTTTTGGAACAATAATAAATAAAAAAATAGTCGAAATGTCGTGAGTAAGTCTCAGGCTTCGAGACCTCCTTGCTCCCTTAACTGTATTAAGTTATAATTTTCAAACTCGGTACCATGGTTAGCCTCTATGGTCCAATCATGCCTGCCGAAGGAAATTTTTATATGTTAATTCAGAGGTCCCCAGTGGAGCCCTTAAGGTCTATTGCATAGGTAACTGAGAAAAAGATTTTAAAGCGAAATTGTTTCTTTCTTTCCGGACCACCTTGGTCTGGTATTAGAACACCTGACTGGCAAGTGGAGGCTGGAGGGAGGAGTCGGGGGTTCGAATCCCAGCTGCGGACACTTTTTTAAAAAAATTTCTTTTTTTCTTACTTTTGTTTATTTTACATTATATTATTTTTTAGATGTGTTTTTCGATATTCCGGAGGGTCTTGCATGTTGGAGATTTTTTTTTTAATTAGGAAAAAGGGAAAAAACTGGAAACATCGAGGAAAATAAGTTTATTTGTTATTTTTCGATTCCTTTTCCAACTGTTTAGGTAGTCTATCATGCATAAGGTGTTTTGTGTATAAAATCGAGCATCTTTCTTTGTTAAAGAACACTTTTTGGAATAATCATAAATAAAAAAAAGTCGAAATGTCGAGAATAAGGTTAAGGCTTCGAGACCTCCTAGCTCCCTATAATATTAAGTTATAATTTTCAAACTCGGTTCCAGGGTAGGCCTCTATGGTCCAATCAAGCCTGCCTAAGGAATTTTTTATATTTCAATTAAAAGGGCCCCAGTGGGGCCCTTATGGTCTATTGCATAGGTAACCGAGAAAGGGCTTTTGAAGCGAAACTGTTTCTTTCCTTTTGTACCGCCTTGGTCTGGTGGTAGGACACCTGACTGGCAAGTGGAGGCAGGAGGGAGGGGTCAGGGGGTTCGAATCCCAGCTACGTACACTCTAAAAAAAATGTCTCTTTTTCTTTCCTTTGTTTATTTTACATTATATTATTTTTTTGATGTGTTTTTCAATATTCCGGAGGATCTTGCATGTTGGTTTTATTTTTTAATTAGGAAAATGTGAAAAAACTGGAAAAATCAAGGAAAATTTGTTTATTTGTTATTTTTCGATTCCTATTGCAATATTTTAGGTAGTCTATCATGCATAAGGTGTTCTCTGTATAAAATCGAGCATCTTTTTTTGTTAAAGAACACTTTTTGGAATAATAATAAAATAAAATAAAAAGTCGTAATGTCGAGAATAAGGTTCAAGCTTCGAGACCTCCTAGCTCTCTTTTATATTAAGTTATAATTTTCAAACTTGGTCCCATGGTAGGCCTCAATAGTCCAAACATGACTGCCGAAAGAAATTTTTATATGTTATTTAGGAGGGCCCGAGTGGGACCCTAAAGGTCTATTGCATAAGTAACCGAGAAAGGGCTTTTGATGCAAAATTGTTTCTTTCTTTCCGTACTGCCTTGGTCTGGTGGTAGGACACCTGACTGGCAAGTCCAGGTTGGAGGGAGGGGTGGGGGTTTTGAATCCCAGCTTTCGACATTTTTTCAAAAAAATGTCTTTTTTTCCCATCTATTATTTATTCTACATTATATTATTTTTTAGATGTATTTTTGGATATTCTGGAGGGTCCTGCATGTAGGAATTTTTTTTTAATAAGGAAAATGGGAAAAAACTGGAAAAATCTATGAAAATCAGTTTTTTTGTTATTTTTCGACTCCTTTTGCAACTTTTTAGGTAGTCTATCATGCATAAGGAGTTCTGTGTATAAAATCGAGCATCTTTCTTTGTTAAAGAGCCCTTTTTGGAATAATAAAAATTTTTTTTAAAAAAAAGTCGAAATGTCGAGAGTAAGGTACAGGATTCGAGACCTCCTAGCTACCTTTAATATTAAGTTATAATTTTCAAACTCGGTCCTAAGGTAGGCCTTTATGGTCCAATCCAGCCTGCCTAAGGAAATTTTTATATTTTAATTGGGAGGGCCCCAGTGGGGCCCTAAATGTCTATTGCATAGGTAACAGAGAAAAGGCTTTTGAAGCGAAATTGTTTCTTTCTTTCCGTACCGTATTGATCTGGTGGTAGGAAACCTGACTGGCAAGTGGAGGCTGGAGGGAGGGGTCGGGGGTTCGAATCCCAGCTGCGGACACTTTTTAAAAAAAATTTCTTTTTTATCTTTCTTTTATTTATTTTACATTATATTATTTTTTAGATGTATTTTTGGATATTCTGGAGGGCCCTGCATGTAGGAATTTTTTTTTAATAAGGAAAATGGGAAAAAACTTTAAAAATCGAGGAAAATCAGTTTATTTGTTATTTTTCGACTCCTTTTGCAATTTTTTAGGTAGTCTATCATGCATAAGGTGTTCTGCGTATAAAATCGAGCATCTTTATTTGTTAAAGACAAATTTTTGGAATAATAATATATAAAAAAAAGTCGAAATGTCGAGAATAAGGTTCTGGCTTCGAGACCTCCTATCTCTCTTTAATATTAAGTTATAATTTTCAAACTTGGTCCCAAGGTAGGCCTCAATGGTCCAAACATGCCTGCCAAAAGAAATTTTTATATGGTAATAATGAGGGCTCAAGTGGGACCCTAAAGGTCTATTGCATGGGTAACCGAGAAAGGGCTTTTGATGCAAAATTGTTTCTTTCTTTCCGTACCGCCTTGGTCTGGCGGTAGGACACCTGACTGGCAAGGGAAGGCTGGAGGGAGGGTTCGGGGGTTCGAATCCCAGCTGCATACATTTTTACAAAAAAATTTCTTTTTTTTTCTTTCTTTTATTTATTTTACATTATATTATATTTTAGATGTGTTTTTCGATATTCTGGAGGGTCCTGCATGTAGGAATTTTTTTTTTAATTAGGAAAATGGAAAAAAACTGGAAAAATCTAGGAAAATCATTTTATTTGTTGTTTTTCGACTCATTTTGCACCTTTTTAGGTAGTCTATCATGCATAAGGTGTTCTCTGTATAAAATCGAGCATCTTTTTTTGTTAAAGAACACTTTTTGGAATAATAATAAATAAAAAAAAAGTCGAAATGTCGAGAAAAAGGTTTAGGCTTCGAGACCTCCTAGCTCCCTTTAATATTAAGTTATAATTTTCAAACTCGGACCCAAGGTAGGCCTCTATGATCCAATCAAGCCTGCCGAAAGAAATTTTTATATTTTAATTAGGAGGGCCCAAGTAGGGCCCTAAAGGTCTATTGCATAGGTAACCGAGAAAGGGCTTTTGAAGTGAAATTGTTTCTTTCTTTCCGTACCGCCTTGGTCTGGTGGTAGGACACCTGACTGGCAAGTGGAGGCTGGAGGGAGGGGGCGGGGGTTCGAATTCCAGCTGCGGACACTTTTTCAAAAAAGTTTCTCTTTTTCTTTCTTTTGTTTATTTTACATTATATTATATTTTAGATGTGTTTTTCGATATTCTGGAGGGTCTTGCATGTTGGAGATTTATATTTAATTTGGAAAATGGGAAAAAACTGGAAAAATCTAGGAAAATTAGATTTTTTGTTATTTTTCGACTCCTTTTGCAACTTGTTAGGTAGTCTATCATGCATAAAATGTTCTGTGTATAAAATCGAGCATCATTCTTTGTTAAAGAACTCTTTTTGGAATAATAATAAATAAAAAAATAGTCGAAATGTCGTGAGTAAGTCTCAGCTTCGAGACCTCCTTGCTCCCTTAACTGTATTAAGTTATAATTTTCAAACTCGGTACCATGGTTAGCCTCTATGGTCCAATCATGCCTGCTGAAGGAAATTTTTATATGTTAATTAGGAGGTCCCCAGTGGGGCCCTTAAGGTCTATTGCATAGGTAACTGAGAAAAAGCTTTTAAAGCGAAATTGTTTCTTTCTTTCCGTAGCACCTTGG
The DNA here is from genome assembly GCA_949128135.1 of Parasteatoda lunata. Classification (NCBI taxonomy): domain Eukaryota; kingdom Metazoa; phylum Arthropoda; class Arachnida; order Araneae; family Theridiidae; genus Parasteatoda; species Parasteatoda lunata. The sequence continues at coordinate 27,739,526 of OX421974.1, read as the reverse complement.
TCTGGTATTAGGACACCTGACTGGCAAGTGGAGGCAGGAGGGAGGAGTCGGGGGTTCGAATCCCAGCTGCGGACACTTTTTTAAAAAAATTTCTTTTTTTCTTACTTTTGTTTATTTTACATTATATTATTTTTTAGATGTGTTTTTCGATATTCCGGAGGGTCTTGCATGTTGGAGATTTTTTTTTTAATTATGAAAATGGGAAAAAACTGGAAAAATCTTGGAAAATCAGTTTATTTGTTATTTTTCGACTCCTTTTGCAACATTTTAGGTAGTCTATCATGCATAAGGAGTTCTGTGTATAAAATCGAGCATCTTTCTTTGTTAAAGAGCACTTTTTGGAATAATAATAAATTTTTTTTTTAAAAAGTCGAAATGTCGAGAGTAAGGTACAGGTTTCGAGACATCCTAGCTACCTTTAATATTAAGTTATAATTTTCAAACTCGGTCCCAAGGTAGACCCCTATGGTCCAATCAAGCCTGCAGAAGGAAATTTTTATATTTTAATTAGGAGGGCCCAAGTAGGGCCCTAAAGGTCTTTTGCATAGGTAACCGAGAAAGCGCTTTTGAAGCAAAATTGTTTCTTTCTTTCCGTACCGCCTTGGTCTGGTGGAAGGAATCCTGACTGGCAAGTAGAGGCTGGAGGGAGGGGTCAGGGTTTCGAATCCCAACTGCGGAAATTTTTTCAAAAAAATTTCTTTTTTTTCTTTCTTTTATTTATTTTACATTATATTATTTTTTAGATGTGTTTTTCGATATTCTGGAGGGTTCTGTATGTAGGAATTTTTTTTTAATAAGGAAAATGGAAAAAAACTGGAAAAATCTAGGAAAATCAGTTTATTTGTTATTTTTCGACTCCTTTTGCAACATTTTAGGTAGTCTATCATGCATAAGGTGTTCTGTGTATAAAATCGAGCATCTTTCTTTGTTAAAGAACACTTTTTGGAATAATAATAAAATAAAATAAAAAAAGTTGAAATGTCGAGAATAAGGTACAGGCTTCGAGACCTCCTAGCTCCCTTTAATATTAAGTTATAATTTTCAAACTCGGTCCCAAGGTAGGCCTCTATGATCCAATCAAGCCTGCCGAAAGAAATTTTTATATTTTAATTAGGAGGGCCCCAGTGGGGCCCTAAAGTTCTATTGCATAGGTAACCGAGAAAGGGCTTTTGAAGCGAAATTGTTTCCTTCTTTCCGTACCGCCTTGGTCTGGTGGTAGGACACCTGACTGACAAGTGGAGGCTGGAGGGAGGGGACGGGGGTTCGAATTCCAGCTGCGGGCACTTTTTCAAAAAAGTTTCTCTTTTTCTTTCTTTTGTTTATTTTACATAATATTATTTTTTAGATGTGTTATTCGATATTCTGGAGGGTCTTGCATGTTGGAGATTTTTTTTTAATTTGGAAAATGGGAAAAATCTAGGAAAATCAGTTTATTTATTATTTTTCGACTTCTTTAGCAATTTTTTAGGTAGTCTATCATGCATAAGGTGTTCTGCGTATAAAATCGAGCATATTTCTTTCTTAAAGAACACTTTTTGGAATAATAATAAATAAAAAAATAGTCGAAATGTCGTGAGTAAGTCTCAGGCTTCGAGACCTCCTCGCTCCCTTAACTGTATTAAGTTATAATTTTCAAACTCGGCACCAAGGTTAGCCTCTATGGTCCAATCATGCCTGCCGAAGGAAATTTTTATATGTTAATTAGGAGGTCCCCAGTAGGGCCCTAAAGGTGTATTGCATAGGTAACTGAGAAAGGGCTTTTAAAGCGAAATTGTTTCTTTCTTTCCGTACTGCCTTGGTCTGGTGGTAGGACACCTGACTGGCAAGTCGAGGCTGGAGGGAGGGGTCGGGGATTCGAATCCCAGCAGCGGACACTTATTCAAAAAAATATCTTTTTTTTCTTTCTTTTGTTTATTTTACATTATATTATTTTTTAAATGTGTTTTTTGATATTCTGGAGGATCTTGCATGTTGGAGATTTTTTTTTAATTATGAAAATGGGAAAAATTGGAAAAATCTAGGAAAATCAGTTTATTTGTTATTTCCGACTCCTTTTGCAACATTTTAGGTAGTCTATCATGCATAAGGTATTCTTAAAGAACACTTTTTGTGAATAATAATAAAAATAATAAAAAAAGAGTTAACAATGTTGAGAATAAGGTTCAGGCTTCGAGACCTCCTAGCTCCCTTTAATATTAAGTTATAATTTTCAAACTCGTTCCCAAGGTAGGCCTCATTGAAAAATGCACTGCTTTAGATATACATACTGGTAAAATACAGGGCCACATTTCGGGCCCCTGTGGGGTCTATAAATATTTCCTTTGGTAAGGTACACTAGTATCCGGTAATATAGTACCTGATCCAATTAAAATATTAAGGGTTAATATTAAGGTCTGATATAAGGCCTTTTGTTAACATTGAGAAAAGTCTTCGGATTTCCCGGTATTAACGCTGTTTAGAAGGCGAATTTCCTCAAAATAAAGCTTAGCGCAACAATATTTTAGATATACATACATAATAAAATGAGGGGTCTTATTCTGTACCCCCTAAGAGATCTATAATTATTATCTTTGGTAGGGTACACTAGTACCCGGTAATATAGTACCTGGTCCAATTAAAATTTAAGGGTTAACATTATAAAATGCACAGTTTTAGATATACATACTGGTAAAATACAGGGCCACATTTTGGAGCCCTTATGGGGTCTATAATTATTTCCTTTGGTAAGGTACACTAGTACCCGGTAATATAGTACCTGGTCCAATTAAAATATTAAGGGTTAATATTCAGGTCTAATATAAGATCTTTTGTTAACATTGAGAAAAGTCTTCGGATTTCCCCGTATTAACGCTTTTTAGAAGGCGAATTTCCTCAAAATAAGACTTCTCGCATCACTATTTTAAATAAACATACATAGTAAAATGCGGGGTCACATTGTGTACCGCCTATGAGGTCTATAATTATTTCCTTTGTTAGGGTACACTAGTACCCGGTAATATACTACCTGGTCCAATAAAAATATTATGGGTTGATATTAAGGTCTGATATATGGCCTTTTGTTAACATTGAGAAAAGTCTTCGGATTTGCCGGTATTAACGCTGTTTAGAAGGCGAATTTCCTCAAAATAAAGCTTAGCGCAACACTATTTTAGATATACATACATAGAAAATTTATTAATCTTGAAAAATGACTTTGAATTTCCCCGTTTTAACGCCTTTTAGAAGAGGAATTTCCTCAAACTAAGACTTCTCTCATCACTATTTTAGATATACATACATAGTAAAATGAGGGGTCACATTGTGTACCCCCTATGAGGTCTATTATTATTATCTTTGGTAGGGTACACTAGTACCCGGTAATATAATATCTGGTCCAATTAAAATTATAAATGTTAATATTAAGGTCTAATATATGGCATTTTGTTATTGTTGAGAAAAGACTTAAAATTTCTCCGTTTCAACGCTATTTAGAAAGCGAATTTCTTCAAGATAAAGCTTCTCGTAACACTATTTTAGATATACATACATTGTAAAATGCGAGGTCACATTGTGTACCCCCTATGAGGTCTATATTTCCTTTGGTAGGGTACACTAGTACCCGGTAATATTATACCTGGCCCGATCAAAATATTAAGGTTTAATATTAAGGTCTGATAGGAGGCATTTTTTTAACATTGAAAAATGCACTGCTTTAGATATACATACTGGTAAAATACAGGGCCACATTTTGGGACCCCTATGGGGTCTATAATTATTTCCTTTGGTATGGTACACTAGTACCCGGTAATATAGTACGCCTGGTCCAACTAAAATATTAAGGGTTAATATTAAGGTCTAATATAAGGCATTTTGGTAATATTGAGAAAAGATTTAAAATTTCTCCGTTTCAACATAATTTAGAATTCCTCAAAATAAAGCTTAGCGCAACACTATTTTAGATATACATACATAATAAAATGAGGGGTCTTATTCTGTACCCCCTAAGAGGTCTATAATTATTATCTTTGGTAGGGTACACTAGTACCCGGTAATATAGTACCTGGTCCAATTAAAATTTAAGGGTTAACATTGGAAAATGCACAGTTTTAGATATACATACTGGTAAAATACAGGGCCACATTTTGGAGCCCTTATGGGGTCTATAATTATTTCCTTTGGTAAGGTACACTAGTACCCGGTAATATAGTACCTGGTCCAATTAAAATATTAAGGGTTAATATTCAGGTCTAATATAAGACCTTTTGTTAATATTGAGAAAAATCTTCGGATTTCCCCGTATTAACGCTTTTTAGAAGGCGAATTTCCTCAAAATAAGACTTCTCGCATCACTATTTTAAATAAACATACATAGTAAAATGCGGGGTCACATTGTGCAACGCCTATGAGGTCTATAATTATTTCTTTTGTTAGGGTACACTAGTACCCGGTAATATACTACCTGGTCCAATAAAAATATTATGGGTTGATATTAAGGTCTGATATAAGGCCTTTTGTTAACATTGAGAAAAGTCTTCGGATTTCCCGGTATCAACGCTGTTTAGAAGGCGAATTTCCTCAAAATAAAGCTTAGCGCAACACTATTTTAGATATACATAAATAGAAAATTTATTAATCTTGAAAAATGACTTTGAATTTCCCCGTTTTAACGCCTTTTAGAAGAGGAATTTCCTCAAACTAAGACTTCTCTCATCACTATTTTAGATATACATACATAGTAAAATGAGGGGTCACATTGTGTACCCCCTATGAGGTCTATTATTATTATCTTTGGTAGAGTACACTAGTACCCGGTAATATAATATCTGGTCCAATTAAAATTATAAATGTTAATATTAAGGTCTAATATATGGCATTTTGTTAATATTGAGAAAAGACTTAAAATTTCTCCGTTTCAACGCTATTTAGAAGGCGAATTTCTTCAAGATAAAGCTTCTCGTAACACTATTTTAGATATACATACATTGTAAAATGCGAGGTCACATTGTGTACCCCCTATGAGGTCTATATTTCCTTTGGTAGGGTACACTAGAACCCGGTAATATTATACCTGGCCCGATCAAAATATTATGGTTTAATATTAAGGTCTGATAGGAGGCATTTTTTTAACATTGAAAAATGCATTGCTTTAGATATACATACTGGTAAAATACAGGGCCACATTTTGGGACCCCTATGGGGTCTATAATTATTTCCTTTGGTAAGGTATACTAGTACCCGGTAATATAGTACGCCTGGTCCAATTAAAATATTAAGGGTTAATATTAAGGTCTAATATAAGGCGTTTTGGTAATATTGAGAAAAGACTTAAAATTTCTCCGTTTCAACGCTATTTAGAATTCCTCAAAATAAAGCTTCTCGCAACACTCTTTTAGATATGCATACATAGTAAAATGCGGGGTCACATTGTGTACCCCCTATGACGTCTATAATTATTTCCTTTGGTAGGGAACACTATTACCCGGTACTTTAATACCTGGTCCAATTAAAATATTATGGGTTAATATTAAAGTCTGATATGAGGCATTTTTTTAAACATTGAAAAATGCACTGTTTTAGATACACATACATTTTAAAATACGGGGCCACATTTTGGGGCCCCTATGGGGTCTATAATTATTTCCTTTGGTAGGGTACACGAGTACCCGGTAATAAAGTACCTGGTCCAATTAAAATATTAAGGGTTAATATTAAGGTCTGATATAAGGCCTTTTGTTAACATTGAGAAAACACTTCGGATTTCCCCGTATTAACGCTTTTTAGAAGGCGAATTTCCTCAAAATAAGACTTCTCTCATCACTATTTTAGATATACTTACATTTTAGATATACATACATAGTAAAATGCGAGGTCACATTGTGTACCCCCTATGAGGTCTATAATTATTTCCTTTGGTAGGGTACACTATTATCCGGTAATATAATGCCTGGTCCAATTAAAATATTATGGGTTAATAGTAAGGTCTGATATGAGGCATTTTTTTTAACATTGAAAAATGCACTGTTTTAGATATACATACATAGTAAAATACAGGGCCACATTTTGGGGCCCGTATGGGGTCTATAATTATTTCCTTTGGTAGAGTACACTAGTACCCCGTAATATAGTGCCTGATCCAATTAAAATATTAAAACGAAGATTATAAAATAAATTATAATATGCTCTCTATAAAGTGATAGAGTGGTCATTCAATTTAAATTCAATCGCATATGTAAAATAGAAAATACGAGATTTTGGTCTTAAAAATCTAAATGTAGTAATATGAAAATTAAAAAAAATCCATATATTTCTTTATCTATCTATCTTTATTTCTATATAGATTTCATATATAATCGTTGCACTTTAACTAAAATTACATTTTACCCACACTCTAGAGTAAAATGGTTTGTTTATGAAATTGGGTATCGATAATTTCCGATCTCAGCGAGTGTTTGCGTGCATTTGGTGATTATTTTTAAATGAATACCATATTGCTCTCTCATTTAAGAAGATGCAATAAAAAACGCCATTTGAAGTTTAAATATCCTTTTAATTAAATAAATTGTCATTCATTCCATCCCCCCTCCGAAGACTGCGGAGAAGTGTCAACATTAAAAGGTAAATACATTTCTTATTGACAATTGTTTTACTTTCAGACTTAGCAGTTTAAATATTTAGGTTTGAAAGGACAATCCCATTGATTTAAAAATTGCATTAATTTAAAAAAAAAAAAAAAAAAAAAAAAAAAACGAAACAAAATTAATTTAAATGTTGCCGCATTTAGTATGTGATCTTAGAAACCGGAAATTTGTTTTTATAGTTAATAAAAGAAAATTATTTAAATAATTATTATTAAAAAGATGTCGTAACAAGCAAAGATGACTTTTTTTTAGATACCTTTATATTTAAACATATTAGTACTTAGAAAGTAATGCATAATAAATAGGATACCTGCAAGTGACGTATGCGGGTATCTCGATCCTGATTGGTTCTAGAAACGTGGCTTATGTTTATGTTAGCAACTGTTCTTTCCATTTTATTTCAAGTCAGTCAAGCCCGTCAAGTATCAATTCTCTTAAATGACACAGTGTATATTCTTACACAAAGACTCTTCCACAAGCATTTCAATACTTTCACTATATATTTCTGAATACAAAAACAAACACGATACTACGCAGAACACAAACGAACTAACAAAGCAAAAATATACCATGGTTGCAATAAAATATGTAAACAACTAATACATCTAAGTTAAGTAAAAGATATAGACGAGAAAGTATTACATTTTAACAAATTCGATGTGCGATGCTGCGTTGTATTTAATTAACTTCACGTTAATTAACATTCTAACTTATGTAGAGAAACTTAGAAGTTATTAACGTATTGATGCACAGATCATACGTGTTGAAATAGCTTTCTATTTACTTGTCAAAAATGAATAAAGTTGGCGGGAAGTATTCTTCCCCCACTGCCATATAAAAAGTCAGCATAGAAATTACTTTTCCAATGTTATTTTTTTTTCAAACTTAAGTTTTTAATTTGTTAATAATTAAAAAACACTTTTATTTTTCTAACTTTGAAAGAGCGAAGTTAATTCGGGCGCATTGTTTCCCAGTGTAGCTTCATTTCTTGACCTCACGCAAACCTTTACTGTTATCCACATTTATTTAGAAAATAAACCCTCATTAGTGTTTTTCTGTAGTTTCTAAAGTTATCAAGGTATGGGTGCACAAACTATGCGTGTTAAAGTAGCTTTTCATCGACATTTAAAAGTGAATAAATATGGGAGATTCCCACGTTCTTATAAAGGGTGAACATACAAACAACTTTTTAATTGTTTTTTTTTTCTTTGATTAAAGCTTTTATTTTGTTAATAATAAAAAAACACTTCATTTTTCGAACTTCAGAAGGACGAAGTTAGTACAATTGGGGCACTTGCATGCAATTTTTTCCCCCGAGACGTATTTTATCAACATTTTCAACCGTTTTCGTTCGTAAAGCTTTTGTATAAATCAGAATTCTTTTCATGTCTTAGTAAGCATATTACCTCGTTTCTTTCTCAATTTATTCTTCCTTTGTTATAATCCTGAAAGAAATATTTGGTTACTTCTAGAAGAGTAAGTTCTTTTTTTTGTGGTACCCAGCTTATCACGAGCGCTAGTAAATCAGGTCCCACGAATAAATCTTTCCAACTCGATAACTTCTTTATCGAATAAAAAGGGAAAGAATATTTCTTCTTACGATATGAGATTCTTGTTTCAGAGCATAAAAGTTTTAGTTGCTTTTTCAGGGTATTCATACGGGTCCTTCTTTTTATTTTATGTTAAATTGTTACAACAATCTACAAAATATATCGTCTTGTTTATAGTATTATCTCTCCGAATTTGGTATTGAAAAATCTCAGGAAAGTTACCATACTTTATTTCAAATTAACTCTAAATAGAGTGTTCATATTCACTTTAAGGAATCGATTCAAATTTAAACACCAAGATGGTGAATTGGCATTTCACGAATAGTGTAAACACTATTCATGAAATGCCAATTTGGGAACGTTTCGAGATTGTCAGATGAAAATGATAGATTGTTTACTATCGAGATAGATTGTTTACGAGAAGGTGTCAGTTTGCTGTCATCTTACACGCAACTAAACATTCCACAAAAATTGAAATTCAATTTTATGAAAGGCATGTATGTTTCTAGTTGTGCAATTATTATCTCAAAAGAATAATCTACCAATTATATGGGGTAAACTTATGATGTTGTTGTCGTAGGCCATTAACGTAAGAGGTGCAATAGTTCTTGTTTTTTAATGGCGCCATTTATGTCCACAGATCGTAATTTTGACCTGAACCAGAGAATTAAGTAACCGAACATTGAGTGTAAAACCTTTTAGAAATGCAACAAAAGTTTTTATTTTTAAAATAGAATTCAATCCGATGCTTGTTTGATTAAATAGTTATCAAGGAAAAATCAGAAATTATTAATATAAATTTATAAAATGCATATATAAAAAAACTCCAAATTAGAAAAAATATTCAGGACAGTTTGTGATGTATAGCAACGAAAAAAAAGATAACTTTTTTCATAAACGTAGTGTTGCAAATCAGTGTTTTACTGAAGAGCAAAATTTTTTTTTTGATAAAAAAAAGATATAAAATAAATTACTCTAAATACATATTTATAAAATTTCTATTTTCCATTAGTAAATTATGAGAAAATTAAAATTCATAATTAAAAATGCAAAAAAGAACATCATCTTATTAATGCGCTGTATAGATTTTTAATTACTTTTATTTTTTAAAAGCAAATTACTCTTTGACGACAGAGGAGATTAAATATTTTTTTTTTTAATTTATAAAGCTAATTTCTTTCTTCTTCATGGAACTTTTTTGAGAAATGAGTTCAGGCCTTTCAAAAGCTATTAATAATATGCCAATCTTAGACAAAGTGTTGAGATGAATTAAGTACAAGGAGACTGAATTACTTCAAAGACAAAGTCGTTTAATATTTAAAAATATTCTGTAAAAAAAAGAACATTTAGAAGCAGAATATTTTATTCATTAAGTTTCGCAAAAACTTCTAAAATATGTATAAGTTTCTAAAACGTAAAAATAAGAGTTTTCATTAAAAAAAATCTTTTATTACTAGCAATTAATTTTTTTATTCTTTAAAAAATACATTCATTTTAAAGAATTTGGTACAAGCATAATTTTTTTTAAGAATTTCATCTTAAAAGGCGGAATAATTTTTTTTTCATAAATATTATTTTTTTATTTTTCTAAACATTTTTAATACTGTACTCGGATATATTACTTTTTCTTACATTCGATTCTGTTATCCCCCATTTATTGCGCTTACCTATATGGATGGTGTTTTCAATATAAATGTAAATAACAACAACGATATTTTTCTTACATTCGATTCTGTTATCCCCCATTTATTGCGCTTACCTATATGGAGAGTGTTTTCAATATAAATGTAAATAACAACAACGATATTTTTCTTACATTCGATTCTGTTATCCCCCATTTATTGCGCTTACCTATATGGATGGTGTTTTCAATATAAATGTAAATAACAACAACGATATTTTTAAACAGATAAATTTATTTTTAATAAGAGAAATAAATTATGTAATTTCTGAGCTCAAACAGGCTGTATTGCATAAGGTATTAATGATATCAGATGAATTTGAAGTGAATATTTGCTTTGGTTATTTATAGATGTATTGTTTAAATAGTTGACCTGGTTGCAAGATTTAGAAAGAACTAGCTTTTTATACAGTTCTGGTTTGGCCTCTTTTTACTTGTTTATTACTGTATTTGTTGGAAGCCGTGCACCATAATACGTTAGTGTTATTAAATAGGTGAAATGGTTGTAAGACTTAGAAAGAACTCGCTTTTTATACAGTTCTGATTTGACCTCTTTTTACTTGTTCATTACTGTATTTGTTGGAAGCCGTGCACCATAATACGTTAGTGTTAATAAATAGGTGAAATGGTTGTAAGACTTGGAAAGAACTCGCTTTTTATACAGTTCTGATTTGACCTCTTTTTACTTGTTTATTACTGTATTTGTTGGAAGCCGTGCACCATAATACGTTAGTGCTATAAAATAGGTTAAATGGTTGCAAGATTTAGAAAGAACTCGCTTTTTATACAGTTCTGATTTGACCTCTTTTTACTTGTTTATTACTGTATTTGTTGGAAGCCGTGCACCATAATACGTTAGTGTTAATAAATAGGTGAAATGGTTGTAAGACTTAGAAAGAACTCGCTTTTTATACAGTTCTGATTTGACCTCTTTTTACTTGTTTATTACTGTATTTGTTGGAAGCCGTGCACTATAATACGTTAGTGCTATTAAATAGGTGAAATGGTTGCAAGATTTAGAAAGAACTCGCTTTTTATACAGTTCTGATTTGACCTCTTTTTACTTGTTTATTACTGTCTTTGTTGGAAGCCGTGCACCATAATACGTTAGTGTTATTAAATAGGTGAAATGGTTGTAAGACTTAGAAAGAACTCGCTTTTTATACAGTTCTGATTTGACCTCTTTTTACTTGTTCATTACTGTATTTGTTGGAAGCCGTGCACCATAATACGTTAGTGTTAATAAATAGGTGAAATGGTTGTAAGACTTAGAAAGAACTCGCTTTTTATACAGTTCTGATTTTACCTCTTTTTACTCATTTATTACTGTATTTGTTGGAAGCCGTGCACCATAATACGTTAGTGCTATTAAATAGGTGAAATGGTTGCAAGATTTAGAAAGAACTCGCTTTTTATACAGTTCTGAATTGACCTCTTTTTACTTGTTTATTACTGTATTTGTTGGAAGCTGTGCACCATAATACGTTAGTGTTATTAAATAGGTGAAATGGTTGTAAGACTTAGAAAGAACTCGCTTTTTATACAGTTCTGATTTGACCTCTTTTTACTTGTTCATTACTGTATTTGTTGGAAGCCGTGCACCATAATACGTTAGTGTTAATAAATAGGTGAAATGGTTGTAAGACTTAGAAAGAACTCGCTTTTTATACAGTTCTGATTTGACCTCTTTTTACTTGTTTATTACTGTATTTGTTGGAAGCCGTGCACCATAATGCGTTAGTGCTATTAAATAGGTGAAATGGTTGCAAGATTTAGAAAGAACTCGCTTTTTATACAGGTCTGATTTGGCCTCTTTTTACTTGTTTATTACTGTATTTGTTGGAAGCCGTGCACCATAATACGTTAATGTTAGCATATTGTTCGAGCAGCTAGATTAAGTTCATTTTACAAATTATCGTTTGGATTTTCATTCCGAATGTTGGTATATTGTTGGCAAGGTCAGAAGCTCTATAACGATTTTTTTCCCGTTTCAAATAACGATTCTTACGTCTTGAAAAGACAGGTCTTCAAATGACGATTCTATTTTTAAACACAAATAATTAATCAAGTAATAAATACTCGTATACAAAGAATACTTCTCAAGAAAGTATCAAAACACAATGATTACGTTGTGAGCCAAATGGCTTCAAAATACACCAGAAAGAGTAACCCGGAAGTATTGGCAGTAATGAGCTAGCAGCGCACCCTAGTGTGGAAAACCTCATCTATTGATCGCTCTTTTTTTCCATGTCTCCTGAAAAACAAATGCAATAATATAAAAAAAAAAACTATTTATTCCGCAAAATTCCAGAAGAAATACGAAAATATTTCTCCTTATAAAAATATGATTATTATTTCTTTATGAATTTATTGCAATTTAAATCCACTCATTGTGAAAAATAGATGTTCAAATTTCGCGAAACTCAAGTTTTTGACGAAACCGTTTCCTTGCAAAAATTTCAACAAAGTGACAAAATCACTGTCACCGAGGAAACGAAACTTCGTCAAAAAAAAAGAAATATTTCGCCATTCTGTTTTTTTCACTAAAAAAAAAAACTCTTAGCTCCGCATGTATCTAACTTTTCTGATGATCACTTTATTGTGGGCACCACATAGGGGAGCAGTGTTGCCATAACAACACAGTGAAAACAGAAATATAATTTACATCCATGACAGAAGTGGAACTCGAACCTGTGATGCTCCTCGTAAGAGGCTAACTATTTGACCACCATGCCCGCCGTCACTTTATTTTCTAATTTTCATTTTAATTAACAATCTCCCACAATGCACTACGCTGAGGTTTCGAGTTGAGGAAACATTTTCCTCATATATTTGAGAGATAGCGTTTCGTCACAAATCACGTGGTTTCGTGACGTAAAGAGTCCTAAAATTAATGAAATGAAATATAGCTCAAGGATTGCCAAAGCATCAAAACTGAGAATTTTATTTTTGAGAATGCTTTAATCATGATCCCCGAATGTCTCTTGGGGATATCTCTTGGGGATATTAATTATTGGAAGTTATTTAATATAAATTTTTATTCTGAAAATAATTTTTAATATTATCTGGATTACTCTTATCAGATAGATAGTCAATGCAATGTGTCTGAAAGACTGAATTCGCATCTTTTAACAATGAAGTGCAACTATTGATCTTTGCGTACTAAAGCCAAATGCTACATTTTCTTACAAGTTTAAATATAATCTAAGTTTCTCCTTTTTCCATCGATACGGTTTTCAATGACAAACGGCTTTTGGCTCACGTTCTAAAACAAAATAATTAACACGGAAAAGTTATGACATCTGAAAACAGGAGACTTTCTTTCCTCTAAGAAATATCATTATTAAAGATACCAGCTGTGAGGATCCTCATTTCCATGCAAGCTCCCAAACCTATTGGCATTCCCCAAAACAAGAGGAAGAAAAAGTAACAATTCTTTTTCAAACCCCTTCAATGTTTCAAACAAGTGAATGGAAGTTCGCTAAAAAGTTGTCTGCTTTTTTTTTTCCTTCTTCTTTTTGATTTAAAGCAAGCGGACGACTTTTGCTAAAATTAGAAAAAAAAAAAATTCTGATACTTCTCTTTAGTTGAAAACAATGAATTCTTTTATAGTTGAGGGTGAATGCTATAGTCTGAGAATTTTTATAAAACGATGTATTGTTTTCAATGTAAATCAATACGGCGAGCTGTTTCTTGCAAATCTGGGATGTATGATAGAATAAAGTGAAAAGGAAAATTTCACATGTCTAAAGCAGGAATGGTGAAACCAAAATTTTTTCACATTTGAATCTTAATAATTTATCAAAATAAGTTGTAAAAAACATATTAAATAGAAATTAAATAATTTTTACGCGAGATTTCTTATTTTATTTCATATTCGTATTTGTAGTTGCGTTTCTCCATTCTGTAGAGTAGTATTGTAGAGTTGATATTAGTCTGTAAAACAATTTCATACACCAAACTACGGTTGATCCATATTACCGTTCAAATTTGTTGCTAAGATGAACCAGATTATTGATCTTCTTAAACTTGATAAATTTCTTGCTATGTTGAACAAGATTATTATAAATTTTAAACTTTTTAAATTTGCTGCTAAAATGAAGCATATTATTGCCCTTGATAAATTTTCTGCGAAATTAAACCAGGCTGCTTCACTTTCTAAACATGATAAATTTGCTAAGTTAAACCAGATTTGATGGAATTAATCCATATATGCGTTACATTTTATTTTCGGTGCAGCATAGAACAGCCGTCCCGTTTTTTCGGTTTACAATTATCAATGTTCAAGTATTCAGTCTTTTAATTTTGAACCCAACCTTGAATACAAAGGAACTTCTGAATCAAGTATTGGGACAAACTTACCTTCGTGGAGCACTTTTTGATGGAATTAATCCATATTCACGTTACATTTTATTTCCGGTGTAGCATAGGACAGCTGTCCCGTTTTTTCGGTTTACAGTTCGGTTTCATTCTTTTAATTTTGAACCCAACCTTGAACACAAAGAAACTTCTGAATCAAGTATTGGGACAAACTAGCCTTCGTGGAGCACTTTTAAATGGAATTAATCCATATTTACGTTACATTTTATTTCCGGTGTAGCATAGAACAGCCGTCCCGTTTTTTTCGGTTTACAGTTCGGTTTCAGACTTTTAATTTTGAACCCAACCTTGAATACAAAGGAACTTCTGAATCAAGTATTGGGACAAACTAGCCTTCGTGGAGCATTTTTTGATGGAATTAATCCATATTTACGTTACATTTTATTTCCGGTGTAGCATAGGACAGCCGTCCCGTTTTTTCGGTTTACAGTTCGGTTTCAGTCTTTTAATTTTGAACCCAACCTTGAATACAAAGGAACTTCTGAATCAGGTACTGGGACAAACTAGCCTTCCTGGAGCACTTTTTGATGGAATTAATCCATATTTGCGTCACAGAGAGAGAAAAACCTCAAAATGAAAAAGGGAACAGGATTCGAATCTGGGTCACATTGGTACTCTTCCTCCTCAGGGCTTTCATTAGAATTATTAAAGATTATTAAATATCATCCGTACGAGATACATTCATTTCAATATATCATTGAACTAAACATTCCCATAGGATAAAAGGGAGTCGTGTTGGTTCTGGGGATAGAGCATTCACCTCCCAAAGAAATGAACCAGGTTCGAAGCCATGGCTGGTCGATACGAATTCCGCACCCGGCTGGCACTGGCCACCGTGCTTACGTAAAATATCCTCAGCGTTAGAGGGATCATGAGTTAGAGACCCTTTGCCGTCAGTCTAACCGTGGGAGGTTCTCGTGGTCTTCCTCTCCATGCAACGCGAATGTGTGTTAGTTCCATCAAAAAGTCCTCCACGTAGGCAAGTTTCTCCCAATATCAAACAAACTTAGAGGCTCCGTTGTCTTCTGGATTAGGTTAAAAAATTACAAAGCTACGAAGTTCAACATAAGTAGCCGTAAATCCTAAATTGGGTCGACTGTTTAACGACATTAATAATAATAGGATAAAAATGGCCTTTGCATTTTCTTTAAATAATGTTAAAATATTTTGTATCAGCATACGTTTGTAACGTTTACAGTACCAGCTTAAAAATTTTATAAAATAGAAAAAAGTTATCAAAATTTAATTCAAGATTTAAAACGGGAGTTTTGAATAAATTTAAAGTGCTATTTATAAAGCAAAAAATGAGAATGACATTTATTGGAATAATCCCATTTCCTTAGAAAATTCATTATGGTTGAATATTTAACATTTTGTTAATTTCTAAATTATGCGTCGTTAGTGCGCATGCGTTGCTGAGGCGACCGCTGCTGTTTTTCTTTTTTATTTTCACTAGGTGGCATTTTTAAGGTATTCACATAATAATAATTTAAAGTATTTTTACATTCGTTTTATTATTAACGCATAATTACTGGCTTAACCAGTGATCGTAATAAGGCGATCAAAATTTTTTTTTTAAACTTACATTCATGAGAAACGTTTTCTCGAATGTAAGATATAGAAATCTAAGAAATTGTTATTTTTTTGATTTTGTTTTAATTTGTCACTGTCTCGTGTGTATTATTTAAATTTTAATTTTTTATAAGTGTAACAGGAATTAGAAATATCTTATTTATTTATTTTTTTTAGTCTACAGGAAAACGTAGTTATCAAAATTTTATTTTATGTTATTATAACTTTTTTCCTGATTAATAAATTTTCGTTTCGTAAGTAAGGATTGCCCTGTTTCCAGCTAAAGTGAACAACTTGTTAACTTCTGATTACGTTAAATTTGAATGACCGAGACACATTAAAATACTTTTCAAAGCTTTTAGTATAACAAGTTTAAAAGGGAAAGTATTAAATTTTATGCTGTATGAGTTTGGTATAAATTTAAAATCTTTTTAAAAAAGGAAGTGGTTATAATATTTTTTTTAATAAAAGATATTAAAATATTTTCACAAAATTTTTTCA
Source organism: Parasteatoda lunata (assembly GCA_949128135.1). Lineage (NCBI taxonomy): Eukaryota > Metazoa > Arthropoda > Arachnida > Araneae > Theridiidae > Parasteatoda > Parasteatoda lunata. Next base: position 27,723,225 of record OX421974.1, on the reverse strand, counting down.
AAATTCTTTGTTAAGTGTTTCAATTACATTTTGATCGATTCGATTATTCTACCGTATCAAGGTTTAATGAGACTTCTAAAAATATTTGTTTTATTTATTGAAAACTTGTTTAATTTTATTTTTTGATAAAAGTTTTAAATATCATTTTCGTAAGTTCTTTTTTTTCATTTTGTTTAATGAGAAATGTAATAAACTGATACTTGCCGCATTTTAATTAAAATGCGTTTGTCCTAAATTAAACTTTTTTAATTAGATTTCAAGACAACGAATTCATTTTTTTTCATAATCATAATTTTAAATATTATCTAATGTTATTATTTTGAAAACTTAGTCGATATTTGAAACATATCCTAAAATAAATTGCGTAAATCTGAATGTGCAATAAAAAATTTCGAAAACATTTCTATGCGTATTAAATTTATTTTAATAACTTATTCATTAAAGTATTTTCACTTTACATTAGTACGTTGTTTTACGAAATTTTTGATTTTACTAAATAATACTGTTAAAAATTATGAAAGCTTATCTTTATTGATTTTGGTTCCCTACTTTCCTTGTCAGGTTAGAATATTATGAAACTTTATTTTAGTTGATTTTTGTCCTTTACCTTATTTGTCAGGTTTTAAAAAGTTATTTTTTAATTCTATTTAAACATTATGAAATCTATGTTATGGTTTTAAGGGCGTTTCAAAATTTGAATTAAGTAGACAATTTATTAATTAAGTTTTGAGGAGTAACGCGTTTTCTTTGTTGAACAACGCGTTCATCAAAAATTCAGTAACAGCTAAAGACATTTTCTTGGCGAGTAACTCTTTTGTTTCGGTGATCGGAACTGGTCCCCTAGATAAGTTCCCATATGTTGTTCCGTGGAACCCTAGGGTTCATGGAAGAGTAAGAATGGTTCCGAGAATTAAGACTTTTTTTTTTACCTAACAGTAATGATTTTTGAAACCTTGCTTACATTTATATCGAATTAATAGTCAATTAATTTAGATTTATTTAATATTTCGATTGTCTTTATGAAATTATTTAAAGTAAAATGGGAATAAAAAAATAGAACAATGAACAAAAAATAGAACAGCACAACAAAAAAAAAAACAATAGGATACCTGCAAGTAACGTAGTGTGGATATCTCGATCCTGATTGGTTGTTGAAATGTGGCATTTGTTTACGATAGCAACTGTTATTTCCTTTCAATTTTGAGTAAGCCAAGCTCGCCAAGTATCAATTCTCTTAAATGACATACTCTATATTCTTCACAAAGATTTCAATTATTTCAGTATCTATTTCGCACTTAACGCAAAGACAGGAAGCCATGTGGAACATCGAAGTTGCCAGGTACACAAAACAAAAATATATCATGGTTACAATAAAATACATAAATAATAAATCTAAGTTAAGTAAGAAACGTAGATGAGAAAGAATTATATTTCAATGAATTCGATGAGTGATACGACTATGTGTTTAATTAACTTCACGTTAATTAACATTCTAATTTATGTGGAGAAACTTAGCACGCCATTTTGCTTATAATTGATCATCTGGTGCGGACGTCACAGGTCACATGTGTGGGTATCCGTTATCTATAATGGCATCACACTTTATAACGATAGTTTTACCAGCTATTAGGAATTATCATCGTAAAGATTTTACTGTTATTTTCTATTATTTTTACTGTTTTTTTTCTTTCTTCAAAATTTATTTCTTTAAAGTTTTCTTGACTGAGTTTTAATTGTAATTAAAACCTAAAAATTTTCCTGACAGTTATTTCCCCCCACAACAATAAGTAAGGCAAACGAATATATTAGAATTTAAGTTCGGTGAATGTCAAAATTATAGTTTGCACGTCAACATTTAATTAAATTCTCCACAATGTCAACAAACTTTTACTGCTATCACATTCCGGCATGCTCATTTTAAATCGAAACTGGAAACCCCTTTCATCTGTTGTCTTTCAGTATGCCAAATCAAGAGAATTTAAATATTATATGCTTTAAGTAAACAACATGTCACAAGTTGGGGATTCGTAATTTCGAATGTTTATGCGGAATTGTTCGTGCTAAAATTCTTTAATAATAAAAATAATAATTAGTTATAAAAATAATAATTAATTATAAAATAATAATCAATTATAAAATAATAATCAATTAGAAATTAATTATAAAATAAATTATAAATTATTGGGTTGGCTAACAATCTGGTCAGATGATTAACGACATTTATAAAGTATGAAAAAAAAAAAAAAAACTAATGCAAATCTATCATCAGGGTTGGTGAGCGGCAGTGTTATTTTATCCCCTAGTGCTAGTGTATGCAGAAATGTGGAGTAAAGGTTACGTGGTCAAGAAGAGAGGCCAACAAAGGGGAGCTATTTTCTTTTGTGCGTTATATAAAAGTTCATTTGATTACTTGTCATCTGGTTTATTTGCAGTTATTATAACAGAATTATAAAAATTGTTTATTAGCGCAGAAGTTCACAATTTATACCCAATTCTTCATAGAATGAAATTTGTTTTAAGAAACAACCCATTTTCACACTAAAAAAAAAAGAGTCGTAATATTTAAATTAATTTTGTATTATAAATGTCAGTCGTAACCTTTTACAAAAAGAAATAACGCAAAACTCTCCAAAACTAATTCACCTTTTTTTTTATTATTCTTTTTCATCCATCGTTCAAAAACCAAAACAAAACAAAATGATCATATCTATAATATCAAGCTTTTAGCTCGCAACATCAGAAAATGCGTGTTATTACATCACGTGACCCTGACACCTTCCCCCCAGAGTCATATTAGATCCAAAGATCGAATATGGCAAATAATTTAAGGGTCACACTTTACACATAAACAAACTATGTTTCACATTCACCCAAATATTCACTGAATCTTAGGTTTAACTTAACACTAGGTATTTACTTTAATCACCTAATAATAATAATAGGAAAAAATGTTCAGAGTCTTATTTTAGTTTATATTTACAGTCTGGACAATGCATCTGCATTACTAAGTTTCGATCCTTTGATGTGACTTGCCTCAATATCATGGCGTTGAATGGCTAACGCCCATCTCTGCAACCTCGGGCTTTGGGGTGTCGCACTCGTCAGAAATACTAGGGGATTATGATCAGTTAATAAAATAATCTTAGCACCACAGAGTAAGGTTTCAAATCTCTGCAAAGCCCAAATAATAGCATAAGCTTCCCTTTCAATTGTAGACCATTTCTGTTGAGTTGAATTCAGCTTCTGGCTACCGAAAGCTATGGGACGAATATTTCCTTCTTCATCTAACTGCCCTAAACAACATCCGACCGCATTTTGAGATGCATCCGTATGCAAGTAGTATGGTTTCTCTATGTCTGGGACTTGTAACTCTGCGATCTTACATAGCGACGTCTTCAATTCCTTGAATGCCTTCTTAGCTTCTTCGCTCCAAGGAATCTCATTAGGAACTTTCTTTTTAGTAAGCTCTGTTAGTGGAAGAGCAATCTTTGCGAAGTTTGGAATATACTGCCTGTAAAAGTTGCATAATCCCAAAGCACTTCTCAGTTGTTTTTTGGTTTTGGGTGCCTCTAATTTCTGTATTACTCTTATTCGTTCTTTGTCAGGAGCATGTTTACCTGAACCAATAATATGTCCTAAGTATTTAACCTTTTGTCTAGCAAATTCGCACTTTCTCAAGTTCACGGAGAAATTAAAATATTCCAATCTCTTAAAAACTTCTTCAAGATGAATCAAATGTTCCTCCCACGTATCAGAAAATACTGCTAAATCATCGATATAAGCACAAGTGAAATCAGACATGGACTGAACCACTTTAGACATAGCTCTTTGGTAGGTTGCAGCAGCATTTCTTAATCCAAAGGGTAATACATTCCATTGGTACTGGCCTCGGTGAGTTCGGAATGCTGTGAGGTGTTTGCTGCCGTTCTCCATCGGTATAGCCCAATATCCCTTCAACATATCTAGCACAGTAATGAATTTCTTCTTTCCTACTAAGAAATTCAACTCCATCATATTTTGCATTGGATATGCATCCGGAACGGTAAGAGCATTCAAACTTCTGAAATCAATGCATAACCTGATTGTTCCGTCTTTCTTATGAACACATACTACCGGGTGTGCTATCTCACTTACCACCGGTTCAATCAGTCCTAACGCTAGCAATTCATTGATCTGTGCATCCACTTTCCCCTTTAAGTTTTCTGGTATCTTATACGTTTTTGGTTTCATCGTATCCTCCTCAGCTTTCAGCTTTATCGCATGTTTCCCAACTTTAGCTATCCTTATCTTCCCCGAAAACAACGTTTTGCGTCTATGTAAAAGATCTTTCAATTGATTTTGTTGCATTTTGGGTAAGTAATCCAAATTTAATCCTTTCAATGCTTCATAGCTTTCCACATCTGTAGGAAGAGTTGGTGTTTCGTATATTTCACCAAATTCATCATCAATATCATAGACAACTCCAACTGTTTGAATTCTCGCTTTGTATTCTCTCATTTTGTTAACATGCAATAATCTTAAATTTCCTTCAGGCATTTGCAAATAATACGAATTCGGTTTCACTCTTCTAATTACCTTTACTGGACCTATCCATCTGGCATATAATGAATTGGATGAATCATGCATTAGCACAAGTACTTGATCTCCTGGCGCAAATTCCCGGTATTTTTTCCTTCTATTGTAATATTTGGCATAGTTACTTTGTTGCACATCACTTGTTAACCTTGCCTTTTCGGTTGCTATTTCTAATTTTCCTTTTAACTCTTTTAAATATTCCTCCGCTGATCCTTTCATATTCAAAGGTAAAAACATATCTCCGGCCCAAATTGACTTCAATATAGATAACGGGCCTTTCGGTTCTCTCCCGTACATTAGCAGAAAAGGTGGTACTCCTGTAGTTGCATTTGGAACTTCTCGATAAGCCCATAGTACAAATGGTATATGTCGATGCCAATTTCTTCCTACTTCTCTAATAATGTGATGTAGCATATTTTTGAAGGTTTGGTTCCATCTTTCAATCAATCCGTTCCCTTCCGGATGGTATGGCGTTGAAAATCGCGGACAAGCTCCTAAAACCTTCAAAAACTCTTGCGTTAAACTTGCCGTAAAATTTGTCGCATTATCCACCACGATTACTTCTGGAATTCCTGTCCTACAGAATATTTCGAGCAGTGCTTCGCATGTATTCCTTGCCGTTAACGATTTGAGCGGGACTGCTTCAGGCCATCTTGAATGTTGGTCCATCAAACAAAGGATATATTTATGTCCTTGTGCTGATACTGGATCTAGAGGACCAATTAGATCTACGTTCACCACTTGGAATGGAAGTTCAGGACGTGACACAGGTGTTATCGGAATTTTGTCTACTGAACGAACAACTCTTCTACCTTGGCACCCATGACATGAGCTACAATAAGCTTTAATTTCCTTGACCATCCCTGGCCAATAAAAGGAAAATTTAATTCTTTGAATTGTTTTACGAGCTCCTAGATGTGCTCCGAATACTGACTCGTGGGCAATTTCTAGTATTTTACCTTTTCTAATTTCGGGAATTACTAATTGTTGTATTCTATTCCCGTCCAACAGCTCATCATGGCATAGTATATTATTTTGTATCACATACCCTCCTTTATTTTGCTTCCCCAATTTCCATGCTTCTTGGAGAGTATCGCAACTTTGTTGTTGTATCTTGAATCGTTCGGTTTCATTTCCATTCTTTTTATCACCGCATTCACCTACTGTTGGCTCCTGCTGCTCTTCTCCGTCACTTGCACTCATATATAACTGCTCCTTTCGGGAATCTGATCTTAGCTTCATAGCAGCAGTAAAACTGGGATTGTATACTCTTTTTTGTTCTAATAATGCCTCATAAGTTTCAGCATCCAACAAAATGTCAGCATTTAACCCATTGACGGCTGCTATCATCGTTTTAATTATAGGCGTAATATATCCTTCCGTTACCAAAGCGATTTCCACTTCTTTTAATTCAGCTTTTAGACTTTCGCCAAACGCAGGTTGTAGTATTATATGTCCTTTGTAATCCACTTCCTTACCCACTATATCGTTTTTAAATACACTTATTTGTGCACCAGAATCTACTACAGCTTCGTATTCATTTCCATTATATGAAATTCTAACTTTCTTAAGGGCAGCTATTTTTGGTTGAACGCCTTTACATTTTTTGTTTCCTATCATGACTTCACCGTTAAATCTTGCAGTGACTACTTTGCTTTCGATATTTCCATTTCTGAGTACCTTAACTTCGGATACTTGCCCTTCCGATACTTGAACCTCGGCCACTTTGCCTTCAATGTTTCTTCTCCTCTCTTTATTATCTCGACAAAATCGTGCCAAGTGTCCTACTCGTCCACAATTAAAACATGTGACTGGATTTTGGGAAGAACTCCGCTTATCAATTCTGCCATGGTTGTTATGCTCATGTTTATATCCTTCACCAAATGTATGATATCTTCTACTAACCATGTTTGGTTTTTCCCGGTATAAGTTCCTATATGGTTGAGAAGCAATGAATTTAGTAGTTTGGTTATATTTCCTTGCATTCTCGTACTCATCTAGCTTCTCAGCAAGTGTGTCAACTGAGCAAATTCTACTCCACTCATCAATAAAATGATTTTGTATGTCTCCAGGTACTCGTTCTTTTATCTGTTCGACAATGACAAGTTGTTTCAGGCTGTCGAAATCATTAATTTTTAGTCCCGAAACCCATTCGTTAAAATAGTTCGCCAATTCAAATCCAAAATCTCGCCAAGTGCTCTCAGCCGCTTTACAATGTCTCTTAAACTTTATTTTAAATGCTTCTGGGCTCAATTTAAACCTTTTCAATAACCTACATTTTACATGTTTATAATCATTTGCTTTTTCTTCAGGCTCCCTTGCAATTAAATTCGCCATTTCTAGAGGCAATAATCCAACAAGATGCGTTACCCAATCTTCTTCTTTTATATGGACTCTTCGTGCTTGTCTTTCAAACAATATTAGATAAAAACTTATATCACCTTCTTTTGGATCAAAAGTACGCATTAATTTTTGCAATCCACCAGGTACATGTTCTCTTGTTTCTTCATTTCGAGAGCTGCTCGTCTCTCCTATAGTACCAGTATGTACCAATGAAGCTTCTATCTTCAACCTCTCCAATTCATATTCCCTTTCTTGCCGCTTTAATTCATCTTCCCTTTCCTGTTCTCGCCGCTTTAATTCACCTTCCCTTTCCTGTTCTCGCCTCTTTAATTCATCTTCCCTTTCCTGTTCTCGCCGCTTTAATTCGTCTTCCCTTTCCTGTTGCTTAATTTCATATTCTTGTCGCCTAATTTCATCTTCTTTTTGTTGGCGCTTTATTTCTTCTCTTCCACTAACTATTCTTTTTAATAATTCCTTCACAAACTCCTCTTCGTACTCCGTACTTGCCAATATAATCTTCTTTAATTCGGTAACTCTCATGTCTTCCGTTGCCGTTTCTCCTAACTCTTCCGCCAAACACTTCAAATCTACTTTTAAAGCTCTTCCTAAAAATGCCATTTTTCACCTACTACTTTCTAAACTGCACCTTCTTACAAACCAAAAAAATGCCACTTCCTAAACCAATTTCAAGACAATCTAAATAACTCACTATCTTCCATCAAACAACTTGAAATTCATAGAACAAACAACTACCAATCTTTTATTTCGAAATCCATTGGGGTTTCCCCGCACATTTGTCAGTCGTAACCTTTTACAAAAAGAAATAACGCAAAACTCTCCAAAACTAATTCACCCTTTTTATTTAATATTCTTTTTCATCCATCGTTCAAAAACCAAAACAAAACAAAATGATCATATCTATAATATCAAGCTTTTAGCTCGCAACATCAGAAAATGCGTGTTATTACATCACGTGACCCTGACAATAAACTAAATGAATTTCTATTTATAACTCGAACACAATCCCAAAAATAGTTTAACGTAACGATTCTCGAAAATAAACGGCCCTTTAAAGTAAAGAAAAGAAAAGATGGCTTTTTATGGAAAAGTAATGCAATGCTTACTGCTAGTTTTCGAAATACATATTAAGAAGTTTTAACTTATTTAACTGAATCTATTTTTTAACTCGTATCAAAACTCCATTTTGTGTCATATCTATATGTAAAGAAAATGTAACTGTAATCTATGTAAAGAAAATGTAATCTGCAAAATTTTCCCTCATATGTAAACGTTTTCAAAAGAATCTGAACGAGCATAAAGAAAGAAAAGGGATGTGAATTTTAAAATTTGTTTAATATTCTTCTTAGCATCAAACGAAATGTTTCGAAAATTATTAAACCTTGTTCGTTTTTTTTTTATATAATTCAGTATAATTATTTCTACATTTTTTTTATATATATAACTCATTGTTAATTCAATATAATTTATTTATTGTCGTAGGCCATTAAAGCATGGGGTGAGATTGTTCTTGTTTTTCGAGTAGCGCCATCTATGACCAAGAATTCTACTTCTGCCACACCCATACGTCACACCCGTTTATAGGACGAATCATGAAATTTTAAAATTGTCAAAAAACTACTTCCCAATTAATTAATAATACGTTACTTTTGTTGAAACTTATTTTAATAATAATTCAACCTAATAATATTCAAGAAATTGAACAAAAATTTACAAATAATTCAACACTTGTTTTATGTTTTTAAGTTCTATAATTCAATTAAGTTAAATAATTCAACCGAATAATATTTAAAAAATTTGACAAAAAAAATTACAATTAATTCAACTCTTGTTTTATGTTTTTAAGTTAGTTCATATTTATTAATCATGTCATAAAGTATGCATAACATATTGGAATTTATCTTAGTTAAAAAATGGCCTTTTTGAATTTTTATCCAAAGTAACCAAACGATATTATGGAAAAATCCCGCAATTTTTTTAGGAATTGGGTATTTTCATAGCATTTGCTAGAAATCAAAAAATAAGATAAAAATTAAGGCGAAAAATTGTGCCTCACGTTGATAAAAAAGAAACCGCTTTTCTGTTTTAGCTTTTCCAATTTTATTTTAACTTTGCACCTACAGAATCTTTTTAAGTATCTCTCATAAAAACAACAAGCTTAGTAAATGTCGATCATTCTTTTCCGTTTTGTCTTACCTTAAGTTGAAAACCAAATGAAATTCGCTGCTGTTAAAGCGTCGTCTTCGACCTCAATCTCAAAATTTGAATACTGCGAAGTTTGAAAATAAGAAAAATTTGCAATTGTGACTCTCTTCTTTCATTTTATGCAAAAAAAAAGTTTGCTGATACTGTTATTTGAAACAAGACTTACAATATCCTTTAATTGTTTTGAGCAGTGTATTTTGTTAGTAAAATTATGATTATTATTGTCTTTTTTATATTGGATGAACTCACGGAAACATGAGTGCTTTTATGCTTTTTTTAGTGAAAAGAGGAAAAATGAAACGAATTGGAAATGATAATAATTAAAAAATAAAAAGGATTTGAATATTTTTTGTATATAACGACTATAATAATTATATTTTTAATTAATATTACAAGAAAAAAGGAGTGTTCTATTTCGAAATAAAATATTTTTTTCTCCATGTTCTTACAAAATTAAGATTTACACTAGGAGGAAAAAATTATGATAAAATGCATGTAGGGCAAACAAAAAAGATAAAGAATATTTGATCGAAAAAATAATTGGTTCATTAAAACGGTTAATTACTGCCTGTAATCTTTATCAAAAAGGGAAATTAAGATTTTAGAAGAAAAGATGACGTTCATTGTGTTGGATTAGGAAAAAAAAAAAATGTCTGATGATTTGTTTTCGAGAGCAATAGAAATAAAGATTCGTTTTCTAATGATCATTCGGAGAAAAAATCGTACAGGAAGTGATTATGCTGATTAATTCTTTTTTATTTTGTTTTTCTTTGGATCGAAAAAAAATATTCACAAGAATGCACGTGACTGATCAAGAGCTGTTTGCTTCGATTAAAGAAGAATGTTACTTTTTTGTTTTATAATCATTCAAGATGTTTATCAATTGAATAATTTACAAGTTCTCAAAGGCTTACAGTTCGGGGTACAGTTCTGAATGTAATTCTCAAGTTTTTAAACTGTGGTCAACAGAACAATTGTGTGCAAACAATTATGTTTTTAATGGAAAAATTAGAAAAAAGGGGCCTAACGATTTGTTTTCAAGAGCAGTAGAAATGATTTTTTAAAACTAAGAATTGGAAAAAAAAATTATTAATTCCTTTTTTTATTTTATTTTCCTTTTTATCGAACAAAAATATTCACAAGAATGCACGTGATTGACCCAGAGCTGTTTGCTTCGATTAAAGAAATATTACTTTTTTGTTTTGTAATCATTCAAAATCAATGGAATAATTTACAGGTTCTCAAAGACTTACAGTCCGCGATACAGTTCTGAATATAATTTACAAGTTCTTAAACTGTGGTCAACAGAACAATTGTTTGTGCATCCATGGTGTGTAACAATTGTGTTTTTAATGGAAAAATTAAGAAAAGATAGGGCTAAGGATCTGTTTTCAAAAGCAGTAGAAATGATTTTTTAAAATTAGGAAAATGGAGGAAAAAAAATTGCACAAGAAGTGATTTAATTGTGCTAATATAAGTCTCTCCTCTCTCTCTTCATATGATTGTGAAGTGGCGCCATCTATGACCAAGAATTCGACTTCTGTCACACCCATTTATAGGGCGGACCCATTCATTTATCCACAGATCGAAATTCTGACCTGAATCAGAGAACGATCAATTTCCAATCCAGTACCCCCAGAAGTATTGATTTGTTATTGGAACATGGAGGACTTTGCGATTCAACAGATTTAACGTGCATAAGTCCCTATTTACTACACGGGGAGTCATCGGTGGCCGGGGTTTGAACCCAGGAACTCTCGGATATCGGCCCAGCGGCTATCCCGGCCTGCTCATTTAAGTGAGCTCATTAATTGTTTTTTTCTAAATTTTTTTGAATAAAAGATAGTCAGATATAAAAATATTCGATTGCATGTGATGTACAGTGCCAATGAAAAGGACCACCCTGAATAACTTTTGATCTAATGATCTTCACGTTCTAGGACTCAATCTTTATGGTTCGAGAAAGTGATCTTAAACATGATAATTAATTAGTGCTGACGATGTTTTAAGTCACGAAATCAGACAAAAAAACGTAATTTCTTTGAACATATATACAATTTCTTCCAACGAATTCTGATTTTCGTCCCCCATAATATAGGAGGTAGCCGTAATATAGGAAATATGATTATTATAGTTTGGTTAAGAGAGCGATCCAGCAATCCTAAGTTTGGACCCTTTACTGTTAATTTCACTAAATCTCAAAAACCTTTTAAACGAACTAAACCATTTTTTCACGCAGTTATATAATTCGTTTAGCCGAAAGTAATTCCAGGCAAAAAATAAATCTTAGTAAAATATTTATAATTTTATTTAATAATTGTCTAAAAGATGTTTGAATTGTAAGGTATAAAATTTATTAAGTCATTTTGAATTATGTAATTTTACATGGCAAAATACAAAATGTGAGCAAAATCGGTTGATTAGTTCTTGAGAAATTAAATTATGGAAATATTCAACCGATTTTGCTCACATTTTGTATTTTGCCATTTAAAATTACATACTTTAAAATGACGTAAAACATTGTATACCTTATTATTCAAAATTTTTTCTACTGTTATTAAATAAAATTATAAATATTTTATTAAGATTGTTTTTTTGCTTGGTTGTTGTTGTAGTAGTTCATTTACGTTTCACTAGAGCTGACAATGGGCTATTGGTGACGGTCTGGGAAACATCCCTGAGGATGATCCGAAGTCATGCCATCATTGACCGCAGCCACTGATGCTTGATTTCCTTGATCTGCTGGGAACCGTGTCTTAACTATCAGTCGACTGCGGGACTTTTTTTGCTTAAAAATTACTTTTGGATAAACGAATTATATAACTGCGTGCAAATTTTTTTTAATTTGTTTAAAAAGTTTTTGAGTTATGGCGAAAAACGTAAAAATTAACATTAAGGGGTCCAAACTTTGGATTGCTCTCCTGACCAAACTATGGGGAACATATTTCCCATATTGCGGCTACCCCCAATATTTTGTTGGTCAAAAATCTCAATCCGTTTAAAAAAAATGCATGTTTATTCTGAGTAAGTATTTTTTCTGTCGAAACTCATATGGTAAGTTTTTATATTAACAAAATAAGAATTCTTAAAAGAATAATATGGACTAAATAGCGAAATGATTGGGTTTAATTTATTTCCCAATAGAATTTGAAATAAGTTTGCTGAACCAAATCTTTGAAATTGGAATGAAATTTTTCGGAATATTTTATTTAAAATAAGTATTTTAACTATGCATCGACTTTTTTTCTAAATTACTCAAAACTAACACATAAATTTCTCTAAATTATTCAAAACTTCTCATTAAGCAATTTTTGTTTTCCAATTTTTCTACTATTTTAAATAAATTTAAAATATAAAAAGTTGTTTTTATCAATTAATTAATCTAATAAACTAATACTGTTTTCCCAATAAATATAAACATTTAAACCTCTATATTTTTTGTTTTTTATTTATTTTTCTTCAAACTATCTCTATCGAACCAATTCATTTCTGATCATTTACAATGGAATTCCCCATAATTAAATGTTAATATCAACATGTTTTATGTATGCATTCATCAATTTTGTTTTATTATATAACCATTGTTGAACGGCTAACCCAATTGAAAGAAATTTCCCTCCGCGAAGGACTTTTTACATGTAACTAAACCGCATTTGCATTACATGGAAAGGAAAGCAACTAAAAACTCGCACTGTTAGCCTGACGGCAAGGGGACTCTAATCCATGATCTGTTTACCTCTGAGGATATTTTTCGTCACCCAAGTGGTCGGTGCGAGCCGTCTGCGGAGTTCGTATCGATCAGCCATCGCTGTGATTCGAACCCGGGTCACCTGAATGGGGGGAACATAAAAAGAATTTTGTAATAATCTCCATAGACAAAACTAGCAATAATTATGCAATCTTCTGTAAAAATTTCTATATTGAACTTTTTTACTTGAAGGAATTAATAAATAAGGAAGTAATAAATAGAAAGAACTTCAATCTTAGTAAATTAAACAATAATAATCTAATAAAATTTTCTTAGCTTTCTATCAGAGGATAAAAATTAAAATTATGATTGTACAATTTCCATACTTTATTATCTGTCCCAAATTTCATATCATTTTTATTAAATTTAGAACAATCACTGGTGAGACTAATATATATATATATATATATATATATATATATATATATATATATATATATATATATATATATATATATATATATATATATATATATATATATATATATATATATATATATATATATATATATATATATATATATATATATATATATATAAAGAGAGAGAGAGAGAGAGAGAGAGAGAGAGAGATGTATTTTAATGGCATTTATTAAAAATACAGTTATTTTTAATTATAATCAGAGTTCTTTAATGCGGTTGTTGTAACTATTTTTAAAAATTTGCGTTTCAAGTTCCAATGACTCAATAGTCAAGTGGACTGACCAATGGCGCTTATTTCTTCGGTTATATGTAAAACTATTAAATTATAATTTAAAAAAAAAAAACAATAAAAATAGTTTGATTGAAGCAGTAACAGATATAATTACTTAAAAAAAGTTATTATTTTAGAGTTAGTAGAGTTAGTCAATAATAGAACTCTCTACCCCTTACCTTAAGCATGTATAAACATAATTTCTTTCAAGACGTGACTCTTTTCACAAAAGGGCGGAATAAAGAAAAATTCAATTTCGTTAAGATCCAATGACACATACAATAAATAAATAAAAATCTTGAACGTCCAAAAGGAAATATAAAATATTGAATTATCGAATCTTTTTCCTTAAGTTTAGAAGCTTCTGGTTAAAATCGATAACTAATACAAAATTTCAGAAATGCGAGTTTCCTTTGCATATTGATAAGTATACAAATATAATACAAAAGTTTTATAATAATAAGATCACGATCCGTGAAACTACATATTTACATTTACTTGTTGTTCCGAGAAGGAAATAGGACAATAATTTATTTATTTAGCTCCATATATATATATATATATATATTGAAATAGGGTCTTGATTTCGTTGCTAGCAAGTTTGATAATTTATAAAAGCAACTTGTAATGACGGGTACTGACAGTAAGTATAAATAAATATTTTAAATAAGAATAATCCGTAAATAAATAGAATTATTCTCCATATGTCTAAAGTTTACATCAGTGGTGTCTTACATTTTATGAAACGTAAAATTACACAGTGTAAGTTTTAGCAATAATCTAAGTAACTGAGATTGGCATAAGAAAAATAATTTAGTTTATTGTGGTCACAAACTTACATTATAAATATTTCATTATGAAAAAGAAATATGTATTTATGTATACCTAAGTATTGGATAAAAAAGAATAGCTGATGTATAATAGCGATAATATTTAATAAATTTTTAAATATTTTAATGTTTTTTTAATGTCAAACCTTGACAAATTAGCAGTTTTTTCTCATAAAACATTTCTCATTGAAGTGAGTAAATTAAAAATAAGCATGGATAATTTTTATATTAAAACTTTAATTTTAAAATTTTAATATTGTTCATAAGAATTTTCCAAATAAAGTTAACTGTGTTAAATACTGCAAAATGGTTGTTTGCGAGTGCTATAATTCAGAATGGTCTATAAATATGTAATTCTATCCCTCAGCTATATGATTATGCCACATTGATCTATTTTCAGAAACGCATCTTAAATTACCTAATGCGGAATTTAATGACGTCAAAATCACTGTTTACGCAATTTAGTCATCTAATAAGGGCAATATATAACTTGCCAACTGAGCATTTTTTATTTTATTTTTGGACGATATTGAAAGGAGATATTATAACGCAGATCTTAAAACTTCTGATGACAATTAACGTTAAAATTAAATCAGATCATAAATTTTAAAGTTGAAATTATATTTCTGTCTAAAGGCAGAAATTAACATCAATTATTGCAAAAGCTTTCTACAAATACCTTAAAAAATGCTTTTCTAAAATAAAAAAAAGGACATTCATGATCACAAAAAGGGACATTCTGTACGTTCATGATACGAATATTAAAGTGAATTTATATTTCTGTCTAAAGATAAGAATTAACATAAATTATTGCAAAAGCTTTGTATAAATGCCTTAAAAAATTCTTTTTTTTTTTTTTTTTAAATGAAAAGGGATATTCATGATAATAAAATAAAGACGTCGAAAAAGGGCATTCTGTACATTCATAATTCTGAGTGAATGTAACACCGAAAATATTTTTTTTGAATAATGCAAAGGTGCTTGCAGTTTTAAATCTTTAATCGACACAAAAATTTTAAGCCTACTTTTAACAAATTTTTCTAAAAAATTTAAGTAATGTTCTTTTTTTAAATCTTTATTTTTTGTTCTGACTTAATTGCAAGAACGTGAAATTCGTGAACGTATATGCGTTAAATTAAAGAATAACGTGTACTACTATTACATTTAATTATTCAAGATTGGCAAAAAAAAATATTAAACAATAGCATTTAAATTGGGAAATAAAAAAAATAAAAACTATCTTGATTTTAAATCGTATGGTTTTGTGAAAAAAAAAGATAAAAAACAATTAATTATTTGTTTTTCAAACATAAATTAAATTTTATTCTGTTTAAGTACAATAAATAGAAAAAAAAAATCTTAATGAATCCGACATCCGAATGATAAATAAAGCTAAACAATTTAAAGGATGAACCAACTTCGTAAGTTGTTTTAAATATTGATGTTAATTTTTTCTTTAGTGATTGAAAAAAAATAGAAGTTGCGCATTTCATTTGAAGAGATTAGGCTAATATTTAAATAAACATTGCTCTCTTATTCGTTTAAAAGAAAATTCCGTTTACTTTCATTTAAAAGTGATCAGTACTAGTAATTAATTCTTGAAAACAAATTGGAATCTGGAGTTAATGAATCTCAATAGAGTCGTGTATTTTCGGATAAAAGAATGTAAGTAAGACGTACAAATTAATAAGTAAAATTCAATACACTTTTATTACTAATGATTTCTGGATAAAATTTCTTACAGAAAAAATAATGCATGGACAAAACTTGGTGTGGTAGAAATATTAAATCAAATGACGTGTAACAAATCCTGTTAAGTCTATAAGTAAAGTTGCTACATACAGAATTTTTTTTTTGTAAAACCTCTGATACGTCATCGAGCGTATGTGTCTCATTTATATTGTCTAAACGAGATCTTGTATGCGATAGATTTTTTCTATGCAGGATTTTGTCCACGTGAGATCTTGTCCATTAAGGATTTTGTTAAAACGAAATTCGCACTACTCATACACCTCTTCAGGGTTAGGTGCATGCAAGGTATTGTTCAAACATGTTTCTCTCCATGCAAAAGAGGCCCAGTGCCAAGGAATATATAGTTTGTCTAAAGTAAGAACTCTCCTAGATATTCGTCTGGACCCGTGATGGCAATGAGATATAACTATTTCAAGTAGGTGTGTGGGTTCACTGTTTAGGACTGGTTTTGGCTCCGGTCGGAGAGAGAAAGTGAACCTTTTTCTTCGGTCTATTGTGTTAGAGAGAAGGGAAGCTACCTTCTCTGAAATGCGCTATTCTTGTTTCCATAGCAGCAGACGGCCCCAGACTTTTTGGCGAGGGGAGTTCTTACCGTAGACAAACTGTACACAGGAAAAGAAGTCGAGCTTTCATTGGAATAATGTACACTAGTCCTCCAAGATTAGGCGTGGTCTTAGTGTATAAAGGAAGAAAACAACATTTAGGGGCACAGCAGAAGAGGTTTTATTAACGGGTTTACACCCTTCTCTACTCCTAAACAATATTAAGAATGTGGAAGGATTGGGGTTAAGAAGAAAAGTGTTCACTTTTTTTGTTGTTGGGTTTTTCTGTATTTTTATACTATTGATAAATAGTACCGTACTATTAATTAAGGTTTTTCTTTGAGAATACATTTATATCATCCATTGTTAATGAAATCTGCTAACACATTTTGATGTAGAAAGAAAGAATATAATGGCGGTTGGCGGTGCTAATGAAATTTATATGCTAATGAATGTTTTTTTTTGTGTAGGGTTTGTTATTGGAAGATCTAATTTGGCAAAATTCTGCTTGCATTTAGTTCTAAGATTTATCACCGCATTATCACGGGGAAACACGTTCCGTTACGCTTCTGAAGTCGAGAAATTTTGGAACAATAATACAATAAAGCTATCAGTTAGTCGAAATATTAACAATTTGAATGGATGAAACATTCTAAATAGGTGTTTTGAGTTTCAGGAATTAATCTTTAATTTTACTAAAATTTTTTGATAATCAGAGGAAAAATTAAAAAAAGACATATGTGGGAACCGTTGTTAGACAATATTTTGGAACTTTTTGGTGAGCTTTACATTTTAGACATTAGGCGAAATTAACAAAGAACATAAGAAAATAAACAAAGCTCAAACGCGTGTTTATAAAAATTAACACATCTGATAATTCGAATTTAAGAAAATAGACATTGATACATCTTTTTCAAACTGCTCTGAAGAAAATTGTTCGTTTTTAAAGAATCCAAATAAATTCATAATGTGATTTTATCTATTCACTTAAATCACTTGATATATTTTTTTAAATATTAGTTTCTTTTAAAAAGAATTTTTAAGTCAATAGTTGCTCTTGTCACGAGTCATAGGAACTTATAATAATGGTATAAAAATGACATTATACGAAATTAGATTTTGAAAAAAAAACTTCGTTAAATGATCTGAAAACAAAGAGATCGCCTATAGTGAAATCTGTATGAAATCTGTAAATCAAAATATTAATAGACACATTTGCAAAAAAAAAAGAAACGTAAAATAAAAGTGAGAATATAACTTATTTAGATCGTAGAACATAACAATTTTATTTAAATTTATTATCGTTTGCTTTTTAAAATAAAATGATACAAGTTCCAGCTTATAGCTCGCACTTAATTAAATAATAAATAACTCACTTATGAATTGAGCAAAAACAACTCAAGTATCGCTTAAATATCTGGCAAGTTCGATTTAACTCAAACCAAGTATTTCACTCAAACATAGTGTATTCAACTCAAGCTGAATTTAAAAAAAAAAAAAAAAAAACACTCTATTTTTGAGTAGGGGAATTCACTCATTCATTTTAAAAGAGTAATATGGTCAGCCCACCTGATCCCGAAGTCTAAACCTTCCCCCGTGATAATTATATTTAATGTTTTAAAAAGTGAAGAAAAGTAACTACAAAATTCCTCTCTTAGTTTTTTTTGTTCATTTGGTTTAAATATTGAAAAGACGCATTATTCTTTCTTTTGCTGTGTCTATTTTCTTAAGCACGCATTTTGAGCTGTGTTCAAAATAAAAATGTCACCGAAAATTTTTTTAAAATATATATTTTTCGTTAAAACCAATGTAATTTTTATTTAATACTTTATATCTAAAGAAAAAACCTTCAGAGGATTTATTCTCTCCCTTCCGGGTAAATACGAATTCCTGGACCTCAATATGAACAGAGAGCAAAAAAAAAAAAAAAAAAAAAAAAGTTCAGACAATATTTTAAGTTACAAAATCAGGCACAAAAACGAACTTTCTCTGAATAAACATACCTTTTTGTCAACAGATTTGGATTTCTGATCCCCAAGCTACATGGGTTAGCCGCAATCAACGAAATATGGTCCCAATAGTTTGGCTAGGAGAGCAATCCAATGTTTGGTTCCATTAATGTTGATTTTAGTTTTTGCGTATTTCACCATATCAAGAGAAATTTTTAAACGAATTGAAAAAATTTTTGCACAATAATAAAACTCGTTTATTCAAAGATATTTCCATTTAAAAATAATTTTTAATAATTACTTATTATTTTTTTAAATATAAAGTGTACAAATTTCTTCCTCATTTTAGGGAATTTAATTTTGGATGGGAAAATACAAAATTTGTTCTGCGTTCGCGGAATAGTTTTCAAATTTCTCTATAATTTCAATTTAGAAATTTCATTTCTCAAGATTTTGTATAGCTTATTAAAGGTTAAGCTCTCGAATTATTAAAGTTGAGTCCTAGTACTTTGAAATTTTACCATTGATATTTCCGCCTTTTTATTCCAATTAGTAGTTATTATTCCAATTAGTAGTTATTAGTACTGATTAGGTTGTTAGACTTTACATTTAACAAAAATGAATAAATAAATAAAGAAAGAAACAAAGGAATAACTAGATAAATAAATAAATACAAGTAATAAAAATAGAAGGTAATTTTTAAAATATTTCAAGATGGAAGCGGGAGTGAGCGAAAATATTCTAAGCTCTTTCTTCTATTTTTTATTTATAAATAAATGATTAGATAAAATTTATAAAGCACAAAAAAGACTTATCCTATCATTATTTGTTCTCTTTAATTGACACTTCCTTGACTAATGAGCCTCGGGATCATTAAAACACCCTAAAAACAGATCCCATCACTTACTATCTGTTTGTCATCTTTCAGTATAGCAAAATAAGTCATACGTTAATTGGCACTTTCACAAATAATGTTTTTTATATCTTTGATACATTATGTTGAAAAAAGAAACATAATAAAAAAAATAAAAAAAACATAAACAACACTGAAGATGAAAGAGAAATTAAATATTTTTTGCAGTTTATTATTTTAATTTATTTTAGAAATATTTCTTATTAATTTAAATTATTGCCGTTTTTATGCAGGGTGTTCCTTAAAGACCACTTTTAATATGTATTTTTCGAATCCTAACCTTAAATGAAAAAAAAAAAATATTCACTAGAAGGTCACAAAAATGATATTTAAACCAGGAAAAAAAAATAAAAAAACATTATCAAAATCAGACAAACTAGAGTGCTGTAGGGATATTGTAATAAACACTAAAATGGGTTCAATCAGAGGTTTAAAGTTGAAGGTATTTCTAATAATTGTCTTTCAACTATGTGGACGGTCTTTACAGAATATTCTGTTCAGTAATTAACAGCGCGTCCCAAAATT
Source organism: Parasteatoda lunata (assembly GCA_949128135.1). Lineage (NCBI taxonomy): Eukaryota > Metazoa > Arthropoda > Arachnida > Araneae > Theridiidae > Parasteatoda > Parasteatoda lunata. The sequence continues at coordinate 27,703,131 of OX421974.1, read as the reverse complement.
GACGGATGGTTTGAAACTTTAATTAAAGGAGAAGAGAGTACGATTTCCTACGTACTGATTGAGAAATTAGGTATATTTTCTCTCCGAAATTTTAAATTAATTAACGAGATTTTTGACGTATGGCGCTGATAAGAAAAACCTTAAAAAGATTCATTTTATGCAATTGATATTATTTCGAAAAAAATTTCGTTTATATTTTTTTAGGTGATTAATGCCACGTGCAGAACTTAGTAATTTCTTCTGAAAGTAAATGGGAAGAAATTTCTGGTTTCTGAAGGGAAACGCAACAAATCAGTACATTTATACCATTCGTGCTTTTTTTTTAAAAATTGATTTTTCAAATCGATTATTCTTACGGCATCTAACAAATAGAATACAGAAACATATCTTAAATTAATAATTATTTATCACCAATTTAAATTTGTACAGAAAACGTATTTCTAGACTACAAATACTGTGATGCTTGTTAAGTTGACCATCTTTGTAAGTTGGTCAACTTGGAAGAGATACGAGGAAGAACAATTAAGGGTTTTTGTAACAGATAAGTTTGTTTGAAAATTAAAAAAAATATATATAAGTTTTAAAATGTTAAAATCAATATAATAATACGTTTTCCAATAAAATATATGTTTTTGTTTTCGGGAATAATTTGTAACAAATATCTTGCATACATACCAAAATATGTATAATCTTTTGAAGTTGAACATTAAATTTATTTAAAAAATATACATATTATTGGTATTGATACTCAAATATGATACATCAATGCCAAAATATGTATATTTTTTAAAATTAACAAGTTTTATATTAAATTTGTTTTAAAAATATACATATTTTAGTAGTATTGATGCTTTCCTAGCGGTTGGAGTATCAGACTTCAATCCGGAGCCGCCGGGGTTCGAGCCTCGACTCCGCTAAGAATTGCTAATCAATACGGATAAGAATTATCCGTATTGATTTCAATTTTTGGCCTTATAATTAGCCAACGATCCATAATTATAATAGAAACAATCACTCGCTTTCACTGTTATGATATCCAACCGCACTAACATCTAAATTTTTATAACATCTAATCTTAAATATTCAACTAAATTTTTTTTCCGTCTCTTATATTTTTACCCCATAACGCTGAAGATTGGTTGAGACAGCAGCCTTGAATTTGATCTCGTCAGCAATATTACTCACATGGTCACGTGTGAGATGAAAAAGAAACTAACAATTGTTCTTTGTATAGATGTAGAATATCGATTCTATAAATACGTAATTTTTTATTTCTTTACTTAAAAAATATGCTTGTAAATTAAATTTTATCAATTCATATAGATTTTGTCTATTTTGATTAATCAAGCTATGCATAATTTCGGAGGGAGTTTTGCTCCCCTCCCCCCAAAAGAAAAAACTACGCCACTGTCAGCAGATATTAAAATATCGAATAAATATAATAATATCAACGAATATATTTATATAAAAACGGATATAACAAATATTTCGGACATTCACCAAAGCGACAACGTGATTGTTGACATTCACAGGTGAAAGTCGACATTCTCTTGATTTCGGTCATTCACGGTAACAAATACACTATAAAACATAAATAACTTTGCCAAATTATGATTTTTGAAATCATTTTAAGTTCCGGAAACAAATAACTAATAAGATATCATGATTTCGCATTTGAGGAGATAACTATATCATCATTTATTATTTGATTCATTTATTATATGCATCGAAATTGAGGAGAAAAGTTAAAACTGCCCCAATTTACGTTGTTGCAAAAAAAAAAAAAAAAAAAAAATTGCATACAGATATAAAATTAGACTAACGATCACGTGCAAACAAAGGAAAAAATAAAATAAAAGCTTTCTAATTATGTAACTTAATAATGGTGGAAAAATTTTCGAATTTTAATCCAATGCACTTTTAAATGCAAAAATCCAAATTTAAAAAAAAAGAAAAATCAATCGATTACTTCTAAAGGAAAGAAAATTTTTGTGCAATATTTTTTATAAACTGAGGACTCGTTCACTGATCGCTTCGTTTATAAACCTCCGTGGCCTCTTACTCACATTTGTTATTATTCTTTTAAAAGTCGACATTTTTTTTAATAAAAGATAATTTTGTTTATAAAAATATATAGTTATAATTTTATGTTAAAGCGTCTTGTTAACAAAATTATCGTAAAAAAATGAACTTTTTTCTTGGATTTAAAAAAAAAAAATAGAATTTGAAGAAAAAAGAATTGGAATATGGAATGTGTGACGCAATACGAAGTAATAATTCAGGGTGAATTATTCTTGTTAACAACACTGATTGTAATGAAAATTTGTTGAAGAAAAATGTTGATGATTACTAATTATTATAAATTAATTAAATAAGATGTTAGAGGAAGGTAATATTAGTAGAATATTTATCCTGATCTGAGGAAAAATTGATTGTTTCTGGGAAACAGTGCTTGAAGAAATATGAATCTTTGTAGGAAATTATTATTATCCATTTCTCAAATTATTCTTTTGTTCCGAATAAGGAAGATATGTAATTATTTATTAAAAATTATATTTGTTTTAAGGACGAATCAAATTTGATGAATAACTAAATGTTTCATTTCTGCAAATATAGCGCTCTATCAAAGAAAAAAAGGCATATTTCATTTTTAATGCTTATTATAATGCATATTATTAATAATATAATGAAGTTTTGAAAATTGTTCGGAGGGTGTGTCTGGAGGGCACCCTCCATTCATCAAGTAACGAAAGTGTAATGTATTGTATACCTCAGAATAGTTTTCGTCAAGGAAAGTTTAAGGAATCCATGTATTGGCTATTAGTTGCTTTAATTTATCGCCAAGGCTCTTTCTTAGCCCTTCCTTACGCATTAAAATGAGTTGGCGGAAAAGAGAGCGTGAGAAATAATAACGAATTTTAATAAATTCAAAACATTTAGAAACTATGTATCGGTTTTCGAATTTTTGGCTAGTGTGTAAGGTAGATACACAAGTGGGCGACCTTTGTGCTAAAATATAAAACTACGGCAAACAACGTTAAAGAGCACAAAAATATATAATATATTGTCATATATTTTTGTGCTCTTTAACGTTGTTTGCCGTAGTTTTGTGTAAGGTAGAGCCGGGGTGACTCAGGATAGAGCTTTCGTCTTCCAATGAAGTGAGCCGGGATCAAATCCCAGCGATGAATTCCGCATCCGGCCTGCACCGACCATAGTGCTGATGTAAAATATCGTCAGTAATAGATGGATCATGGGTTAGAGTCCTGTTGCCGTCAGGCTAACTGTGGAAGGTTTTCCTCTCCATGTAGCGCAAATGCAGGATCGTTTTACTAAAAAGTCCTCGTCGAAGGTAAATTTCTCCCAATACTTGATGCTGAAGTTCCCTTGTCTTCTGGATTGGGTTTAAAATTACAAGGTCACGGAATTGAACATTAGTAGTCAAAACCCAAAATTGGGTCGACTGTTTGGTCGACATAAAAAAGAAAAATGTGTAGAGAGAATCACGAAAAATAGATTTTATTCTGCCCTCAATTCAAGGTTGTGGTATAAAAAGATTGTCGATTACATTAATGATTTTTATTTTAAGGTTTTAATAAGATAGGAATTTAGTTTTTAACTGCTAGGAAATATGTTATGCATATTTTTGCATGACACTGAAATCGATAAGTTACTAGATTGCTAATAACGGGCAATCTAAACGCTAGCAGTGAAGCCCGCCAATTCAAAAATTTCTGTATTTCCACTTCTGCGACTTGTAGAACAGCCCGCATGGTATTTTTTCCTACAACTTTGACATTTAATAATTCTCGAACTAATCATTAAATGAGAAATTTCTTTTATTCCTTTGTACTTTCTGTACATTTTATTTATTTATTTTTCTTTTTAATGGCGGGCACTTGGGACGAAGACCCATTGGCCTCAGTAGATGCCAGAATTGCTTACTCTCTTTTCGTTACCCAGTGGGCACCTGGGGCAAAGCCACGGCGGTGGAGCAGCGTCGCCCACGTCACAAAACCACAAACCCGTTTATAGGGCGGGTCACATTCACACAATCACACACAAAGGACATAGAACACAAAGAAAGAGAAAGAAACAATCATGCCCTGAGCAGGATTCGAACCCGTAACCAGCGGCTCCTCAGTCAGGCGCGCTAACTACTCGGCCTACTGGTCGGCATACATTTTATTTTCACACTTTCGTTGTTGTTGTTGTTGTTTTATTTACGTCGCACTAGAGCTGCATAATGGGCTATTGGCGACGGTCTGGGAAACATCCCTGAGGAAGATCCGAAGACATGCCATCACAATTTTGATCCTCTGCAGAGGGGATGGCACCCCTCACACTTTCGTAATTATACGATTCTAAATCTTAAAATGTTTGCTCATCAAAACAATGTGGATTGTTAAGTTGAACACCGTAAAGAGCGGAGGCGGATCTGACGATATTTTTAATATTTCTTTAATTATAACTTTTGATCTAATAATCGGATCTTCACTTTCAAGGATTCATTTTTAATGGTTCGAAGGGGTTATCTCAAATGAGCTTAATTAGAATGAGATGTTATTGCTTAATTTGACAAATTTTTTTCGAATTTTGCTCTTTGAAATTTCTACCACTCCTTGTCACTTAACTTACCACTGCACGCCACTTGCCACTAACATCTTCAACATTGGCAACATATATTAGTGTTGCATAGTTAAAATAAGAATTAAATGAGATCTTTTCTCAAGAGATCTCAGTTTGTTTCAAAACGTTGTCTTAACGTTACTCTTCAACCTAAAATACAAAATTGTAGTGTAACATTGCTACATAAAAAATGTACTTACCTCTTTCTAAATTTTACAAGACATCACTTAAGAGAAGAAAAAAATTAATGTGAAAAAAGAATTTTTTTCCCAAGAAATTCTTTAAAATGAAAGGGTAGTTGCAAAGCACTTAAAAACTTTGAATTACTTAATTTTTTTCTGACAGACGTAAATTATTTAACTAGTAATTAGTAAATCTATTAATAGAATATTTACTAATCGATAAGCAGAAAAAATGAAAAGTGCACATTTGCCCTGTATTTTACTTTTAAGGACTTTTTTTCTTTTTAAGTGATCAATTAGATCACTATAGTTTTTTCTTTCTAGTTTTAGTTTTTTCATATGAGTAATTGATGCGAAGGGAAAAATACATTTTCAAAAGGGATCCTTTTTTATATAACTTTGAGTTCGTTATGGTTTTGCAACTAGGAAATGACGTATACAATTTCAGTTCCGGTTTTTTATATCTCTATCAATCACAATCCTGATATTATATTTTTTATATTACTCAAGGTAAATTGAATCAATAAAATTATTTTTTAATAATTATCGTACAGCCTTTTTCTTTAAAATTTAATGCTTAAAAACAAGATGCCTAAATAACTTTTTATTTCATGAGTGAATTATTCTGTATTATAACATGAACCTATAACTCTCTATAGTATTGACCCATAGTATTCAAACTGGACCACGTATTATATTACCTGGTACTAGTGTACCCTACCAGAGGAAATAATTAGAGGCCTAATAAGAGGCCCACAATGTGGCTCTATAGGTTACTATGTATGCATATATATAATAGCGTAAATAAGAAGAAATTCGAAGTCAATATTTTGTTTTACAACATGGCTCTATATCTCTCCTTCTTTTCACATAACTTTCAATTTAATAATCGGATCTTCACTTTCTAGGATTCATTCTCAGTGGTTCGAGGGGTTGATCTCTAATAAGCTAACTAATTAAGGTAACCGATATTTTAGGTTATGAAATCAGACACAAAAACGTTCCTTACTTTGAATAAACATATCTTTTTTTCCCTATCAAAATTACTTAGAGCATGAATATTAGACATCATGTAAAATGATAAAAAATTAAGAAATAAAAACTTTGAATTGGAATTCGAAGAACATTAGGCTTGCTTTAAACGATTTTCAAATGGATCTTCTAATAACCGATATTTCAACTTAAGAAATCAGACACAAAAAACGTACTTTTCTTTGAATAAACTTTTTTTTTTTCCCAATCGAAATTACTTATATCGTGAATATTAGACATCATGTAAAATGATAAAAAAGTAAGAAATAAAAACTTTGAATTTGAATTCGAAGAACATTAGACTTGCTTTAAGCGATTTTCAAATGAATTTTCTAAAAAAAAAATTGTCGCATCAAAGAATTAATAAATGTTAAATCTATGTTTCGTTATACTCGTATTTTTTATAATTTTTCACGGCCTTTAAAGTGATGTCATATTTAAACTCGAAAATTCTTTGTTCAAGAAAATATGCAACATGTATTACTCCTATTAAACTATTTCATTGTTTAGAAAAGAGACTTACGGTATTTCGCAAATCTTTAATTAGGTACTCTTAATTAACAACCCTTGCATTCGCCCGCATCTTCGAGGAAACTAATATTAGTTGTTGTTTCGTCATTAATTTAGTAATTATTAGTATCTTTCTGACTACGCTTCCTGTAATATTAATCAGTGTTACTAAAATAATATTTCGTTTTTCTCAATATTGTTGTATTAATTAGAAAGAAAAATGTAGCTGTATTTTAGATATACCTTCATATTAATTCAAAAGTTGGGGTTTCGTTTATTTGTTTTAACAGACTTTTATGCTCACAGGCACATCAATATTACAAATTGGTAAATTACGAAAACTACGAAAGAAAGAAAATTGCGAATGTATTATTGCAATCACTGGTTACCCATTGTTCAAATGTTCCCCCCCCCCTCAGTAGACTTTCATAAACAAAAATTGTCATTGGTTGCAAAAACTACACCAATTGATTTGTTCTCTTACCTTTGTTCTTTGGTTTGGTCTGCAGAAAAATGAACATTTTCACTAGTTGGAAAGTAAGTAAGGGCATTTCTATAAATTTTCAAAATATTTGAAATCAAACAATGTCATTTTTTAAATTTCATTTTGAGAAAATAGTAATAGTTGAAATTGCTTGTGAATGAATACGAAAATGAAAACACAACTTTGTGTTGTATTTTTAGCTGTCACTAAATTTATCTCTGTTGTACTTTTAGATTAAAAATTTCATAGCGCATTTTGATTAGATGTTCCAAAAGTAAATGATGATTTGTAAAATTAATTCGTCAACAAATGGTGCTGTTCACCTTAAAACAATAAAAAACAATATTTTCAAAATAGCAAACATTTTCAGCATCAATGTGGAAGTCAAAACCAATTGCTACCCATGGAAATATATCTGTTGGAATGATCTGCTATGCAACATAAAAGTTTGTTTTATAGTTCTTTCTCCAACTGCGCCATCTGTGGATGAACTTTATAACTAGTTTTGAAATTTGATGAGAATAAATGATTGGTATCTTAGCAGAGAGCTGCAAACCGAACTTTTATTTTGTTTTTCTTTAATGAAAATGACACAGATTTTTCAATAATCTTGTATTATTAACAATAGTCTGATTAACTGGGATAATAACTGGACGTGGATGTGTGGGGCGTTTCATGGTGTACCATCTCAAGTCCAGTGTCCAGTATTCTTTTGTCTTTTAAGTATAAGGCCCATGATCCCGTATTCGAATCGGATGCAGATAATAATAATTAATAACAGCCGGTAAATTTGTGCTTCATATGAAGTAAGTTTTTTCAGTAAAGTAAATGGTATTTTTCTTTGATCATCATTATTTCTTTGAAAACTAAGAATAAATAATGCGCTGTTTCTTTTTTCATATTCTCATAATTCTTAATTTACTTTTCAAAATTTTTTCATAACTTGAGCCAAATTTCTGCGATTTTACAACACCTTTGTTTGAAGAAACTGTTATTGTAAACAATGGCTATACATTTATTCTCATATTTCATACTAAAAACATCCTATAATGTATACAGATGATGCATAGGCAATTTCATGTATACAGTCATGGTGCGTAGCGTTTTTAAAAAGTGCTTAACGGTTTCCGATTTTTGTTTTTTAAAAGCCCATAAAGGTGCTTTTTTCATTGGTTTTTTTAAAAAGCACTTAATATTCTCTTTTCGAAAATGAGATTTTTTCTTTTCCTTGTCGATTTTCGCCACGCATTATGCTAAAGAGTGGTTTTCACATTGTTCTTTTCAACGTTTTTACACTTCATTCAACCACAATTCATTTCGGTCCGTAACATGTGAAAGCGCCAATCATTTTACGTGATGAAATACTTGCGAGTCCGCATGTGCGTCTACTGAGCTGAGTTCGTTGAGATCCTAGCACTCTCATGTGCAACTCTGCTGCATTTTGCAAGATATTCTCAATTTCAGGTTTCATTTTCCACCCTCTGAAATCGAATCGAAAGATCTTTAATTTTTTTTTTTTTTTTAAAGTTTGCTAATACAATCAAGAAAAGAATTCTTTGTCAGAAACTAGTAATTTTATCATGATCAAGTAAAGTCGTTGAAAATCATTTTGCATTTTGTTAATGCATTAAGCTCTTAAATTTTTTTTTTGAATGCTTAAAAAGTACTTAAAAAAGTTGCTTATTTCTTGTTGAAAAATTTGGCTACGTATCCTGGCAATGCTGACTTTTTCTAACTTTAATTACACAAACTATAATCATATATGAGTAAAACACATTCGAAAATTAAGGAAGCATAAAGCATAACTTGTATGTTTTCCATAAAACTTTAACAAGTTTGGTCTGCATTATTTTGTTGAATAAGTTCGTTCACAGTAGCAGCCTTTTATTAACAGTGGCATAAAATCGATATACAGCCTCTATTATCATTGGCATATGCTGCTTAAACCCTTTTAGCTTAAGATCCTTCGTTACGCTTATTGAATTAAGAAATGTCTTTTTTTACTCTTTCTATTAGAAATCTTGAAGTGTGTTGAATTATAATTTTGAATTAACCTTTAAAGAGTAAGTTGAAGCATGTTATGTTGATTTTTAAACTTGATGACACTGCACGGTGTTTCCACTAATATAGAAATGGTTCAAATTAACTACTTTTTTAGGCTGCCGTGAATCTGTCCAATATTAAACATCGTTTAATACAATATCTTATTAAATATAGGAATATAACGAATAGTGAATTGGCCGAATACCGAATATTCGGCCAAAAATATCAGTCGAATACCAAATACTCGCCGCTGAGTAGACACATTTTATTTTTAGACAAAATTATTAATTATTATTATTTTTTCAGATACAAATAAGTTTAGTCATTATTGAAAAAAAAGAAAAAAAACTTAGCTACATTATTGGTATGGGGAAAAGTGAAAAAAAAAATTATTAAAACCGTTTAACATAATGAACATAATTGGAAATTAAGATAATTAAAAACATATATTAAAGATAAATAAAAACTGACCGACAGCTATTAAAAAAAAGCTGAAGTTGTAATATCGTCTTAATTCTCAAAAAAAAACTTTAATGCGAAAAATTATATTTTAAGAAAAAAAATTATACATAGAATGTTAAGAAGCATTTTTAAAAAGGTAGCGCTATTATAAAATCTCCCATAAAATATATTATATACAAAAGTAAAACAGAAAAATAAAAATCGATCGAAAAGAAAATTTTTAAGATAAACATTTCAGTTTTCCAATTACCCTATTTTCAAGAAAAAGTGAAGTTTAAAGTCTAATTGAAACCCTCTTAACTCTCTCCTTCTCGCTCCCGTGAAAATGACGGGGTGAGGTTTCGCCCTCTATTTCTCGCTCCCGTGATATTTCCGGATTGGAGTGTTCTGTTGTAACGCGCCAATAAGAATAAAACTAATTCATTTCTTTTGCCTGGAGAACACTTTATTTCTCATTTTACGCACCAGATGGCAGTACCAGGATATTTTTAAGGTAATTGTAGATAGTTAGTTTATTTTAAACTAGATGTCAGAAGAAGATGTTTGGATGTCAAAAAAATAGGCACTTTTATGACCGTTTTCTTGAAAATTAACCGATCGTTAAGGGGTTAATTGCCGCATTATAATATTTTTTTTTTAGACAAAATGACTATAAAAGAAAAATGTTCATTAGATAAGCTCCATTAAAAGGCGGCATTATTAATACGGATAAACAAGCAACTTCTAAAACAAATTGTTTTACAAACAACGATATTGACTTTGTCTGAATATAATTTTTAAAAAAAAATCAGCATTACGGAACTCATGGTTCAGTATAAAGTAATCTAATTTCTATTCTTCAAATTTCGCTTTTCCATTTGTCTTTCGGAACACAAATTAAAAAATTTCAGAGATCAACATCATGATTTAAATTTCGAACGGCGTGGTTACGCCCTAATGTAAGCGAAACAAAGAATGATCGAACTACTGGTTTCTGTTCGACAGATTCAAAAAAAAATGTCTGTTTCCAGATGCAACTGTACTGTTTTGAACGTTTATTGACGAGTGACCAGTGCAATAATTTGACGGCTAAGTACAACCGAACTGTTTCTGACCAAAAACAAATCAGATAGTACTCTTTTTTTGATGGCTGTGGTATGAAAAATCAGAGCGATTTGAAGATAATTTAATTCACGCACAATTTTATGTAAATAAAACGTTAGCTTAACAATGTGATAATCAAGCAATACAAATCTGTTGATGTCAAAGCAGCGATATCACTGGTTGCGGTCAGTAAGCGGGTGGGTGACCACTTTGATAAGCCTGTGTAAGGACCGAGGATTCCCGGTATCGGTCCTGGTTTAACTGTTCTACCGCGCAGGAAGTCAGGTTACCAAAGCAGGGGAGTCATTCCCTCTGCAAAAGATCAAGATTGCGATGACATGTCTTTGGATCATCCTCAGGGATGTTGGTTCAGAGACTGTCGCCAATAGCCCATTGCACCTCTCTAGTGCTCTAGTCATAAGCCCAAGAAATTGGCTGTTCAACGACAGTTATAAAATTAAAGGTTCCAAATTTTTGATTTTTCTCTTGACTAAACTTACAGGAATTGTATATTCCAGGTTGCTGGTAATTTCATAGTTCGAAAAGTCATGAATCCAGCTTACAACGTGAGTTATTCATAGGAAGCACAGTTTTGTGTCAAATTTCATAACTTAAAACATCACCTGCACGAATGAAATAACACATTTAAAACAAACCATTCTTAATCATTGGGATAGAAACTTAATGTGAAATGATTCCATCATTACATCAGTTATTAAGGTTTGAAGTATTTTTTTTATTTTTCGCACCGTATTTTACACTCATACTTATACACATGTTTTTTTCCCTTAAAAATGGTATTAAGTTAAAAAAGTAATTCACAAAGTAAAAAAAAAAAAAAAAAAAATTGGATTGAAAAAGTTTTGTTAACGTAGTAGTGAAATTGTTGTAGTCTCATGAGCCTTTGAGGCGTACAGAGATACTAGGCAAGTGAATGTGTGAATTAGTGAATAACATTTGCTTTAAATGTTGTTCTTCAAGAATTACTTCTTTTTCTATCTTTCTTTTTTCTATTTTTTTCCTGATTACATATATTGTTACCAAGACGCAATGTCTTCTAGCTCACAAAATTAGAACGTTGCGTTTAATGTTATTAAATTAGTAGTTTATTTCTCTTAAAAAACAATGGGACTTTCTTAAGAAAAATGAAACTCTTATTGAAACTTGAACAGATTCTCTTATTGAATCTTTTCATTGTTTCACTAAAAAAAGAACAATCGAGCGTGAAACAACTTTTTGGTAGATTGTTCTTTTAAAACAATGTTAAAAATTTATTCACGAAGTAAATTGAACTTCTTTTTTAAGGACAAAGAAAACTGTCGGAGTTCCGCGAAAATGTCAGCTAAGACGAACGCACAACAGCAATTCTATTAACTCACATTAAAAATTTCTTTTTTTAATTTTTCGTTTTGAATAAAGTTATTAGAAGTCTTAGTTCGGAATCCACGCTACTTAAACATAGATATTTTTCTGAATTCGGGTGAAAATCTGGAAAAACTGAATACATTTCAGAAACTGTAGCATTTCCATGCAAATTGTTACCCCCCCCCCCCCACTTATTTTTGTTTCTGAAGAATCGGTGCGATGCATATTGATTTTCTTTACTGGAAGAATCTTTATTGAAAGAGAGAAATTCCTTTTCAATTGTAAGAGCGTGTTAAATATTCTAACAGAAATTTTTGGCATATATATATATATATATATATATATATATATATATATATATATATATATAACATAAAAAGCTTCAATTAATCTTTTCATGTTATTCCTTTTCTTTATTTATTATTCAAAACGAAACGCTTTCTCACGCTTTTAAATTCAAATCTTGTCCTTTAATCTATTTTTGGCGCAAGTATGCAATAATTAAAAGTAAAACATTTTTCCCTTTGCTCTTTATGGGAATCGCGAGACCTATTTGATAAACCAATAAAAATTACTAAGATTGTCCTTATTCCCTAAAATGAAACATTTTACGGATTTACTTTGCAAGATTTTCCCGAACTTAAACTAAGGAGCACAACATTCACCCATATATATATATATATATATATATATATATATATATATATATATATATATATATATATATATATATATATATATATATATATTGTATACTTCTTTAGTTACACTTGTTAATATCTTACAGACAGTAGTGTAGTTTATTGACATTTGCTCGAGAAAAAAATAAAATAGAAATTCACCATATCTTGAATGCCAGAAAAATGGCATCTTAGCTTAGAAGCTTAAAAATAGTCATTTTAAGTTAATAGTAAGTAACTCAACTTAAGCCTTTATGTTAGATAGACCATAAATTGCTTAAATTAATTCTTTTTATCCACTGTAGAAAGAAACAAAACATTTTTTGTTGCTGATATGTACAGAATAAAATTGTGTATAATAATCAATCATTAAATAAATAAATAAATTTGATTAGAAATAAGCATACTACAATCATACTTAAACTTGGTATTAGGTTAATATTTGCTTTCCCTCCTTACAGTATTAGCAGTTAAAAAAAATTCTGGTAACACTTCAATGTCCTGGCATTCATAAGCAACAAGACATGTACATATAGGAGGGTATCTAATCAATCTCTTAACATAAGATATTGATTGCTGGCTTTATCAATTATGGTTATAAACCACTAAATAAAAGTAGCCAGGAAAATGACAGATTTTCTTGGGACAAAAAATTTATTGACGGAAAAACTTATTTTAAACGAAGTTTTTGTAAATAATACCCTCTGCGCATATTCTAGAAATGCATACATCGGTTGAGATAAAAAAAATTAGATATTGAAAAATGTATGGAAAGTTTTAAAGTTAGATATTATTGGAAACATTGTATTATTGGAAACAACCAGGAAAATGGCATTTTGATATTCAATTAAATTTTTTAAGTATGCAAAACAGTCAATGCTAGTGAAAAGTCATTTTAAAATGCTAACAGCAATGCTATTTATTAATTTTTTTAAAAAAAAGTTCTCTTAGTATTATAGTATTAGATCTTGGAGCAAGGGACAGTGAATTGTCATACTTCGTGAGAATCACCCATATATATCTATCTATATACTCACAATATCTTAATCTCTCAATCTATATTTTTAGAATTATTTTAAAATATAAAAAAAGCATAATATGCTTATAATTAAAAAAAAGTTTATAAGTATTTAAATCAAGAGCACTGTCGAAATCTGACAAATCATAGTACAGTAAAACTTGTGTAAGTTGACCACTTGTGGTGCATTGTTTTAGTGGTCAACTTAGACAAGTGGTCAACTTATAGAGGGGGCGAATCATTGTTTACTTTTTCATTTCCTATATCATGTTGCTATATATTTAATTTTTTTTCTTACTTGACTTAAAATTTTTATTTAGCAAATATCTTAAGAAATGTGTTAAAACCTGAATGAACTTCAATTTGTTACATATACATAATTCTAATATTTAACAAACATTTTTAAAAAATTATTTCGTTAGTTATGCATGTGAAGTGTTTAATAAAAATAATTTCCTAAAATATCAGAACACGAAAACATGTAATTTGAAAACTTTAACGAAACAAAATTATTTGAACACTTTAAAATTTATTCTGTTATTACCACACTTACTATCTGCTCACTATTGCAACTGGAAGAGCAACTTTTCAACTAACACAACTGTTTTCAATGAATAAATGAAAGAGATGGTCAAAAGCTGCCCCCTACAGTTTCCCCAGATGGTCAACTCATAAAAGGGTTTAGATTTGCTTTTTACACTATTTCACCAAACAAGTGAAATTTTACATACATTGCAAAATGACAGAACATTTTCTGAATTTTTTTTTTCTGGTCAACTTATGAGGGTTTTAGAATAGAATTTCATAATACTCCTATACAAAATTGACTTATTTCAGTGGTCAGCATACAAGATAGACAGGGGGTCAAGTTACAAAGGTTTTGCTTCCTTATATTATATAGGAAATATTCCGTTCTTGATAATTGAGGTCAACTTATGCAGGTGCCCAACTTACAAGGGTGGACAACTTGGCAGGTTTCACTGTACAGTAATCGATTGTTATGAACATCAAATCTAGTTTTATCGTAGGTAGTATCTCAAAGGTTTTTTTAAAAATAATTGCACCACTTCCTATTCGTTTTTTACGCAGTCTGTTTATTACACGCGCTTTCCTGTCTTGTACTGTACCAGAATGCAATAGATGTTTTTTTTTTCCTTGCTTAAATTATCAATTTGCAATCCACAATGTGCATCTCTTTTTGTTTTTGTTTCTTATAAGGAACCCAAAAATTCATATTATGGAAATACGGAATGCCCTGTATATATAGCTTGTCTACGGTAAAAACTCCTACCCCCGCCGCAAAGTATGAGGCCGCCTGCTTCTATGGAAACAAGAATAGCCCATTTGAGGAAGGGTATCTTCTCTTCATTCTAAGGCTAACAAAATAGACCGAAAAAAAAAAAGATTCTCTTTCGCTCACCGACTCGAGCCAAAACCTGTCCTAAACAATGACCCCACACCCCTACTTGAAATAGTTATACCTCGTTGTCATAGTCACCGCCATGGGTCCAGACGAATGCCTAGGGGAGTTCTTACTTCAGACAAACTATATATCATGGCATATAAATATGAACAATTAACAAGAAAAATGAATACATATTAATTATTCTGCCCAATATCGTAGAGCACTCCATATTAATTCTACTTTTGTGTTTACATATACTCCAGTTTCTAGTCCAGTTAAAATATATTATTTTCACTACTTGAAAGTACATATGAAATACACGCAATGGATGGAAACGGCCATCGATATCTAATAATACAATGCGCATATTAAATATCTGTCAGTTCATAAGGTTTAAATTATTATCTATCACGTGATCTAACGGGTCCCATTATCTTATACACATTAATCAGATCCACGTTTGTCATCAGACACGGACCTAGCTAAAAGCTTATCAATATGAGTTGGATAACTTCTCCTTCGAATTTAATGGATTCGGAAACGAACACTTCTGGCGAATAAAGTATATGAACTTCAATGGATATCCAAAGAAGATTAAATTTTATTTGCAGAGCCGCATGTCAATTAATGTCGGACTTATTCTTATTGTTTTGTTAGTTGAATTGAAGATTAAAATAGCTCTCAAGATGCATTTAATTAAACCTTACTGTACATCAACAGCTAAAATATTGGAAAGGATTTTAAACACATTCTTTTAATTGGTGAGGTCAGTTACTTTCGCTTTAATTACATTTCTTTTAAAGTAAAATTTGATCTAATATGAATATCAAATTGATTCTCCATTAATAAGATAAGTATGATCTGGAAATAAATATCAAATTGAAAAAAATTAATTAAAGAAAAATGAGAAAAAAGGTAAAAAAGCACGGTTCGCTGCGTTTTGAACCAATTTTTTCTTCCAATATATGGAGCCAGAGAATAGAGCATTCTCTTGCATCTCAATGACCCAAGTTCGAATTCCAGCAATGGTTGTTCGAATTCTGACATTGACCACAATGCTGACGTGTCATTGTTGTTTATAATGCTGACGTGTTATTGTTGTTTGTAATGCTGACGTGTTATTGTTGTTTCCAATGCCACTTGCTAATACCAGCAAGCCTGCTTAGTGAAACCAAGTGAATAAGAGGCTAAGGGTGCGTTTCTTGCTTTTCGGTGGCGTCATCTATGGCCAGATCACACGCATCCATATATACATTCATCCCTCCACAAATCGTAATTTTGATCTGAACCAGAGGAAAATCAATCACCAATTCTATACCCACAGACATATTGTTTGCTATGGGAACATGGAGGACTTTGTGATCCGACATATTTAATGTGAACCAGTCACTATTTACTGCACGGAAAGTCTTCGTCTGCGAGGATCGAACTTACGACTTCTTGGACATGAGTCCAATACCCTACCAACCAGGCAATCCCAACACTTCTTAATGCTGACGTAACAGTATCGTTAGTGGGTGACGGATCATTAATTAGAAGCCCCTTGGCGCCAGCTTGAATGTTTGAGGTTTCCGTGGGCTCTCTCTTCGTGTAACGTGATTGCAAGTTACTTATATAAAACGTTCTCCGCGACGGCTAGATATACTCAATGCTTCTTCCAGGAGTTTCCTTGTCTTCTGAGTTGGGTTCAAAATTAAAAGGCAACACAGTTTAACATTGATAGTTAGTCGGTAAAAATTTTGATTTCTGATTTTGATTGATGACTCTCTGTGGTTATATATCGCTACAATTTTTACTTGTAGCACTCACGAAACAATTACTTGTATTTTGTTCTGGGACAGATCTACAAATTGGGTTAAAATACCTAGTCGAAAAATATTTGAAATTTTAATTGCAAGATTACACTCTCAATGATACGAAAGTGTATAAACGGAATAAAAAGTAATTAATAATCGATAACGTACAACTTATTTTTAATCATATAATTTCTTAGAGCAAAATTTAGAAATCAAAGAAAAATAGTTGTTATTTTAAATTCATTTTTTTATATTATTTTCTTTCTTTAAAAAATTTTTCTATAACTAACCAATTCCAAGGTTGAAGTTCTAATTTCAAGAACTTCAACCAATGTTGAAGTTATCACAGTTACTTATGTGATTACTCAAATTAGTATTTTATATGAATATTTCGGTTAACATCGTTGCATTTCGTTATAAAAAATGTAATACCAACCATAGAGAGGAATTATTTTATTTCAAACTTTTCTAGGACTATTATTTAAACGCACCCTTAGCACATTGTGCTTATAATATAATTCATGATAAAATTTTTAAACAAAAATAAATGATTTTAAAACTTATTTATTTAAGAAAGCTAATCCAATTTTTGTTGTAAATTGTCAATATTATTTAAAACAATTATGTGTGTATTGACACAAAACTGATAAAATTAATGATAACGCACTGTTGATGCACTTTAACGAAAAGCTGAGCTATAAATTGGAAAAAATGAAAGGTAAAAACAGTTCATACTGCTCTATACTTTAGGTTTAATAATTCTAATTGAGAGCTCGTCTTTCAATGAGGTTACTCGGGTTCGAACCCCAACGATGGCTGGTCGGTACGAATTCCGCATCCGACCGCAGTGCTGACGTAAAATATCCTCTGTGGTAAATGGATTATCGGTCTCCTAACCGTCAGGCTATCCGTGGGAGGTTTTTTTCTCCATGTAACGCAAATGCGGGTTCATCAAAAAAGTTCTCCACGAAGGCAAATTTCTCCCAATACTTGATCCAGAAGTTTCCTTGTCTTCTGGATCGAGTTAAAAATTGCAAGGTTATGGAATTGAACATGGGTAGTCGTAAACTCAATAAATTGGATCGTCTCTTCAATGACGGTGATGAAATAAAAAATAAAATTATTCTTATTGTTTTTTGCACTTAACATAATAATTGAGAGGTATATTTTAGTGATGCTTCATAATTAACGCAGGAGACAGTAATATTGCTGTTTGGTTTGAACCTAATTTTTTTAAACTTTTTTTTTTTTTTTTTTTTTTTGAAATGGCGGGCGCTTGGAACTATTGTCCATTGGCTACAGAAAGCGCCAGAACTGCTAACTCTCTTTTCGTCACCCAGTGGTCACCTGTGGCGAAGTCACGGATGTGGAGCAGCGTCGCCCACGTCACGCTACCACAACCCGTTTATAGGGCGGGTCACATTCACACACAAAGGAGAAAGGACATAGAGCACAGATAGAGAGAAAAAAACATCCATGCCTTGCCCGGGATTCGAACCCAGAACCTTTCTGATGCAAGGACAGTTCCCTGCTACACAGGCCAGTCGGCAATTTTTAAAACTTTGGTTATTAATATGCTTCTTATATATTTCCGAACTATTTTCTTCCATTTTTATACATTTTGCAAGATTTCGTTAAAATAACCAACCAACTGTTGTGTTTCCAAACTTAGAAATTAATAATTGTGTATAAAGCGAAATTCAATACATAATTTATTCCACATGTAATTTCCAAGTATCACTGAAATGTATATGTTACCTCTAAACCTCGAAGGCTTTTAATCTGCACATTATCTAGCCAATCTGCAGATAACTAGGATAATCGGTTAAAGTGCAGAATCAAAAAATGTCTGCAATTTACTTAGGTAATGTGTATTCCGGATCGTTAAAGCTCAAACCTTTGTTTCTCTTATTCTATCAACTTATTTGACTTGATTCTTTAGATACCGAAACATAAATAAATGGCATTATGTTGATTTCCTTAATTGTAGTAATATTTTAAGCCATTTGATTCTTGGTATTATATGATTTGGTTGATGATTGATTCCTCAACTAATGTTCTGATTGTAGTAACTTGTTTTTTCAGATTTAGAAAAATAAATCAATAACCTTAATTATCTTACGTTGCTGTGTTGTTTCAGCAAAACTCTTATTTTCACTTTAACAAGTGCCTAGTAGGTAAAGTGCTGATTATCTAGGTATGCATATTAAGTATTAATTTAAGTGTTGACGGATTATCCTAGTTAATCTGTCAATTAGCCTAGATTATCTGTTGGAAAATTGTTTTCTGTAAGTGGTAGTATATATAAATAAAATCGTATTGCACAAAATTGAATGAAATGTTTATCAAAAGGTTCACAGAAAGTGAATGTTACATATTGTTTGAACATTTCTTATAAAAAAAGATCCAGTGCATAAATAAAGCTAGACTAAAATACGCAAGTATCCAATGAGCGAGTGAAGCGATTCGAAAGGAGCTGAGAGTACAGTTCGTAGGGTTAAAGAGCGCAACGCGTAAGGCTATGGAGCGCTCTAGATTTACTAAATTCTGCACAATGTACTAGGTAAATGGATTTAGATTTTATATTACTTTAATTGAATTTTGATACCCTAAATTTATTATTAAATTAGAGTTCTCACAGAAGGTAAATATTACATATCGTTCGAACATTTCTTATAAAAAGAGAACCAGTGCATAAATAAAGCTAGACTAAAATACGCAAATATCCAGAAAGGAGTTGAGAGAGCAGTTCGTAAGGTTAAAGAGCGCGACGCGTAGGGCCATGGGGTGCTCTAGTTTTACTAAATTCTGCACAATGTACTAAGTAAAGAGATTTTGTATTAAGTAAGCAGATTTAGATTTTATGTTATTTAGTTGAATTTTGATACCCTAAATTTATTATTAAATTAGAGTTCTCACAGAAGGTAAATATTACATATCGTTCGAACATTTCTTATAAAAAGAGAACCAGTGCATAAATAAAGCTAGACTAAAATACGCAAATATCCAGAAAGGAGTTGAGAGAGCAGTTCGTAAGGTTAAAGAGCGCGACGCGTAGGGCCATGGGGTGCTCTAGTTTTACTAAATTCTGCACAATGTACTAAGTAAAGAGATTTTGTATTAAGTAAGCAGATTTAGATTTTATGTTATTTAGTTGAATTTTGATACCCTAAATTTATTATTAAATTAGAGTTCTCACAGAAGGTAAATATTACATATCGTTCGAACATTTCTTATAAAAAGAGAACCAGTGCATAAATAAAGCTAGACTAAAATACGCAAATATCCAGAAAGGAGTTGAGAGAGCAGTTCGTAAGGTTAAAGAGCGCGACGCGTAGGGCCATGGGGTGCTCTAGTTTTACTAAATTCTGCACAATGTACTAAGTAAAGAGATTTTGTATTAAGTAAGCAGATTTAGATTTTATGTTATTTAGTTGAATTTTGATACCCTAAATTTATTATTAAATTAGAGTTCTCACAGAAGGTAAATATTACATATCGTTCGAACATTTCTTATAAAAAGAGAACCAGTGCATAAATAAAGCTAGACTAAAATACGCAAATATCCAGAAAGGAGTTGAGAGAGCAGTTCGTAAGGTTAAAGAGCGCGACGCGTAGGGCCATGGGGTGCTCTAGTTTTACTAAATTCTGCACAATGTACTAAGTAAAGAGATTTTGTATTAAGTAAGCAGATTTAGATTTTATGTTATTTAGTTGAATTTTGATACCCTAAATTTATTATTAAATTAGAGTTCTCACAGAAGGTAAATATTACATATCGTTCGAACATTTCTTATAAAAAGAGAACCAGTGCATAAATAAAGCTAGACTAAAATACGCAAATATCCAGAAAGGAGTTGAGAGAGCAGTTCGTAAGGTTAAAGAGCGCGACGCGTAGGGCCATGGGGTGCTCTAGTTTTACTAAATTCTGCACAATGTACTAAGTAAAGAGATTTTGTATTAAGTAAGCAGATTTAGATTTTATGTTATTTAGTTGAATTTTGATACCCTAAATTTATTATTAAATTAGAGTTCTCACAGAAGGTAAATATTACATATCGTTCGAACATTTCTTATAAAAAGAGAACCAGTGCATAAATAAAGCTAGACTAAAATACGCAAATATCCAGAAAGGAGTTGAGAGAGCAGTTCGTAAGGTTAAAGAGCGCGACGCGTAGGGCCATGGGGTGCTCTAGTTTTACTAAATTCTGCACAATGTACTAAGTAAAGAGATTTTGTATTAAGTAAGCAGATTTAGATTTTATGTTATTTAGTTGAATTTTGATACCCTAAATTTATTATTAAATTAGAGTTCTCACAGAAGGTAAATATTACATATCGTTCGAACATTTCTTATAAAAAGAGAACCAGTGCATAAATAAAGCTAGACTAAAATACGCAAATATCCAGAAAGGAGTTGAGAGAGCAGTTCGTAAGGTTAAAGAGCGCGACGCGTAGGGCCATGGGGTGCTCTAGTTTTACTAAATTCTGCACAATGTACTAAGTAAAGAGATTTTGTATTAAGTAAGCAGATTTAGATTTTATGTTATTTAGTTGAATTTTGATACCCTAAATTTATTATTAAATTAGAGTTCTCACAGAAGGTAAATATTACATATCGTTCGAACATTTCTTATAAAAAGAGAACCAGTGCATAAATAAAGCTAGACTAAAATACGCAAATATCCAGAAAGGAGTTGAGAGAGCAGTTCGTAAGGTTAAAGAGCGCGACGCGTAGGGCCATGGGGTGCTCTAGTTTTACTAAATTCTGCACAATGTACTAAGTAAAGAGATTTTGTATTAAGTAAGCAGATTTAGATTTTATGTTATTTAGTTGAATTTTGATACCCTAAATTTATTATTAAATTAGAGTTCTCACAGAAGGTAAATATTACATATCGTTCGAACATTTCTTATAAAAAGAGAACCAGTGCATAAATAAAGCTAGACTAAAATACGCAAATATCCAGAAAGGAGTTGAGAGAGCAGTTCGTAAGGTTAAAGAGCGCGACGCGTAGGGCCATGGGGTGCTCTAGTTTTACTAAATTCTGCACAATGTACTAAGTAAAGAGATTTTGTATTAAGTAAGCAGATTTAGATTTTATGTTATTTAGTTGAATTTTGATACCCTAAATTTATTATTAAATTAGAGTTCTCACAGAAGGTAAATATTACATATCGTTCGAACATTTCTTATAAAAAGAGAACCAGTGCATAAATAAAGCTAGACTAAAATACGCAAATATCCAGAAAGGAGTTGAGAGAGCAGTTCGTAAGGTTAAAGAGCGCGACGCGTAGGGCCATGGGGTGCTCTAGTTTTACTAAATTCTGCACAATGTACTAAGTAAAGAGATTTTGTATTAAGTAAGCAGATTTAGATTTTATGTTATTTAGTTGAATTTTGATACCCTAAATTTATTATTAAATTAGAGTTCTCACAGAAGGTAAATATTACATATCGTTCGAACATTTCTTATAAAAAGAGAACCAGTGCATAAATAAAGCTAGACTAAAATACGCAAATATCCAGAAAGGAGTTGAGAGAGCAGTTCGTAAGGTTAAAGAGCGCGACGCGTAGGGCCATGGGGTGCTCTAGTTTTACTAAATTCTGCACAATGTACTAAGTAAAGAGATTTTGTATTAAGTAAGCAGATTTAGATTTTATGTTATTTAGTTGAATTTTGATACCCTAAATTTATTATTAAATTAGAGTTCTCACAGAAGGTAAATATTACATATCGTTCGAACATTTCTTATAAAAAGAGAACCAGTGCATAAATAAAGCTAGACTAAAATACGCAAATATCCAGAAAGGAGTTGAGAGAGCAGTTCGTAAGGTTAAAGAGCGCGACGCGTAGGGCCATGGGGTGCTCTAGTTTTACTAAATTCTGCACAATGTACTAAGTAAAGAGATTTTGTATTAAGTAAGCAGATTTAGATTTTATGTTATTTAGTTGAATTTTGATACCCTAAATTTATTATTAAATTAGAGTTCTCACAGAAGGTAAATATTACATATCGTTCGAACATTTCTTATAAAAAGAGAACCAGTGCATAAATAAAGCTAGACTAAAATACGCAAATATCCAGAAAGGAGTTGAGAGAGCAGTTCGTAAGGTTAAAGAGCGCGACGCGTAGGGCCATGGGGTGCTCTAGTTTTACTAAATTCTGCACAATGTACTAAGTAAAGAGATTTTGTATTAAGTAAGCAGATTTAGATTTTATGTTATTTAGTTGAATTTTGATTCCCTAAATTTATTATGATGATTATTATTACATGACTTTTGATTCCCTAAGTTTAAACATAATTAAATGCAGACAGAAAATTGTACCAATTAGCACGGAAGTAAAATAAGTGACATCATGGTATTAGTGAAAAGGAAATCAATAAAATTCACGTTCTTAAATCGTTATTTTTAGAAAGGATAAGAGTTGGAAAAGACGTTTGCTTTAGAAAAGTGAGATTAAATGTTTCATTAAAAGCGTTAAGTAGCTCGACAAACAACATCGATAATATTGAAATCTAATTCTCTTAACGAGGAAAGGTTAAAATCAAATACATGCTTAACGTTTTTTGAGTTAAAACCTCATTTAAATTTAAATATGCAGAGGCGCATTGGAATGGTTAAATTTTACTGATAGATTTTATTTTATTTCCACAACTTAATAAAAATTCATTCGATAGTAAAACAGAAATTTATTTACACATCCCAACACAACTACGGCCAAGCTTCTAGTCTTGTTTTTCAGGGCTATATCTTTTAACAGCTATGGCAGAAATGCCACGATTCCGGTGAAATGGTGGTCGTACTTCCACATTAGAGCCAACGAGAAGACTTTTAGCCGCGACATATTTAGTGTGCATCTAGCTGCGTTTATACACCAGTTGTTTAATAGGATCAAACTCACTATCAGTGGATCTATTCCAAGGAAGTGAGCGAAATCCTGACAGACAGAGGCCTAATTGATACACAAGGTGTACTTTAATCACCAGCCTTACTATATATTTTCAGAATAATTATCTCAATTATAATAAAAAAGGTAATCCCCAATGCGGAGGAGCAAAGTAATATTTAGAAGAGGAAAAAGCCAAGACGATATCGAATTGTTAGAAAAAAAGGTGGGGCATAATATAGGACAGAAAGGAATTAAAAAACAGTTATTCGAAATGCATTCATGTTTCACTAGGCAACTAAACTTGCTTTGATGTTTTTTATACCTCCCTAGAAAGATTTCATAGCGTTTTAGTTTACGTTTAAATATTATTTTTAATCACTAACGTGCTTATTTTTTAATTTAAAACTTTCTAAAAAAAGGGTAGTTATTAGAGAACACCCTAAATGTCTATATCTATATATATATATATATTTATACTATAAGCACAACTTTAAAGATTTCTCTTGTTCTACGCAAAATTTGTTAACTGTTAAATTAGTATTTTACTTTTAAACCCCATTTTATTTTGCTACATGCCGGTAAGTTTGGTTTCTGCCTTCTTTTATTTCATACTCTTTTTCAACTGAATTTTTTAGCGATATCGGCGCATTATAAAGAATGATTTTTATCTTAGGATAATTATTCTTTATTCAGAAATATCACATTAAATTGTAGCAAAAAATGTGTCCTGAGGAAGACTTTTGCTTTATCCCATTAATAGTTTTCTAGTTTATCTTATTTTATTTTTATATTAATTTGTATATATATATATATATATATATATATATATATAGATTAAAAAGCTGGAAAATTTTTTTAAAAGATATAATATCTCCATCAGCTTACACGATTATATCGCAAAAAGGAGTGCTTTCTAATATTGTATCCACATAGTTAAAGCAAAATATATCAATACAATAGTGTGAGGAGCACTCAAAGAAAAAATTGAAACAAAATAAATAGACAGCAAGACAATAGAAGACATTAAGTAAAAAATATATCACGCAAAAAACACAGAAAAATAACTACTTATATATTATTAGGTAAAAAATAACAGAACTTATATATAGATATATTTTTTTAAATTCAGCCAATATATATGATATTCATTTCAATTAAAGAAAAAAATTTTAAATTTACTATAAAACAGATTTAGCTAAGCCTTTAATCCGGAAGCCTTGGAATTCGGGCTCAATAAGCCAGCAGCAACTTTTTTGTGTAGTTGTTATCGGGAAAAAACAAGCTTAAAATAAAAAACCTAACAAGTACGGTTTCTATAAAAATCCGGTCTTGCTGACACTCATTACATTCGGAAAGAAAAACGTCCTTTCAGAAAAAAAATAAAAATTGAACAAATTACTCTGGATTTTTTGGTAGCAATAAGTTGTATGATTTTTTTTATGGGATATAAGGCCAAAGTTCTCGTTGGTACTTAAATTTTTGGAATGTGTTTCTCGTATTTGCTGTGAGAAACAAGTTCTGTTTTTGTTTTTACTACTCTAACTAATTTTTCCTTTTTTATTAAGTTCTGTTTTGCTGATATAGTAGTGTTACACAAAGAAATGTAACTCGTCATTTTGATGTGCTTTATTCTCTAAAACAGTAAAAGTTAAGAGTAGAAGAGAATTATCAAAACTGTTACTAACTCTCCATTGAAGGTTAATACAACATTTTACAACTTTTCGATCTGCCTACTTTCAAAATGAATATAGCTAAAAAGTATGAAATGAGCGCAAACATTGCCCCATAAACATACTAGACTTTCGTTTTCTTAGTGACGAACTATCCCCAATAACGAAACCTATAATTATAGAGGAAAACACGTAGATGCGAAAAAAGTACTAACGTGTTACAACAAGGAAGTTTTTTCTTTAACGTTTGGGGCAGGTGAACAAGCTTGAGCAAAACAAATCAAATTATTAGAGCTTTTCATAACGTGAAATGATTCCCAGAAAATTAGATCAGTAATTAATAAGCAAAAAAAAAAAAAAAAAATAAAAAACACAAACCTATTGTTAATAGTCTCTAACAGGGAAAGGCGATGAAGATCGTTTAATATTACGATTTTAATATCTTGAACCCTCTTTCATGTTCGTGAAATTGAAGTTTACCGGAGCTTTTATTTTTTCAATTTAGACAATATACATAAGACTACACTGATAAAAAAATGTGGTGTTAGTAGATACTCCACATTTTTTGTCAGATACTCCACATGTTGGTAGTTGGTTGATAAAATGTGGGTTGGTTGGTACATATAAAATAATATGTTTTTAGTGGTATCAGTAGTATATAAGACATGTTAACTCGATACTATCTTGAAATACCTTATGATAGATGAAAGTAGACATGGGTGAAAATATATTCAACTCATTGTTATCACTTGCGTCAAATGTTGGCGCGCTTTGAATATCAAAAATTGAAGAAATGCTAAGTAGAATATCTTCAGCAGTTTGTTAACAACTTGGAATGAGCTCGCTAGAGTTTTTTTTTTTTTTTAACGTTGATATTTATCAACAAAAACAAAAATCTGCCGTTAAATATTCATGTATACTTTTAGTTGTGTAGTGAGCATTTATAATTTAATTTTTAAACCTCTGAGAATTGATTTAATAGCAAATAATTACGCTCCGCTTCCCTTCTGTTAAGGTTCATTTGAATTACTCTTAATATTATCTCTTTTCAGGATTAAGATGCGCAAATTTTTTTTTTTTACCGAGTACACTGTGAAAACTGTTGTGTAATATCTCACCAAATATGGTGTTGTACAATCAAAAGAAAGTTATTCTGGGGTTAACACCACAAAAAACGATCACATACGATTTCTTGCGATTTCACGTACGATCACGAGATTCTTGGCCTTAGATGGCGCCACTGAAAAACAAGAAACGCACACTTTGCCTTAAAAAATATGCTCGGTTTCACCAAGCAGGCTTGCCCGCGTGGCAAGTGGCATTAGAACCAACCAACCAATCAACGTACGATTTAAAGGATGCAATTTAAATCTAAACACTTACAGTTGAATAACCTTACACCAAAATCTCACTTTTTCCCATGATACGAGAATTATTTTCTTTTCCAAAAACACCAAGGTTGGTACGCTTTGAAAATCAAAATTCAAGAAACACCAGATAGCTTGTTTTCAATCTGGAATGGGGTGGAGAGTGTTTGTTTTTGTTTTCAGAACGCTGATATTCATCAACAAGAACAAGTATTCGCTTCTAAAATATACATGTTTTTAGTTGAGTTATAAGGATAATTATATTTTCATTTTTAAATTTCTCAGAACTGAATTAACTGATTTTATAGTATATGATTTCGATCAGCTTAGCGAAAACATAAATACCGTTTATAATTGCAAAACGGAAACAAAATATGCTTATCATAAAGGTAATGAAACAGTAAACGCATTAATTTAATAAGATTGGATGTCTTTTTAATAAAGGAGTATTTTTTTAGTTTTAAGCTTTTGTGTAATAATCAAAATCGTTAACGGTATAATACCAGAGAACAATATTAAGAAGGGATGATACTTAAGCATTACAAGTAAGCACAGTTAAATAAAGGAGATATAAATGATTTGCAGGTAAATATGTTTATAACTTTTATTAATTATTTTCTGATTACAACCAAAGATATCTCAATCATCTTTGTTTATTAAAGACAATATCATGTAAATTTTATATGATTGCACTATTGTCACTTTAATTTTTTTTAAAGAAAGTTGTTTAATAGTTTGGAAATTAAACGCTCAACTTTCATTTTGTTATCACTCATTACTTTTTTTTCATAAATTTTTTACTTACAAATTTCGATCTGATACTAGCAACTATTAATTAACTAATCAGTTAAATATTTATTTATTTAATTAACAAAACATAAAAACTATTTCGATTATTACCAGGTTAGTTTAAAATGCATTTTTGAATTATATAATATACTTGCTGAAGAAATTTACAGATGTCTTTCTTTTTGTGAGAAGCTTATTCAGTCTTATCAAATGGCATTAACTTGAAATTGTTGTTTTCGAAACATTCTTTTCTTTAGTTTGTTATTCGTACGTATTTCTTAGGAACAAAAAGCTGCTTGTTTTTCTTTGGTACGTTTTTTTTATTTCAGGGAAACGTCTAAGCCGTTGTTGAGAAACATTATGAGACAGACGTTAAATTTAAAGCTGTTGGAATAAAAGTGTTCGCAAAATGTTTCTTCTGATAGCAGTTAATGCGCTAAATACATCTAAGCGTATAAAAAAAGTTCATATACATACTTAGAATTTTTTTAAATAAATATTCGATGTTTAAAAACGGTATAATTAATTATTTTAAAAAAACTAGCATGTTTTTTTTTAATAAAAAGGGAATGTTGAAAAAAAATTTTTTTTTTAATGCAACGAATTCTTCAATTTTTTTTACATTTGAAAAATAATTGTCAAATAAATATTTTTTTTAACAGTCTACTGCTCTTGAAATAAGGTTTTCACGTTTAATGAGAGGAACTTTTTTATTTTTTTATGATTCAATCAATTTTGCGTGAGGGGGAATGAGTTTGAAGGATAAAGCTGTGGAAAAAAAGGCATATTAATAACTTTTAATCTAGTGAACGGATTTTCACGTACTTTTTCATATTCTGAGATATAATCCTTCGAGAGTTTAATTAAATATATACTTATAAATAAATTTTTTCAGAGGTGTGGCACAATTACGAATTTCCACAGAATGTTACCCAGGGTGCATAGCGTTTTCAAAAAGTGCTTATTTTCGATTTTCGTTTTTTAAAAGCCCTGAAAGGTGCTTTTTTCATTGAGTGTTTTTAAAAAGTGCTTAATTTTTCCTTTTTCAAAATTAGATTTTTCTTTTATTATGTCGATTTTTGCTTCGAATTATGAAAAAAGACACAGTTTACATTGTTCTATTCAACGTTTTCACAATTAATTCAACCCCAATCTATTTCGGCGTACTGTCAGTTCGTAACGTATGAAAACGCCATTAGTTTTATATGATTAAAAATTTATTAATTTTAGATAATTATCAAAAACAATGCCAAAAGTTTTTTTTTTGACATGGGGTTAAAACAAGATAAAATCGTCAATTGTCAAAAAATTTCCAACCCTGCCTCATTATGATATTTTTTTAAAGTGCTTAAAAATATTTTTGAGTGCTTAAAAGGTGCTTATTTTTTGTTGAATAATTTGGCTACGCACCCTGTTACCTCAAAAGTGTAGAAATCACTCATCTTACAGATTATCTCGGTAATGTGCAACTTAGCAAGCTTGATCCATAAAAGTGCCTGAAGTTGTTCCATTTCTTTATATACCTAATTTGGCATTTTACTACTAGGCACTCATTAAAGTGAAGAAATCTTTTCCGGAAAAATAGCATCGGTTCTCTAATTATTATAATTAACATAAAATTTACTTATTTATTTTTCATTATCTGGAAAAAAAAAGTTACTATAATCAAATACTCAACAAATTAGATGATAGAAATAATTGTCAATCACTTTGAAAAATAAAAAAACGAGCATTGCAATAAAAAGAAAATAATAATTTACATTCATTTATACTAAAATCCATTTATAAAATTAATGAAATTAATGCAATTAAATTTTTTTATCAATTTCTAAAAAACAAACAAACAAATAAATACAATCTTGAATATTAGTTAATAGAATGAGAGAAACCAAGTTTTAAACTTGAATGATACGAAAGCCGTTAATGTGCATTTGCCTAAGTAAAATGCAAAGATTCTTGAAGCATCACTTTAACAGAATGAATCAATTAATCTTCTAGATTCGCTAGTTTACGTGTACATTAACAAATTTTGAATTTAAGTGGTAACACATAAATTTTTTATTTAATAATTTAAAATAAAATTAATCAATATAATTAATAAAATGAATATAATTTCATTAATTTTTTTATCGATTTCTAAAAACCAAATCAATATAATCTACAAATTAGTTAATAGAAAGGCAGAAACAAAGTTTTAAACGTTAACGATACGAAAGCTATTAATGGGCATTTGCCTAAGTAAAATGCAAAAACACTTGATGCCGCACTTTAACGGAATAAATCAATTATACTTCTAGACTAAGTAGTTTATGTGTACATTAACGGATGTGGTAACACATACATTATTTTCGGGGAAATTGGATTTTTGACTCTCAGAATTCGGGAATTAACCACAAAATGGAAAACATAATTTTGATTAATTTAACTATCTGCGAGAATCGTCAAGTCTTTGGAACTACTAATGGCAGTCAAATAAAATTTTACAAAAAATTTTAAAACTGTTTTACCTAAACCAGGGCATTTTGTGAAAGGTCTTGTTTTTGTAAAATTGTGAAAAAACTAGTCATAATTTGTGAATATAAAATAAGCGTTAAGTCACATTCTTTCAACCAGGGTCCTGCTTTTGTGAATTTGTGCAAATAGGGTCCTGTTATTGCAAAAACTGCTAAAAACCTTTTCAAGAAGTTTTTAAATTGTAAATAGATACAAGATTCTGCTTAACAATTGCTGTTACTAAATTAGAGATGCCGCATACAAATATTTGGTATTTAGTCTATACTGCTCAACACAGAATATACATTTCGGACGAATAATGGAAACAAAATCTCACTCACATTTTTAATAATTTCAATTGACATATTTTAAATAACACAACTTAGTAATGTGTCACTTTTAATGTGCTACGCATTAAGTAAACTTAAACAATTCTTAAATTTATAATATTTTATTTAAAAAATTGCCAGAAAGTAATTTCTATTTACATAATATTCAATTAATTAATTTTATGAATAAATATAAATTGATCAATTATTTATTTACAAAAAAATATGATTTAATATTAATAAGAATGCGCACACGATGTTTGTAAAAGTAGAAATATTTTCTTAGAATACTACATTTTGAATTTAAACTTAGGGAAACTTATTTTGTCTCTTGTCTCGAACCGTCTTTCTCTCCCCCCCCGGGAAGGGTTTATTCGGTTAACAAAACAATAATGAAGATACACAAATTTGTGAAGGGTCCGATTGAAAGATAAATTATTTTTTGAAGGGTCTGTTTTTATGAAAAGATATTTTGTGAAGGGTTCGTTAGCGGACCCAAATTTCTTCTAAACAGATCCCTGTAAACATAATTTCTTACTAACAGTCATTACTTCATATTAAACTGTGTAATTATAAATGACAAATATAAAAACAAATTTCACAAAATTGGTTCACTAGTTGCTTTCTAAATTATACAATTTGTAAAAAAGTTATATATTTTAAATTTTATTTATCCCGAACTTTTCAACCAATTACGGTCAAATTTTAAGTTCTGTCATTTAAAATTATATGGTTTAAAATGATGTATAAAAATTTGCATACTTAAAAATTAAAATTTTTTAGTGTTATTTTTTACAATTTTAAATATATTAAATAAAGTCGTAAAAATGACACATATTTATTAAGAATAACTTTTTACATGGAATTGTTTTTGAATAAACTTAATTTATATTTTTGAGCAAAACTTTTTCGATTCGTTTAAAAATTATTAATTAGTAGTTAGCACTTGTTACTTAGCATATTTGAGGAAGTCTCTCACTATGTTCTACAATTAGTTCGTGAAAATATGATCATTTGAACGAAAGTTATTTAGATTGATATGTCTTTATTTTGATCACTGTTTATTTGCCATAAAAAGCCCGACACCACAGACATAGATAATTTTATTTTAACGATGTGGAAGTTAATATCAATGTTAGGGTAAAATCCTCATAATTTAAAACCTCCATTAAATCTTGTAGCAGTTTTATTTCTTTGTAATTTGTTATTATCTGAAATACCTTTGTCTTTAATTTTCTTGACAACAATTATTTTAATTGTGTCACGTTGGATGATTGGAACCAGAAAAGAAAAAAAAAAAAAAATGGAAAAATTAAACGAAAAAGAGAAAGGAAGAAAAACGTATGTAACAATTGTTTTAAAAAATTACGCAATCATTTTTAATAAACAATGTTTTTTGAGTGACAGTTAATTGAAATTTAGCTCAAATTAAATTAATTTTGTTAAAAATTGATTGCATTAAATAATAAAAAAAAAACTTGCGAAGAGTGGTATTTCGACTAAAATTAATTTATTTGTCACCAAGTTTCAATATTACAAGAATATGACACTAAAATATGTTATCCCCTATATTAATTATTTTCCAGTTTAAAGAGAACATTTTTCCACTTTGAGAACATTGAAATTAACGAGAGGGTTTATTCATCAAATTTATGTAATGTTTAATTTAATTTTATTTTATTATCGCCGTTGAATAGCCTACCCAATTTTGGGTTTAAGACTACTAATGTTCATCTCCGTAGCCTTGTAATTTTGAACCACTCCAGAAGACAAAGAAACTCCCGGATCAGTACCCCCAGAAGTATGATTTGTTATGGGAGCATGGAGAACTATGCGACATGACGGATTTAACGTGCTTCAGTCATCATTTACTACACTTCTTCGTCTTCAGCCGGCGGGGATTGAACCTACAACCTCTTGGACATGGGCCCAGTGCCCTACCAAGGCTATCGCGACCCTTATGAAATGTTTAAAACAAAATTATCGCAATAACATTAGGTAGTTCATTGATATAAGATTTATTGCACAAACTATTAAAACTGAAGTTTACATTATGCTTAGAGGAAACTAATTTTGTAATGTATAGAACCAAAATTATACTGCAAATTATTTACAGTTTGTATTGCACTAACTGTTTTACATCAAATATAGAGTGAAAATTATCCAAATTTTAATTTACATTTCACAAGTTATTGTATCAAATTTATAAATTATTCCAATTCTTTTCCCATAAGTATTCAAAATGAGAACTCGCTGCAAATTGTTCTCTTTTACGTTATCAATCATAACATTTAGGTTATTTAAATGCATTTCTTCTTATGCTGTACAAAGCATTCAAATAAAAATTTATATTGCATTAAGAGTAGATTTTTCTCAAAAATAAATTTAATTATTTTCCCTTAAGTATTCCAAAAACAACTCGCTACAAATTGTTCTTTTCTACGTTAACAAACAAAAAATTTAGGTTATTTAAACGCTTTTTTTCGTATGTAGTACAAAGTATTCAAATAAAAATTTATAATGCATTATGAGTAGATTTTGCTCAAAAATAAATTTAATTATTTTCTCTTAAGTATTCCAAATAACAACTTCCTACAAAATGTTCTTTTTTACGGTATTTAAAAGCATTTCTTTGTATGCAGTACAAAGTATTTTAAAAAAAAATGTATTGCATTAAGAGTAGATTTTGTTTAAAAAGAAATTTAATTACTTTCCCTTAAATATTCCGAAATAACAACTCGCTACAAATTGTTCTTTTCTCCGTTATCAAACATATAATTTTAGTTATTTAAAAGCATTTCTTCGTACGTTGTACAAAGTATTCAAATTAAAGTTTATAATGCATCTCAAGAGTAGAATATTTTAAAAATAAATTTAATTAATTTCCCATTAAGTATTCTAAATACCTATTCTCTAAAAATTGTTCTTTTCTATGTTAAACTTGTTCTCTACCATGGATTTAAGTTTATACTATAAAGGCATTTCTATTTCTTGCTTTTTAGCATAATTCCTTTTTGTCAAAAAAGCAGCCACAGAAAAATATCTTTAAAGCTTCACTTTATAATGTCTTTCAGTGTCTAGTCTAGAATACATAAAATGCCAAACATTTTAGAAATACCAAACATTCCAGAAACGGCGACAAAACTATGCATATTTCTTTTTAGGAAAAGTGGTTGTTGTTGAAAATAAATATGCCGCCTTTTTGTCGATTCTTTCTACAGATTTAGCGCAAACATTATAATTTGTGCGTAAGAGAAGACATTTATTAATTTAGATAAGAATTCTTTGGGTGACATTTTTATGGATCTGAATTGATTTCGAATCCATTTTGTAAAGAATTAATCGATGCCGAATAATCCTATCACTTAGGCTGGATTTCAAAATATTAACCAGCAAATTAGCCAATATCAAAAGTATTAGCCAAATTTCAAAAGTATTAGCTGAATTTCAAAATTTTTCTGATTGATTTTTTCCCAGAGTAAACTTCTCAACATGGTGCATTTTTAAAAAATGCTTAGTTTCGATTTTCGTTTTTAAAAGCCCATGAAGGTGTTTTTTTAAAGTGCTTAATTTTTCCTCTTCGAAAATGAGATTTTTTTTTATCATGTCGATTTTCACAATCTATGCAAAAGCGTAGTTTTCACATCAATACCTCCTAGAAAAGAGTAGGCCTTACCATAAATATCCTTTAGTAGTCCAAACGTAATGACATATTTCGTATTTTCAACCACTGCGCAGCTTAGTACCCCGAACGTAATGACATCTTTCTTATTCTTCATCAACAGCGCAGTTAACTTCGTCATATCGGACTACTAAATTTATTCGTGCTGAGGCCTTCCTTCTTCTAGGAGGTGTTGGTTTTATTTAATGTTTTCACAATGCATTTCGGTTTCCGTCGGTCCATAGCGTATGAAAGCGCCAATTATTTTACATGTTTAATGAAATACTTGCGGATCCACATGTACGTATAATGAGCTGTGTTCGGGGAGATTCTTTCACTTTCATGAGCAACTCTGCTGCATTTTGCAAGATATTCTCAATTTCAGCTTTCATTTTCCGACCTCTGAAATTGAACCGAAAAATCTCTCGATATTTTTATGGTGACTAATGTAATAAAAAAAAATAGTTATTTTATCATGATCATGAAAATTCTTTGAAAACTTTTTTGCATTTTGTTAATGTGATTCTTTTCGTAGATCTTAAAAATATTCTTTTAGTGATTAAATAGTACTTAAAAGGTGTTTATTTTTCGTTGAAAGATTTGGCTACCCACCCTGTTCAAACTAAAGTACGAATTTACTATAAATTGAAATATTTTATAAAATGCAAATTCAATACAAGAGTCATTTTGCATTTGGGGAGGAGTGAATGAGGAAGGAATGAGAGAGAGAGAGAGAGAGGTAGATGTTGTTTTATCGTCTTTTTAGATTAGAGAAATGATATAAGGATACGCCTGAAACAACATTATGTTATTATCATATTTTCTGCATATATAGTTGGATGATAATATGCTTCTTGTTAGAAATTTGGTTTGTTGACAAAAAATCTACGAAGATATCTGTACCGATAACAGTAGCCGAATCTTGCGATATCGTGTGATTCGGCAAAGAATGTGGTATTATGTATTTTACGAAAAATTGTCTCATGCCTACTTAATCACTATCTCCTAGAAAAGAGAAGGCATCAACACGGGTTACCGTAAGCAAGAAATTTGATCATTTAGTGGTCCAAACGTAATAACATCATTCGTATTAACCACCACTGCGCAGATTAGTTGCCTGAATGCAGTGACGTCTTTTTTATTTTTTGATCCACTGCGCAGTTTATGTTCCTTACGTCGTACTACTAAATTGATCTGTGCTGAGGCCTTCTTTCTTCTAGGAGGTGTTGTTTAATCCCTCTTGTCTTTATCTGAACTTAATATAATTCTAATTGGTTATGCGGTGTACCTAACGGAAATTACTGTAATCGAATAAAAAATCCAGGATTTGTTCTGAAAAATTAATTTTGACCTCTTTTTTTTTTGTCTTTTTTTTCCAGGAGGGGAAAACAGATTTTTCTTCCCGGTAAAAAAAAAAAAAAAAAGAAAAACCATTCGCCAAAACACAATTTTTTTTTGGTCCGAAATTGTGATTTTATCACATTTGAAGAGATGACGAATGTCCGAAGCAGACCCGGCTTCGTTGTTAGAAATAAATTTTTTCTGGCAATATTCGTTATTGCCAAACCATGGAAGTTTTATGATATTTTCAAAAGAGCCGCGATGGTTCAGGGGATAGAGCGTTCGCCTTCTAATGAGGAAAACCGGGTTCGAATCCCAGTCGATACGAATTCCGCATCCGGCTTGCACCGGACACAGTGCTGACGTGAAATATCCTTAGTGGTAGACGGATCATGGGTGAGACTCCCCTTGCCGTCAGGCTAACCGTGGGTGGTTCTCGTGGTTCTCCTTTTCATGTAACGTAAATGTGAGTTAGCTCCATCAAAAAGTCCTCCACGAAGGCGAATTTCTCCCAATACTTGATCCAGGAGTTCCCTTGTCTTCTGGATTGGGTTCAAAATTACAGGGCTACGGAATAGAACATTAGTAGTCGTAAGCCCATAAAATTGGGTCGGCTGTTCAACGACGGTTATAAAATATTTTCAAAATATTTATTTCAGTACACATGGTATTTATAATTAAGCTTTATTAAACAGAAAACAGCATTTTACAGCTAAAAACAGCGTGCTTGAAGCTTTGTCTTTGCAGCGTAAATAACGTAACAACAACATATTGTAACGCAACATAACTTAACATAACAACATAACTTAAACATAACTTAACTAAAATAAACGCAAAGTACTATTTATAGTAATTTTGCGTATTAATATATCGTAAAAATTTCTTAACTTGCTTGTCTTTTGCCAAAATGAAAAATGAATCTCTTAATGTTGTAGAAGAAAACAAAATGGCAAAGAAAAGAATTCGGAACAAATTATATTTCTGGCCATGTTTATCAATCTGATATTAAGCCTCGAAAAGCAGCTCAAAACATTTTTTGAAGTTGATATTCTACCATGAGACCTCGAAAACAGCCTTACAGAAGTATTTGCTCATTCTTGTTTCCATAGCAACACACTGTTATCTGAAGGGTGATTCTGGTTCAGATGTGTAGTTTGCAAAACAAATTCAGTATCTGAGTTGCTCCAACTTCTATCTTAAAGTTATGTCTCAGGGGTAAATTACATGGTAAAAATTCCTTTCATTATTAGAATATTTTAGTATGGGATAAATATAAAGATTTTTTTTCTCTTAATTTAATAATCTAGTCTTATCACTTAATTTAATCTAGAAATGAAATTTAAGTAGGTGCATACCTGTAAAATATTTTTTTAAAAAAGTACACCATTTTTATTTTGCTAAAGTTGGTCACTATGCTAATTAAGGGGATTAAAGCCGTTCTGATGGGGGGAAATAATAACATTTTAAGATTTTTGTCGGCTAGATAATGGAATAAATAAAAAAAACTAAAAGGAAAATACATTTTTACTCTGTTTGTCCAGTAAATTTTTTTTAAAAGCTGTACAAAATAAAATGGTAACAGCACTTCAATCATAGTTTTTATTTCTTTTTAAGACTATGGTCGGAGAAGTAGCTCTTGCTACTGATCAGCTGGGATAAAAAAAACAACGTTTATTTTGATTATGCATACAGATAGCTTGAGAAGTATTTTTTGAGTTTTTTAATATTCCGACGTTTGCAAGAATGCTGTGCTTTAAAAAAAATCCAAAATATCCACCTCCACCCCTTTAAAAATCCACCACAAATTTTTTTTTCACAAAATACTCAGATATACCAAGCCTAATAATTAGATTTTATTTTATAACCATTTTATGAACAGCTGACTCAATTTTGGGGTTACGACTACTAATGTTCAATTCCGTAGCCTTGTAATTTTGAACCCAATCCAGAAGGCATTGGGTAACTACTAGATCAAGTAAACTAAAACTAAACTCAGAGGCGCGACAGCACATAGAGGGCCAAGGCCTACTGTGCCTATCCCTGGATCAAGTATTGAGAGAAATTTTCCTTCGTGGAGGGTTTTTGATGGAACTAACCCTCATTTACGTTACATGGAGAGGAAAACCACGAGAACAGACAAATTAGACAATGGGGCATAATATAGGCCCCCTGACAAACCGTAGAAATGACTCAAAAAGCTTGATTAGCGCACGCACGCATATCTTTATCAGACTTAGATAAAAGTAAAAACGTTTTGCAAACACAAAATCATAATTAAAAAGCTTTCTGCACGCATTGATTAACTCTTATGACTATACTTAATAGTAAGTTAAGAAAAGACCATTGATATATAGGAATTTAGTACCCGTGACTGCTTGTAGTTCCATTTTATTTCACTATCAAATTATGCAATTATGCTTTCATTATGCATCATAAAAAACATTATAAAAGCTTTCAAAAGTTAAACACGTCAGGCAGAAATTTAATTCGTGATATCTTTTACACTATATATCATAGGATTATTTAAAAATAAAAGGGTTATAGTTTCATAGTCTTACTGGAATCCAAGACTTGGTGGTATGTTTCGATAAATAAGGAGAAAATTCGTTTTTGAAAAAACAAACAAACAACTATATGACGTTGTTAAAGCATTGATTTGATTGGACCACTAAAATTGGTGCGTCTTATGCTGACATGCTCTTAACAAACCAAGTGTGTGATAAAGAAATTTTACTTTTGTTTCCCTGTCGAAGAAAATCATCTGCAAGAAACAATATTTATTATTTTTCATCAGTTTTAAACAAACTGCTAAACGTATTTTTGTTACGAATATTAGATATTATTTTTATTAATTATTATTACTTTTTAATTGATTATTGTGTTTAATAAGAAAGCAAAACATAAAGAGTAATGCTCAACGCTGTTTCAAGAGTTGGCGAAATTGATATACGACCGTGCTGTGAGCTTGGCATCCATTTGGCGTGCATTTAGATGCAAATAGGCTCTCTTCTTAGGGATAATGGTTTTTTCTTAACTTGCAACAGAGTATAGTTTCAACCTTTTTGTTGCCACCTCATATTTGCAAAATTCGTTTGAAAATCACAAATTTTTTTTAAAAATGTTAAATTTTCATAGAACTCTATATTGATTCATATCACAGCGGCGAGTTTGGTTAAAAACCAAAAAAGCTGAAAATAGAAGCCCAAAAATGTAATGAGTAGAAACACTTTTAAAATAATTGAAAAAATATCTGAAATTTGAGCAAGAAAAAGTGCATGTTTGTAGCTATATCCACAGAATCTTATCAACGATTAAATTAAAATATCGATGGGAGATTTTATTTATTTGTTTAAATTGTGTAAATATGAATTTCAATGTGTGATTTTTAAGTCACGCGAATGCGAATCTTGACATTTAATTAAAAAAAACGCGTGAATACAAATCTCGATAATTGATTTTAAAATCACGTTAAGGAGAATCTCGATGTTTGATTTTGAAATCGCGAGAATATGAATCAGGATAATTGATTTTAATATCGCGAGAATGCAAATATCGATGTTTCATTTTAAAATCGCGTGAATACGAAATCCGATGTATAATTTTTAAGTCACTTTAACACGAATCATAATAGTGACTTTTAAATCGCGTGAATTAATTCGAAACACTATAATTGATTTAAAATCATAAAAATACGAAACACGATGCGTGATGTTAAATCGCGTAGATAGGAATCGCGTTGCGTAATTTTGTGTTTATGTGTGCTATGTGAATGTCAATATAATTGTCTAAATAAGTACGAGACAAAAGTATGTACGCACAAATCCCTTGCAGCAAAGAAATATCAGTTCTATTCTCTCTATTTGATATAATAGTTAAAAAAATACGTTAGAAACAGTACTTCATTTACCGGTGGATGGTATTCAAATTTCACCTAAAAAATAGCTTTGCGTATTATTTTTTTCAAAGAATAATCTAATATTACGATCCTAAACTTTAATGTTAATTTTTTTTCCTTCTTCATTTTGGCTTCTTCACTCTTGTACTTATGTCACACTTTGCCTTCGAATTTAAAATTTGAATGATGTCATAACTCATAAGAAGTTTTATTTACCTCCCTCTGCTTAGGCTGATGGTTTAG
Organism: Parasteatoda lunata; assembly: GCA_949128135.1. Taxonomy (NCBI): domain Eukaryota; kingdom Metazoa; phylum Arthropoda; class Arachnida; order Araneae; family Theridiidae; genus Parasteatoda; species Parasteatoda lunata. The sequence continues at coordinate 27,663,757 of OX421974.1, read as the reverse complement.
TAATATTCTTTTTCGTTTGGATCGGTAGGACACTGAATTGAAAAAATAGAATTAAGTTAATATTCTTCTCCAAAATTCCTTACATTGGATCATCAGCTTCTTGAATTGGATTAGCGCCATTCATTTCAGATTAGGATTTGTATGAGACGCGAGTTTGTTGAATGATGAGAATTTGGAAAAGAGGTAATACTTAGTCGATCCACTCACTGACTGCTCTCACCCCCGATAATTTTGCAATTTTGTTTGTTTTCTTTTTGACGATATGCAGATTTTTACATCAAGGTTTTAAAAAAAGTACTTAATTCAGTTTAAAACGGCAGAAAAAACTTGAAACAGAAAACAGAAAAACTTACTTGACTACCTGAAAAGCATGGACGTGGTAGGAATAATTGCATTTTTTCTTATTGGTAGAACTAAACAACCAAACAAGATTTGATTTTTTTGAGTCCAACTTTCTTCTGTGGTGACTTGTTTTTCTTTCCTAAGTATAAACTTGAGAACTCTCATGTATAGCGTATTTTTACTCATTGTATCTTTATTCACTCTAAAGTTTTTTTTTACTCATTGATACAATTAAACGACCAAACAAGATTTGATGTTTTCAGTCCAACTTTTTTCTGTAGTTACTGGTTTTTCTTTCCTAAGTATAAACTTGCAAATTCTAATGTATAGTGTATTTTTACTCATTGTATCTCTAATCACACTAATGTATTTTTACTCATTGGTACAACCAAACAAGATTTGACGTTTTCAGTATAACTTTTTTCTGTAGTGACTCGTTTTTCTTTCCTAAGTATAAACTTGCGAACTCTAATGTATAGTGCACAAAGTGACACGCAGAATAATTTTTGATTTAATGGCTATAAAATAGTAAAAAAAAATTATTTTTTTGCATAGCATTATTTTTGGATAAACAAATTTTATAATAGTGCTCTAATTTTCGTCGATGCACATAAAATATTCTCGAAGTTTAACGGAATACACTAAAAGAGAAGTTAAAACTAAGGGGTCCAAATTTTCCTGCGGAAACTATTAGGCCTACAATTTCCGGATAGCGACTATCCTCATAATTTAATGGTAAAAAAATTGAATCATTGGAATAAAGATATCTTTATTTAGAGTTGTATGTTTATTATTAAAATTTTCTGTAACTTATTTATTTGTAAGCTATGCTTTTGTACAACTTTGTACCATTAAGAACGGTTTTTAGTTTGTGAAAATTCGATCATTAGAACAGAATTTTTTTAAGAAGAATTTTTTTTAAAATTTTGAGCACTGCAGATAAAGATTTTGTGTACTGGCAATTTTTCTTATGTAATAGGTATCTTTAATAGTATTTAATTTAATTTAAAGTCCCGTAATTACTTAACTTATGACCTCTACAGAATAAATTATCGTGGGGCACAACTAGTATAATGTTCATTTCCAGTTTATGTTTAAAGGGAATTTTCTTTTGAAAATTTGTGCAAAATTGAGTTAAAAGGGAAAAAAACATCTTTTTTAGTACAGTGTAAATATTTTTCAATTTCTTTTACACTTCGCACAAGTTTCAACTTCTTTTTTTTTTATTAAATTTCTCTTTACACATTTTCTCTCACGTGATGCAATAACAACGAAAGAGCTGCGCCAAAACATATCCTATTTTTCGCAAAGCGTATTTTTTGTTAAATAAATTCCTTACATTTTTAAAATACTAAACACTTCAAGCATAAAGCTTTTGGAATACTGGATTTTTTTAAGGGTTTTTCTTTCGCTAGACAAACGTAACATTCTTTGATTTACTTCATTATTTTGAAAAACTGGGAAACTATTGTATGATCAATAATATATAGTACGTTTTTTCATAATTTTCCGGTATTGTGTTTTATATATTAATAAACAAAATTAAATTGCGGCACTTTGTATAATTTCTCAGCTTGCGGCATTTAGTTCCAAGACCTAATTTTGAAATTTTTTCAATAAAATGTTTGAATTGTTTTGAATTTTTTTTTAATAGTGTTTACCATACAAAAAAGTGTAAATGCTTAAAATTATTCTATATTATTCTAATTTTCTAAATTAAAAAAAATATTTTAACTTTCTACAATGTTAATTTTTTTTCGTTTATTTTTAAAAGAAAAACCCATATTTTATATTTTAATCTGCTTTTAGAAATTTTCGCTATATATATATATATATATATATATATATATATATAATTGGCATAAATTATTTTTTAATTGGCATAAATCTTAGGAAAATGTGTGTTTCACCGTATTTGAGTGTCATTAGCGTATCGCATTGTAGAAAAACCCGCTGGAATGTTCACGTTTAGTGTTTAAAGAGTTTTTGTGTCCCAAAAAGTATAACAATTTACAAAAGGAAACAGTGATGCTGTGATAAAAATTATATTTGCACTTAAACTTCTTCCAAGTAATTTCTGGTCAACCTATTAACTATAACTTACTGATCGGCGCATGTTTTTACTTGTTCCTGCTGTTTTTATTGCCAGTTGCCAATGCCAATTAGCCTGCTTGGGAAGGCAAGCGAATTTAAGGCATAGGGTGCCTTCTTGTTTTTCAGTAGCACCATCTATGTCCAAGAACACGATTTTAGTCACACACACATCACAGCCCGTTTTACAGAGTGGACCCATTCATACATCTAGTCATTCATCCACGGATCGTAATTTTATCCTGAACCAGAAAACGATCAATATTGGAACTCGCAGGACTTAGTGACCCCAACAGATTCAACGTGTACCAGTCACAATGCACAGGGTTTCTTCGGCCGAGGATTCGACCTCCCGTTCTAACGAGCACGAGTTAAACGTCCTACCAACTAGGCATTCCCGCCCCAAAATTGTTCCTTGATGATGTTTCAGTTTTGTTTCAATTAGAGCTTTTGTGAAATTGTATCTGGCAGCAGTGAGTATAAATATTTTTTTTCTAATAAAAATTGATGTGATGGTTGTTCTATTAAAATAGTGTTGAGTTATTCTATAGAATCGTGCCCATTAGAGACCATCATATACAACGCACATTAATTATTCATATCCAATAATATTTATATAACCGTATTAGTTTAATTATTTATTTTACTACTCCTTTTAGAAAGAAAATTCTTATTTTGGTGGTAACTTTTTCTGAAGATATGCGGGCGACCATCCAAAGCGAAAGTCACAAGTTCTTTAAAACAATCACAAGTGAGTGACTGCTTTTTAAGTAACCATAGCAACCATCTTTTGTCATAAGAATTATTTCATTCAACACGCGGGGATCATTTATAATACTCATTAAGTCAGAAGAGATGCCTCTTCGACTTTTAAGATTTTGCTTTTTCTTTTCCCTTAAAAAAAAAAAAAAATAGAAATGCTTTTACATTTTACAGTGTTTTCTCTGTACAAAAAAAAAAAAAAAAAAAAAAAAAAAAAAAAAAAAACTTTCCCATTTAATAATTTAAAAATGAAGATTATAGTACATAAACATAATAGCAATGATACAATTATTGTATATACTATTACTAAGGGTATTTATACACATGTATATATCGATATATATATATATATATATATATATATACATATATATATATATATATATATATATATATATATATATATATATATATATATATATATATATATATATATATATATATATATATATATATATATACTTTTAAAATATTCTAAACGGAATATTTATAAACATACTGGCAGAGCCGCGATAGCTCAGGGAATAGAGCGTTCGCCTTCCAATGAGGTGATCCGGGGTTGAATCCCGTTGATGGCTGGTCGATACGAATCCGCATCCGGCCTGCACCCACCACAGTGCTAACGTGAAATATCCTCAGTTTTAGACGGATCATGATTTAGAGTCTATTCGCCGTCAGGCTAACCGTGGGAGGTTCTCGTGGCAATGCGGTTTAGTTCCATCAAAAAGTCCTCCACGAAGGCAAATTTCTCCCTATACTTGATCCCGGAGTTCCCTCTGTTCTGAATTTGGTTCAAAATTACAAGGCTACAGAGTTGAACACGTAACCCAAAGTCGTAAGAAGTCGAGAGTCGTAACCCAAAGAGAAAGTCGTAAATCCAAAGATTGGGTCAGCTGTAGAACAACAGTTATTAAAAAACAAACATACTGGCAGTTAATTTCAAACATGCTGAAAAATAATTATAAATATGGAAAAAAAAATTAAAGTATTGAAGGATAATTGTAGACGCACTACATAAGAATTTTAAACGCATTTTTAATATAACTTCTAATTGATATTTATTATCCGATTGAATTAAAAACCATTTACATTTTTTTTCGATTTTTTCTGTACTAAAACTTTGTTGTGTCGCATATTCGCATTTAATATATTAGTATTTAAATATGTTTATCAGTTTTGAAAGTAAAACACTAAATAAAATGAAAGCAAAAATATGAGTTTCGTTATTGATTTTAGATCGATATTTGATCTGTAAAATTTCAGAAATTGTCTGTGAATAATAATAGTAACCATAATGAATTTAATAACAGTCATTTTGGTTTTACATTTTTTCCAAGCTGCTAGAATTTAAATACTTTGAAACATATCTAAAAGGAAACAGTATAAAGGGGGAATAAGTTTAAAACGGAAATTTTGAAAATCCGCAAATCCTATAGACTCATTCCATTTCAACCCAAAAAAAACCCATAATAAAAAAATAAAAATCGTAACCAGCATGTCACAGATTCTAAAGAAGTTCATGATTCAGACGGATAGAAAGATTTGTTCAATTTTTTTTGTAGCGAAACTCTGATTAAGAGGCAATTTTGAAACGTGATTCAATTAAGCAAAATAATAAAATAATAAAGAAAGTAGCTTATTTGCTCTTAACGTCTATAATCTTTTTTATTCATGAACGCATTTCCCTAATTTTAATGTCTTCAAAAAAATAATATGTAATTAAATTAGTGCAGAAAATCTATGTACAAGTTTTTAGAAAATTTTATTGAAATGATTTTTTGTGAAATTCCTCTGCAAACTTCAAGAATTTTTTTCCCCTGGGAAATCACAAATTTTGTTACCTCAATTTTTTTCACATAATGTTAAATATAGTACCTTTCAATAAAAAAATCAAAAAGGTGTTTTCTGTTTTACACAAAAATTAAGAAAACTGGTTCACGAATAAAAAATTTATAGACGTTAAGAACATGTGAGCTAACTTTTCTAGTTAAGACATTTTGTTACATTTAGTTTTGATCCGAAAAATTTAGACAGATTATTTTAGTTCCTTTCTTACCCTTTCCTTTCCCCCAAAAAAATCATAAAAATAAGTGACATGACGGCAACGGCCATTGGTCTATTTCATATGGTATGGGCAAAAATTAAATTTAAGTAAAATTTTTTAAATTTGTATAAGTCGAAATCTGCCGAATATGAAAACGGAAGGTCAATGAAAGACACAAAAATTCCTTTAATGCGTAAAGAGTTCCTTGATTTGTGAAATTATTTTTTATTTATCTTGTTACAGAAATATTTATTTGTTTAATTGGAGCATGAATGACGAAGATTGTGTTGAATATTTCGCTGAATTGCTTAATTTAACAATACGAATGTAATATATATATATACACGAGCATATATTTATAAGGGGTTGAATATTCTTAATTCTTCGAATGAAATTCTATTTTTTTACCGAATCTTAATATATTTTTCGAGTAAAATCAATGATAATTGTTTTGTCTTCTAAATCGTCTTTGAATTTACTATTGTCTTCGAATAATTGGTTAGTCTTTCTTCATAATAGTACTGCAGATAGGTGAAAGAATCGCAGCTTTAATGACTGAGCATGTAACTTGGTACACACTTACAAGTGGTACATGGTGTACCACACATGTAAAACAATCATTTGGGGTTTTTGGTGAACAAGCATTGGTAAGTAACATTGGAAGTCACTGGGCGTCGGTAACGTTAGCTCCTTACGACATACATTACTCTAAGCAGCATATATTCATAAAAATAGAAAACTGTTGGGGCAAAATATCAAATTTAGTTATTAAGTTAATAAATATCAATCAAAATCGTCAAAAAATATTTATAGAGAACGCCTCAAAATTTTTCAGAGGCCGCCATATTGAACATGCGCCATTATGGCTGCGGGATAAATCTGAGATGGCCTCTTTTTCCAAAATTAAAGCTTTATGTGCGTCGTATATGTGTATCAAGTTTTCATTTTATTTTATGACAAAATAAAATAAAAACATTAACTTGATATACATATGCGACGCACATAAAGCTTTAACGTTGGATAAGCGACAGATTTATGTGCCTCAAGTTTAATGTTTTTATTTTATTTTATAACTGTCGTTGAACAGCCGACCTAATTTTAGGTTTATGACTACTAATGATCAACTCCGTAGCCTTGTAATTCTGAGCCCAATCTGGAAGACAAGGGAACTCCTGGATCAAATATTGGGATAAATTTGCCCTCGTGGAGGAATTTTTTGACGGAACTAATCCGCATTTGCGCTACATTGAGAGGAAAACGTCCCAAGGTTAGCCCGATGACAAAGAGACTCTAACCCATGATCCGTCTATCTTTGAGGATATTATACGTCAGCACTGTGGTCGGTGCAAGCCGGATGTGGAATACATATCGACTAGCCTTCGCTGGGATTCGAACCCTTTCACTTCAATGGAAGGTGAACGCTCTATCCTCTGAGCCATCACGGCTCTCTGAAAAAATAACAAATTTAGTTATTACGTTAATAGATCTCATCAAAACATTTAAAAAGAACGTCTCAAAATTCTTCATTTGCAGGCATTCATTTGCGTTATTTGCAGGCATCCAATTTAATCTGATACATTAATATTCAGTAGTAGTAGTAGTTCATTTACGTCGCACTAGATCTGCACAATGGGCTATTGGCGACGGTCTGGGAAACATCCCTGAGGATGATCCGAAGACATGCCATCCCAATTTTGATCCTCTGCAGAGGGGATGGCACCCCTGCTTCGGTAGCCCAACGACCTGCACGCGAAGTCGAGCACTTTACGGTAGCACAGTTTAACGAGGACCAATACCGCACACCCTCGGTCCCTACGCAGACTGATCCAAGTGGTGACCCACCCGCACACTGACCGCAGCCACTGATGCTTGACTTCGATGATCTGCTGGGAACCGTGTCTTAACGATCAGTCCACTGCGGAACTTAATATTCAGTGTGAAAAGTCCAAACCTTAAAGCTGATACGTTAACGTGCCATGCACAACCACGTGATTAGACACAATCGAATACCCAGTGCAGATTTTTAGGTTATGGGACCATGAAGGTGAATTCGTCAACGTGTAGGATTAACTCCAGATTTTAGTTTACACAAATCACAGGTATAGGAGTGTTAAGTACAACTTTATAGCGATCTTTAACGATTACAACAATAATATCTCATTTATTAGTGATAACTATAATAGTTTTAGCATATAATATCATGATTATAATCGACAACATAGCATATCAAAAAAATAATAATATCGCGGATATTATAAAATGATAATTATTGAATTCAATATTATTTCGAGTAATAAATTCTATTTGCGTAACGAAATTTTTGACTTAAAAATTACATAAATTGATTATAGGGAAAATTATCGTAATATTTTATAAAATATCGATATTTTGGTTCGATACATAATAATACTGAAATTGGTACTTATAGCGACGAATATTCCTGTTGGCATCAATTCGGAAAAACAGTCGCCAACACAGGGTCCCTATAATCGATAAGTACCCAATTTTGTTAGTAATAAGTAAAGTTATATTTGTCGTTTATTTGCATGGAGAAGAAGTGAGGGATTGTGCCAAATTATGTGATTCAAAATCAGATTTAATTGGAAACCTGTAAACGTCGTCACGTTGTTGTATGGAACCTGATTGTTTTCTGTATCATCAGATGCCATTTACCTACGATAACGTCACTTGCAGGTATCTAGTTGCTGTGTTTTGGTAATGTTTGGATTCTTATGCTGATTCAATATTTTAATATTAAACATTTTAAAAAGACAACAATTAAAAGAACCATAAAAATTTCGTATTCTATTTTATTTTTATTTTACACTTTCTGTTAAAGTAGAATTTTGAAAAATGCATTAAGTTCAGTATGTAAACATCACAAATGATTTTAAAAACTTGTAAGACTGTGCTTTTTGTGCTGGATATGTTTTACATCTGTTTTGAAATATAAAATTAAACCTGCATTAATATTTGAAATTGAAGGTTTATTTATTTCTATAATATAGCTACTAGTTTAATATGAATTTAATTGTAGAATTTTTCACAAACTAGTGGAAAAGTTCCTAAAATTAAGTAAAAAAAAAGACAAAATGAAAAATAAATAAAATAAGATGAATAAGAATTAAACAGTTAAAAATAAGATGCATAAAAATAAAATGAAAAAATAATAATACGAAAAAGAAAATTACTTCACCTTTATAACTTATTTTGTATTATAATAAATAAATCTATAAATCACTCAACAAATTATTACTTTTCCAAATAAATTCGTAAAAGTAATTATAAGCCTTTTATTAATTATAAAGATCAAAGAGTATATTAACATCATTCTTAAATTGAAAAAAAAATGGATTATAAAGACCTGTATAATTGAACTAGATGTATCTGAAGCATGCATTATAAAGAAAAGAAAATAAAAATCTGTGTTTATTCAAAGTTCTAATCGACAAATGACTTTTTTTTAAAAATTTAATTTTCGTTACACAAACCCCAGAGATAAATTTAATTTTCCAAAGAAGCTTAAATTGGTTAGAAAAATGAAATAGTAATCTGGAATTTAGTCTGGAGAAATTATATTATTCCTTTTTTTACTTGGCATTCACCCATATAGGGATTGCTGTATAATGTAGATAGACTTTAATTATTTTATGTAAGCCTTTCAAGCAAAAGTTATGGCTTTTATATCCTCTTTTGCTAGTTTAACGACTTTTTTTTTCTTTTTTTTCAACGAAAATAATAAGCCCTAAAATAACGAACCCTTTCTAAAACAGAACTTTTTTTTCTGATGTTAAATAGACATAGAATAAATATAGGCTTTCAAGAGATAGATAGGATTTTCCTTTACTTATTCGTATTTGCTTCATCTGAGGAAATAATTAAAAAAAATCATTTAATCAAAATAATTGTAATGGACATAATTCTTGAAGCGTTTGCTATAATTAATATCATTATGCAACGGAAACGTTAATCAAATGTCATATTCAACGGCAAAATCAATCATATAAAAAATGACTATCTTGTTGAGAATACTTTCAATTGAATAAACCAACGAAATGATTGGGGGAAAAAAATCAGTCAGTTTGTAATCTATTTAACAAGTCTGTATTTGCAAATTTTTTTTATTTTCGATTTAAATAAAGACAAAAAATTTTATTTAGTGAGTAATGAACTCTAAAATAATGAGTTATTTCCCCAACTGCAATTTTTTTTTACGACTGCTGAAAATATATAATTATGGTTTTCTGAAAAAAGACATATTATTATTATTATTTATTTTACTTTATCTTATTTGTTTAGTTTTAATGTAAAAAAAATCATCGATGAGTGATTTTCATGCATATTTTGTAATGGACATAATTCTAGAGGTTTTTGCTGAAATCGCGCAATTAATATCAACATGCAATGGAAACAATAATCAATTGTGTATAGTTTGTAGTCGATTAAGCAAGTCTATATTTAACAAGTTGTCCATTTTCACCGATGTAAATAAAAGAAAAAAAACCCTATTTTAACGAATAATAAACCCTAAAATAACGAACTATTCCCACAACTGCAATATTTTTCGACAGTTGAAAATACTTAATTATGGTTTTCTGAAAAAAATTAGGTTATTATTATTATTATTTCTTTTCACTTTTTTATTTGTTTAACCTTAAGTTAAAAAGTGAATCATCGATGCGTGATTTTAATGCATAATTGTAATGGACATAATTCTAGAAGCATTTACTGAAATAGTCATTAATATTAATTTGCAGCAGAAACGTTACAATTATAAATGGAGTCAAACTTGCATGTTATAACCAATCATTTTAAAATGGACTCTCTTGATAAATATAGTTTCAATTAAATAAACCTTCCAACAATAAAATGATTTAATAACTTGTTTACTGATTAAAAAATCTGTTTATTTGTAGTCGGACTCTGAGTTAGCAAAATTATATAAACATAAGTTCGCAATTTAACGAAATTTCTTTTTTCTCAATTAAAATGATGGCAAAAATCCCGTTGTAATCAATAATAAACCCTTAAATAACGAATTATTATAACAAATTAAAGCAAACTCTTTGACTTTTGTTGATGAAATTTTGTTTGAACTAATTTTTTCTGAAAGTTTGGTGTCTTTAGATAAATTTATGATGATGCAATTTTTTTTTATATATTCGTCAATTTTCCTGCCTTGTTTTTTAAATTTCTCCAATTTTCAATATGGAGAAAATCAAAACTGAGTAAGTTATTACTGTTTGATACTTTTTTTTCTGACAGTTTGGTGTCTTTAGATAAATTTATGATGATACATAATTTTTTTTATTTATTTATCAATTTTCCTCCCTTACTTTTTAAATTCCACCAATTTTCAATCTAGAGAAAATCAAAGTGGAGTTAGATATTGTTATTATATATTATTCTTTCTCTGAAAGTTTGGTGTCTTTAGATACATTTATGATGATACAATTTTTTAAAAATTTATTTACCAATTTTTCTTTCTTATTTTTTAAATTCTTCTAAATTTCAATTTAGAGAAAATGAAAGTGGAATAAGACATTACTATTCTTTACTATTTTTTTAAGTGTGGTGTCTTTAGATTGCACAATTTTTTATTACTATTAATTTATGAATTCTCTTCCTTTATTTTTTAAATTCTTCCAATTTTAAATTTTCAATTTAGAGAAAATCAAAGTTTAGTAAGCTTATACTATTCTAATGCTATTTTTTTTGTTGAAAGTTTTGTGTCTTTAGATAAATTTATGATGATACAAATTTCTTCTTATTTATTTATCATTTTTACTCCTTTATTTTTTAAATTCCTCCAATTTTCAATTTAGAGAAAATCAAAGTGGATTTTTTCCTGGAAGTAACACAAATGTACGTCAGTCATAAGACTTTGGTACCAATCGTCCTGCTAAAATCAATATTATAAATTTCCTAATTCTAAAAGCTATACTAAACTCTAGTTATTAAAAATCTGTAACCTAATGATGAGTCCTTGCATTTATAATATTCCATATATAGAAGTAATTTTATGGCGTCCTTTTAATATTTATGTGTCGTCTAATATGGAAAGGCAAATATTCGAATGAATTCCGTATATTTTAATATTCGCCTTTTAATTACTCTCGTTGTCCATCGACAAGTTTCGATATTCACAATTCCATTTTCTATACTAAGTAGTTATCGTTTAGATATCGATATCGTTTTTGTTTTAATTTTTGTTTAATAATAATTTGTAACATCTAATGCAATGCTAAAATTTCAATTTTTTTATTAGATTCTAAAATCACATTTTAAGCTTGGTCATTACGGTGTAAATAAGTATAAAGCAGTAACTTTTTAACAGGGCGAAGAATGACAGTTTCCAGTGGAAAAATTTTTTATTAATAGTTTTCTGTTATTTTTACACATTATAATGTTCCCCAATTTGTGACCCTGGACTATTAGAATATTTTACTCTCATTCATGCATATATAGAAGAACCATAAAGCTGCTTAACACAGTAAGGTCTAGCATTTTCTTGCCTGTTATAAATAATTATAAAACTGCACAGTTTTGTATACATGTTGTTCTTTAACCATACAAGTTGAAATCGGTTTCAAAACCATAAAGGTAAAAACTGTTCTTTACGATAAATTTTACGGTTTATTGGATAGACAGACTGCTGCCGGTGTGGTTCTAACAGTGTGGTAGATGGTTCATGGGTTAGAATCCCCTTGCAGTCGGGTATTTCGCGGAAGGTTTTCGTGATTTTCCTCTTCATGTACTGCAAATGCGGTTTAGTTCCATCAACAGAGTCCTCCAGGAAAGCTAGTTTGCTCCAATGCTTGAGCCAGAAGTTACCTTGTCTTGTGGTTAGGGTTCAAAATTATAAGGCATGAACATGGATAGTCATAATTGGGTTGGCTGTTCAACGTCTGTTATAAAGTGAAATATAAAGTAAAACCTAAGATAAATGCAAAGGTGGATTAAAATTAAACTGATTCCTCATGGGCCTTGGTTCTACAGAACGGATTCATTTGGAACGTAAAATATACTTTATTAAGTTCCTGTGTCTGAGGATTTGGTCGAAAAAAGAAGTCCAAAATCTCACCATTAGGTGGCGTTATAACAGAGTAAAAATAAAGATTACAGCTGAAACATTAAAAGAATAACAGTTTACTTTATTTGTTTAAAACCTATGTATTGATAACTGTGTATTGATAATCTGTGTATTGATAACTTATCTGTCAAAACATGCTTATCGTAGCCTGTATGCATCATTTGCATATGGTTTTTAACAGTTACAAATATTGTTTTCGAACAAAAGCTCGACCCATGATTTAATTAACATTCATTAGTCTGATTCGATTATAACAAAATGAATAGTTTTTGCGCAGCAAAACAAAATACAACATTAAGTTGAAGACCCAAAACAGATATGGTGCTTACGATATTTTAATATAGAGAGAATCAGTTTTCGGACATACAAATGTGTTCATTAGTTTATTGGAATTACATACATTTGCAGGCTTGTTTGCTCAATTTAGGCTTATAAACCTTTGTCAAATAGAAAGAAAGATAGCACCATACAGAGAAGGTCTGCATGAATATACATCTAGGATAACAGCGGGATTCGAACCCGCTACCTGCACGCTTTGCACAGCGTTTGGCGGGAGATACCTCTGGGGAAGGTAGACCCCGTAAAATGTGTTTATAAATAAGTTTATGTAATTTCTGTTGTTTCTGTGCGTTATTAATCAGATTTTATCAAGTATACTCAAATTTTCAAATATTTGCTTTTTTAAAAAAAAAAAAAGAACGAATTTCTTACGGGTCATAATTGCGTGAAACACGATAAAATATACCCTTTAGGAGATACTGATAACAAAATTAATATTTTTTTTCAAAAGATACATAAAAAAAGATTTTTTTGGGGAAAAAATGATTTTATAAACAGTTTTGTGTTGTTTCTGTACATTATTAATCTCATTTTGCCAACAAAACTAATTTTTCAATTATATATATTTTTAGAAAAAATATACTGATTGCTCACACAAGGAGAAAATGTTTTTTTGGTAAAGTTACCGTACAGCATTGAATTGACTTTTATTAAAAAAAAAAGCATAATATTGATTATTAAAACCAAAATATACGGAATTTAAATCATTTATTTGGTAATTTTTCTCATATGGTAACGCGTTACCTGAAAATCTGGTTTTCAAAAATGAAAAGTAAATTTTACATGTACAAATAAATGGTTTTCATGCCCTGCTCTAAGATATAATATTTAAATTATAAAAATTTACCACATTTACAAAATTTTATCACATATTATAAAACTATATTATATTATTAATTTTACCAAATCCATTACCGAAGTTCTTCGGTAAAAATTATCGAGCTTTTTGGTGTTCCCAAGAGTCGAAAACACGGTCACTTTTACCACAAATTTTACCATATTTTTTCACAGTGCAAGAAACTGAACTGCATTTTACTTTTTGTAGACATAATTATATGTTTAATATCCATGCCCTTTATGAAATGCTGATAACAAAATCAATAATACAATAATCTTTTAGAGTCATTGATTTTTGTGAAGATTACTATACCGAGAACACTTAAAGATATTAAATTCCACGGAACTTTATTCCGGTTATTAAAAACATGTAACCTGTTTAAGGAGAAATCAGTGCATTTATAAAGATTATTTATTTTATAGAAGTGATATTTTTGATTTATTTATGAAATGAATGTGTTTTGAAATAACTATTGTGAAAAGAGTGAAATATTTTCTTAGCATCCTATATTTAATATTCGAAAAATGAATTTTTATTTCAGCATTGATTTAGATGCTTTTGGCGAGATAGGTCGCGTGTGTTTTATCAGTATTTGAGATGTATCAATCATCAATGATAAAAAGTAGAAGTGCCAAATTTTAGACTTAACTCTTATATAAACAACAAAGCCGTAATTAATATCGTCAAGCATAACGAAAGATTAAAAAGTGAAAAACAAAGAGTGAAAGAAATAAAACTTTGCTTTATTGCTTTAATGAAATTACAAACATTTGCAGGCTTGTGTGTTCAATTTAAACCTTTGTCAAGTAGAAGGACAGATAGAACAATTCCGAGGAGGACATCCCAAAGAATGCATACAAGGTTACGGCGGGATTCGAACCCGCTACCTCCACGCTTTGCACAGCCAGAGAGACCCCGAAATTTTTCTCTTGTTGTAGTTCATTAACGTCGCGCTAGAGCTGCACAATGGGCTATTGGCGACGGCCTGGGAAAGATCCCTAAAGTATAATCCGAAGACATGCAATCACAATTTTGATCCTCTGCAGAGGGGATGGCACCCGCGCTTCGGTAGCCCTACGATCTACACGCGAAGTCGAGCACTTTACGGTAGAACAGTTTAACGAGGTGCAATACCGCACATCCTCGTTCCCTACTCCGACTAATCCAGATGGTCACCCACTCACCCACACACTAACCACAACTAGTGATGCTTGACTTCGGTGATCTGCTGGGAACCGTGTCTTAACGATCCCAAATTTTGCAATATCATCTTTAGATATTTCATTGATTTGAATTCAGTTCATTTCTTTTCAGATTATACAGAAAGTTTGTTATCGAAGCTTACAAATTCGACAGGTACACGGAAACTTTTGTACTTGGAACCTAGTATGCAGATTAACCTCACAATCTTAGATTCTTGAGCCTTGTTTGTCGTTAATTCCACCTCATGCTTTATCTTAGAAATAAAAATAATGGTTTTAATGCAATGTTTAGAATAAAGTTAGAGGTTTATTTTCAATTTAATTGAAAGTAAATATTTTTTTCACAATTTCAGAGGATCGTAGTGAAATAAACTAATAATCATATGAAGATTCATTTCGGTACATTTCATAAACGAGAACTATTGTATGATCGTCGCCACAGGAATTAGATTCAAGGGAAGCTACTATTTATTTAGACCAGAAAATTTAAATTTTCAGTTAGTAGCCAGTGGTCGGTAAACTTTAATATCTTTGTTGTCCCTTTCTCCTCAAAGCTAAAGAGTCGGTGTCCGATATTGACAAGTCTTTTTCACTTAATAATCATTTTTCCCTAACTTTTTTTGTTGTTATTTTTGAAAAATTTAATATTAGAAACAATCTACGGCTATAAAAAATTAATTCCTCCACAGAAATAATATAGTTATGTGCCAAAACTTAGTTAAACATGCTGACTTTAAAGAGCTTTATTGAAAAATATTTTTTTTCTAATGGCAGGCACAGAGCTTTGCTTTCACGTCCTTTGCCTAGATGCCGGAAGCATTACTTATTTAACGTTACCCAATGGGCACCTGTGAGCCTAAAGTCACGGAGGCGAGCAACATTACCCACGCCACACTGCCACAGATACCCGATTATAGGGTGGGCCACATTCACACATTACACTATAGAGAACAACACACAGAGAGAAACATCCATGACCTGAGCGGGATTCGAACGCGCAACCATTGGTTTCGCAGTTTGACGCGCTAACCACTTGACCGTCTGGCCGGCTTATGTAAAAATATCTGGGAAGCAAAAATGCATTTAATGTAGACATTTCATCTTTGAAATAAATGAATTGTTAAATAATCCTCCTTCCACATGAACCTTTCACCTTAAATTGATGGATTCTGAATGATCAAAATTTTTAAGGAAGACGTTTGACATTTTAGTGAAAATTTTGCTTTCCAGAATCTTTCTGCATTAATATATTTTTATCATTAGATTATTTTGAGAAAAGAAAAACAAAGGGTAAGTTTGACCGTTTGCTTATTTAATTTAAGATTTAAGTAGCCGCATTGACTCTCAACGTGGCATGTGGTTAGGTCTACTGTAGAAAAAAATATCAATTTAAAACCCTTGAACATAAAATGATGCAGAAAATCATTTTACGGTTATGCATTACGAGGCAAATAAGCTTTTCTTAACTAGGTAATCCCTTTAGCTGAGAAAGCGGAAGAAACACGCTCTTCTAATCTTTGAATTATTTAAACATAATTTAGAACACGAAAATAAATGCGGAATTCTGCTTGGTAAATATAAATAACTGAAGCAAAGGATAGAAATAGAACAGACTTAGATTATGGAGTAAAAATAATATAAATAAAATTTCTTATGTGAAATTTCTTACATTTAATTTCAATATATGTATAACATAGTACATAAAATTTCAATGCACATAATTAGGCTGGCAAAATTTGTAACAGTTTTCAGATTTTAAGAATTTGAAGTACTACTAATTAATAATCATGTCAAAAAATTTTAAATTTAATTTTTAAACATGATTCAGAATATGAAATAAAAATAATCGTAAAGATATTCAAATTATGCTTGGTAAATATAAATAACTGAGGCAAGAAGATAAAAAAAGGGCTGACTTAGATAATGGAGTATAAAAACTATAAGATAATTTGATATAGATATGGAGCATAAATAATATAAATGATATAGTATATAAAATTTCAATATACAGTATATTGAATTGCAATGTATATGATGTAGTAAGAAAATTTCAATTTTAATATTAAATTATTTTCATTACATAATAATTGAAACTCACAAGCTGACTAATTTCTCAAATTTAAAGAAAACAAGATAGCAAATTTCATAACAATTGATTGAAAGATTTTGATATTAGGAATTAAAATTTCGTTTTGTTTTGCACAACTATTTGCTGTTTCATTTTATTTCTCTTGATTTATGTATAAGGTGATTTTACCTATTTCTCTTCCATGAAAATCAGTAGTTTAATTTTAAGTTCGTAATGGAAAAGAGAAAAAATACTTCCTCATTATTTTTAAACTATAAAGATGTTGAGAATTATCATTTGCTTAATTTTTAACTTTGATCTAGTTCATATAATTAACTTGCTATGGTTACGGTTTGGTTTGCTTTTTTGAGTTTGTTTCTTCTTTTTTTTTGTAGAGAAGTAACAAAATGGCTTTGAGTTTACATTTATTTATTTTTGAGCATAACTATATTTATATTTACGCCATTTTATATCTTTGTTTCGAGTTTTATTGATGAAGCAAGTAATTTATAATTTTGTAAATAGAACTGTAAAATAAATCCTTTTGTGTGTTGTAAGTTGTTCATGGAATAAACAAAAGCAACACTGACATCATTAACTATTTCTGATACAAAGTGCAAAATGGAATAGATGTTATGGAATAATTATTAACTTTTCCTTACGTGCAAATCACTACACTGCAAAAGATGTTCTGCTGTTCTGTTCTAGGGTTGCACTATTTTTTATGTCGGTTTGGCGATGATTTTATTTTCCACAATGTAATGGAGAATTTGTGTTAGAATCTCAAACCAAAACGTGAGTTATTTGGGAACAGGAGATTCGTTAACTATGCTGTGGTCAATTAATTCATAATTCTAGAGACTATATTTTCAAGAAGGCACCTTTGGGAACTTTTACAGACATTTTAACGTACCTCGGCGATTTAGCGCAGCTAACTTCAAGTTTCGCCTAAGGGTTCCGTTTTCCGCTTTCAGAAGAGTTATTTCCCATAAGATAAGATATTTTAGTTATCTTTGTTTTTGAACATTTATAAAACACTAATGTTCTCAGTAAGATAATTTTTTTTTGTTTATTTTTATCGGTGCGGAAAAGAAAGGTAAAACGACAACATGTTTTAGGTGTTAATAAATTTGACTTAATTTTTAAAATTTATTCGTGGTTGGCAAAGTTAGTTTAAATTATCTTCACTTTATCTGTCCAAAAATGAAATAATGAATGGCGTGAATCTGAAACTAGATTCAGGTTGTCCAAATCATTTGTCCACGAAAACATTTTCTAGAGTTCAAGTTGGACAGAAGACTATTCATTTCATACAAAATAATAGAATCATACAGAATGAATCAAACAAAAGAATAATTTTACAGTAGTATTCATAGGCTTAGCGTGAAAGAAAATTTTGAGGTGGCATCATTTACTATATTAATTGGAATATATATATATATATATATATATATATATATATATGGAAAATTAAACTAGTTTTGAAAATTAAAGATAATTAAAATATCAGTAAATTTAAAAACAAATTTAATATTAAGAGGATAATTTTTTCACAATAGTGTAACAATAAGTTAACTAAGAGTAATGATAAATTAGATCCTTGTGGTATTCCATGAATTTGAATAAAAATATGATTTCCATTGTAATGACAATTATTAAAAAGACATAAATTAATTAGAGTTTCCCAATAATTGAAATCGCAATTAAGGATACTTTTATAATCATAGTAATAACTCAATAGAACATCTTTGAGTTTAGAAAGAAAAATGCTATTGAAAAGATCCTGGAAATCATAAATCGCAATCGAAATAATTTTATTTTGTTTAATAAATTCTAAAATACGTTGATTATTAGTGATAATCCAAGAAAAACCCTATGTAATAATTTTGTTAATAATTTTATTTAAGTAGTTAGAGAAAAAATGCCAGGTTCAGTTACGTAAGTATTCGATCCACAAGTGATTGTTTTAAATTTAATAGCAATTTTATAAAATTTAGGACTGATATTTAAGTATGGAAATTGTATGTTATTAATTTTAATTTTTAATCCCTTATATAAAAGTTTTTAAATAAAATATTCTTTAAATTACTGAGCTTGAATTTATTACCATTTTATAACTCCGTATTTAAAAGTTCAACATTATAATTTTTTACAGAAGATAGCATAATTATTGTTAGCTTTGTCAATGGCGGTAATAATTTTTTTTTTGTAGTTGGATCAATTTTAGAATTTTTTTTAAAAAATATTTACTGTTATTTAAACTTTCCTCATTATTAAAAATAAAATTTTTAAAATAATAATAAGCAGCCCATTTCCATTCTGCTAACATACCTGAAAATAACGAGAATATATTTAATACCTTTATTTCGAAGCGTAAATTCGTGAAAGAAAAGTTGTTAATAAAATTTTGAAGTTTAAATATATCATTATGTTTAAGGGAGGAAACAAAATATTTCCGTGGTTTAATATTGTAATGTTTCTTAAAATCTTTAAGAAATAAAAATTTTATTTAGTTTCTTGCTATTAAACTAAGCTCAGTAGCTTGACAGCCCGTAGAGGGCCATGGCCTACTGTGCCCATCTCAGTTTTCTTGACCTTTGGGCTCTGGGGTTCAAGAGCAGGCGTGCCGTTTGGGTGGTCAGCCCAACGCGGATTCTCCAGTGCTCAGTTCCCAAGCATGCTTGGTACTCATTTTATCGAACCACTGAAGGGATGAAAGGCTGAGTCAATCATGCCCGGCCCTAGGATCGAAACAAGGACCTGTGTCACGACAGCGCGAAACGCTTCTAGTAACTATTGAGTTAATATTAATATAGTTAAATGGTGTTACTAATTATATTATGATAGTTAAGTGGTGTTAATGTAGTTAAGATAGTGTTACTAATAAGATAGTTTTAAATGCATCCTGATACCTCGTTTATCTCGATTTTTAAGCTTATATTTAATGTCAGGGCAATATTGTGAAACCACGGCAAGTCTAAATTTTGATGATTTATTTTTTCAAAATTAAAAATGCCATAGCAAAATATCTCATTTATAACCACTTATAGTAAGAGGTTAAAATTGATGGACGCGAAAAAAAGAGCTACTTTGAATAACTAACAAATTTGTAAACAATTAATTATAATTTTTTTTTAAACTTTTAATTTCTATATTTACTATCATTCACTTTTTTAAGTAAATGTTAGAAAATTGTTTAGATGAGAATTATGCTTAATTTTAATTTCTAAACAAGAAAAAGCGATTGCAAAATCTGAAGCAATTCTAACTGTCATAAAATGCATTTTTAATAAAAGAGTAGAGTGAATGGCATTAGTTTAAGCTTATAATTAGTGATATGATCGCTTTACCTAATGTGCCGAAAACGCAAACAAGATTTTATAGGTTTAATTAGTTTTAACAATTACACGGAAAATTGAGAGAAAACCAAATCTACACTGTAAGAAGTTTCTTGGGAAAAATTGTTAAGTAACAATTTATTTAATTGCTATTCTACCATATTTTAACGAAACAGTCAAATAACCATAAATAAGATAATAATCAAACTGTTAACTTTTATAAAAACCGTTTATTAACTGTTTTGACCTATTACGGTTAAACAACCAGAATTTTATCGCATCAACTAAGCCCACCTAATGAATCCGCTTAGTTTCTTGCAACTGCGTAAATATTATAGCCGAGAAGGTTAATCTGTCAGTCTCACGATCGACAGAACTGGGGTTTGAGTCCCAGCGTTGACACTATAATATTTCCTCCATTCCCTCAACCAATGCCTATTACCTAAAAAAAAAAGAGTAGCACCTACGTCCACTTAAATTTATAGGTATGAAAACCATGGTTAAAATGGTTAGAAAACCGTATAGTTTTATATTCATGGTTTTATGACCATACTAGTAAATGGTTTCGAAACCATAGAGATAAAATATGTTATTTACTGTAAACATTCCGGTTAATATGATGGACAGACTGCTGCCTGTTACTTTACCTGTTACTTTGTATCTTTTAGAATAAAAATTCTATTAGTGTATCATAATGTACTTTATTTATTATTACACTCAAGAGTTAATTCCCTGATATAAAATTCCCTAAAAATCTAAAAAAAAAAAAAAAAAAAAAAAACTAAGTATGTGCAATAATGTACGAATTTTTAATATTTATATTCATTTAGTGCAATTCGGTTCACATAAAATAGTTTAGAACACATTCCGTTGCATCATGCCAAAAATTGGTAAGTGAAAAATTACAAGAATAATAAATATAAATATTTTATCACATTTAACTTAAAAATTAATATTTAAAATAAATCCGAATAAAGTTTCAAGCTAGCTGACATTTGTTTAATGCAAGGAAACAAAAACAACTTTAAACGATACTAAAATCAATCTTTTTACTGTTGCAAAAAGATAAACAGATCTTTAAAAATTATTACACAATGTTAATAAAAATAATTTTTATAAAAATTCGATTGTGCATAATTTAAACTAAACTAATAATCAGATTTATAAACTATATTAATACCTATCAATTTTATCATGAAAATCATTAAGTATTGATCAAAAAAGTTATTAAATGGTTTTTAAGATACCTCTTAAGCGGGAAAGAAATAAATGTAGAATTATTTCGTTAAGTTATTAATTAACTATCTTAAATTGATTTTTTATTAAATTAAAAAGTTTTTTTTTGATGTAGTTTCTGTCAAAAAAATAATTTATAAAAATTTCGAAGTTTTGAAAAATTATTGAGGCTGCACTTGCTTCCCTGTGCCTCGTAATGCTACGCCTAAGGTAGTATTAAGGTAGTATTTACACTTACATAACATTTTATTAAAAACAAAAAAAAAAGCTTTAATCGTGGTCTCATCGGCCCATAAAATGTTTAACGAAAGGCATGGTACCTGCTGACTTACGAACTGAGGATCCCTAAGCAGGGGATGCTATCCATATACTAGGAACACCTAGCATAAGGCTCTTGGTTGATACGAAGTCTGCACCCGACTCGCACCGACCGCAGTGCTGTCGTAAGATATCCTCAGTGGTAGAGAAATCATGGATTTGGGTACCCTTACCGTCAGTATAACGGTATAAGATTTTCGTGGTTTTCCTCTCCCTGTAACGCAAATGTGATTAGTTTCATCAAAAAGTCTCCCACGAACTCTAGTTCGTCCCAATGCTTGGTCCAGGAGTTCCCTTGTCTTCTGCGTTGGCTTCAAAATTACAAGGCTACGGAATTTAATATTGAAAGTCTTAAACTCAGGATCGGGTCGGGTCGGCTGTTCAATGTCGGTGATAATGTCACAAGGTTCTATTTAATGCAGTTTTCTAACCCTAGGACTCAGAATCTTATGTTAAAAGTAATTAGTTCTTAAAATATCTTTTGAATCCTGAATAGAATTTGTAAATTTGAATAGTTGAAGAAACGAAGACTCATCTAAAAAATAAAGCTTTTAGCTTTTATTAAACGGTAATCAAGTAAAAAAGCATATATTTTTTCAATGTAACTAAATTTAAGAGGGAAAAACGAATCACTAAATAATTCTTATTCCCGTATTGATAGTGCAAACCTTTTTTTTTTCACGCTTTAATAACGTACTTTAAACAAATAAGAATATTTTTCAAATATGTTAAGCCTAAATATGTTATTTGAGAATTCTTATCAAAAACGAAAAGCAAATATACACATTGAGGATCAAATTAATATAGGTGGGAAGAACCAAAAAACGCTTTCAAAGTCCGAGAAATCACAGAACAGGACGGCGAATGTAACAAACAAGACTGGTTTGATTGCCGGAAAAATCAGACAGGAGTTAAATGATGGTTATTAGAAATAACTTCAAGTCTCAATCTCCAATTAAACCTGTTTTGATGTTAAGTATATTTGTTTTTTCGTACTGAAATTTATTAGATTTATTAGATTTCTGTAGCATTTTTGTTTTTCCTCCCTTTTTTTTAAATAAGGATTCTAAAAAGGCTTATTAAAATCGGCCATTACTAAACGCCCTGTATATGCATTTTATTGTTATTTAATTCAAATTATTATTTAACTGCATACATTTATTTTAATTTCAATTCACATTAAAGAGGAAATTTTACAAACCTTTACAAAATTTAGTATTATGTAGTTTTAAATGACGAAATCCAGAAACTGAACATAATTAATCGAACAGTTCTCGAAACATAAACATACTTTTTTAAAGTTTTTTATTTGCATAAAAAGAATTTGGATGCTTACGAATTCAGAAAATGAAACTGATTGGGAGGAAGACAAAAAAACATCTATCTTATTTTCTTATATATTTCTTTCTTTTGAAAAAGAGTGAACGAAATTAAAACATATTTGTCTATGCAGAAAATTATACTATAACTTTTTAAAGTACCAGAATGTTAACCATCCTTATTTGAATTTTTAAACTTTCAATAAACAAGTAATTTAAATTTTATTTGAAAGTCAATTCCTATTTAGGTTACCAAAGAAATTTTTTATTTTAGTTACTTTTTATTAAATAATTAAATTTTTTTTTCTCCCATATAAAACTTAAATTAATTAATTAGATTTAATCTATGAATTATTATTTGAAAAAAACTGCATTAACTTTAAAATGTCATCTACTAAAAGTTTAAAAAAATGTATTTGAACTTGAGTGAGGAGAGTGTGAACTAATAGTAAGAATTGAAAAAAAAAAAGGTGCGTGGTATCAGACAACTATAAAAGTATAAATTTGGTGACGTGGACCACACGTGCTACCACGTAATATTCTTTATTAAATTTATCTGACACAACGAATGTAAAATATTTAAATGAGCGCAATAAACTAATTTTTTTGTTAAAATGGAGTTAAAATAAGTTAAAAATTATCACTGATGTTATTTTTGAAATATGTGAAAAACTGAATTGCTTATGGTATAATTTAAAACAATGGATCTGAACCAATCAGAAAATTCCTATCGTTTTTCGCTCATCCCTATTTAATAAATGAATTAGTATTTAGCAAAAACTGTATTAACATCAAATGTCATTCACTAAAAGTTGAAAAAAAAAAGTATTTTACCTTAAGTGGATGAATAAAAAGTATTTTTATGAACGATTGAAAATTTGAACAAGATATGTAGGGAGAGTGTGAACCAATTGTAGGAATTGAATAATAAAACTTAAAATGTTAATTTATATTCTGAAACTGTAATTAAATTTCGATATTTAATTTTTAGACAGAATTAACAGGATTAAAAGCATTAAAGCAAATTTGTTTATCGAATAAAAATTGTAGGATCCTTCTAAAGTTATCTTTGAGCTATTTTATTTTAATCCCATCTTTAAGTTTTGATGCTTTTAATACCATCTTCTTTTTTATTTACCTCGTTGATGATGATAGTTTGATTTTGGGACTATCAGTCATTAAAAATTTCTTAGACGCAGATAAAATCATTCTCAAAGCATTTGAAAATTTAATAATTTAACAACAACTTCTGAATTTTATAATATTGATTAAGTGTTGAAAGATCCAAATCCTAAATCGAATTTAATTGAATTTTGATTACTTAAAGAAAACTTATTTATTCATTTCAAATATATCATTTCCTTTCAGGATGAACACTAATTAAATAGTAGAATTTTTGCAGCGTCATAAGAGGCTTTGTATGGAAAATTGAGTGTGTATTTCCTATTTACGTGGGAGTTAATCACGAGTCTTGCCTGTAAAGATTCTAGGAAATTTCCTAGAATGAAAAAAAGGGAAGATAAATTATAATCATAACAAAATCTTTATGAAATCATTATTTCGTATGCAATTAAATTTTTTTCTTCATAAGTTTAAGAAAAATTATTATTTCTTTTTTTTTGGTTTTATTTGATTTATAAGTTTTTTTTTTTATCATAAAAAGCAATTTAAAAATGTACAGGTGGGTACACAAGTCTTAATCATTTTAGATTAAGACTTGGTTGTAAATCGAAATTGCATTGAAATACTATTTATTTACTCAGCTTGATTTATATGCATAGTTATATTCGAAATATGTCGAACTAATGGTTCTTAGCTTGCTTAAAACTAGTTGTTCTTGAGCAAATTACGATAAAAAAAGTGAGCACCTCTTTAAGCTTAACTTTTAGACAAAAATATTAGTTTTGACCTATTTGTTAAAAATATTCATTACTATAAATTACACAATGAAAATTAGTTATTTATTTGAAATTAATAATTTTATGTTATTTACACGAAGCATTAAAGCCAATGTATTGCTCATTTTTCATTCTATATATTTGTTATAAGACAACTAATCCACGTTAAAATAAGGAATAAAAATTTGTAGTTTGTAGTAAATTTGTAGTTTTGCTAAAATAAAATTTTATATTGAAACTTTACACCCTGCTCGCTTGCGCCCACAGATCCACCAAAGCATTGCTAACCGCAATCCTCGGCAGTTTGTTTTTAAAGATCATGATTTTCTCCTTGAAATACAAAATTTGATCACTTATTTGCCCTCATTAAGGCAGTGGTTAGCATACTTCCAACAAGCCTTTTTTATTTAATACCTTGTGCTATCTGTTGTTGTTGTCGGCCATTAAAGAACAAGGGGTGCGATTGTTCCTGTTTTCAGTGGCTCCATCAATAGCTAAGAATATGACTTCTGTCACCCCCATGCGTCACACCCGTTTACAGGGTGGACCCATTCATGCATCCAGTTATTCGTTCACAGATAGTAATTTTCACCTGAGCCAGAGAAAGATCAATCTCCAATTCAGTACCCCCAGAGGTTTTATTTGCTATGAGAACATGGAGGACGTTTTGACCCCATAGGTTTTCTCTAACGTCGTTGAACAGATTACCCAATTTTTGGGTTTACGACAACTAATGTTCAACTCCGTAGCCTTGCAACTTTGAACGAAATCCAGAAGACAAGGGAACACCTGGATATTGGGAGAAAGTTTTTGATGGAACTAACCCGCATTTGCGTTACATGGAGAGGGAGACCGCGAAAACCTCCCACGGATCGCTTGACGGCAACGGGACTATAACCCATGATCCGTCTACCACTGAGGATATTTCACGTCAGCACTGTGGTCGGTGCAAGCCGGATGCGGAATTCGTATCAACCAGCCATCGCCGGGATCGAACACCGGTTCACCTCATTGGAAGGCAAACGCTCTATCCCTTGAGCCATCGCGGCTCTGACCCCATAGGTTTAATGTTCACCAGTCACCATTTACTACAAAGCGAGTCTTCGGTCGTCCAGATTCGAACTGCCGTTCTCACGAATTTGAGTCCAGCGCCCTGCCAACCAGGCTAACCCGCTATTTGCTATTAACTTTAGAAAAAGTAAAAAAAATATTTACCCATGAAGGAGTTCTTAACATCAATGCGGGTAACAGTTAAGGATTGCTTGTGGTCAAGAAGAGAGGACAATAATTATTTTTGCTTGTATGTTATTCGTTCGTTTGTTTAATTATTCCTTTTTGAGTTTATTTGTAGTTTATAAAGAAAGTTTAATGAAATTCTGAAAAGACTGAAATTATTTGCTGAATTTATAAATTTAGTAACTTGTATGCTCGGAAGTTTGGAAGTTGGAAGATTCTTTTCTGTAGATAAAATTGATTTCTTTTATGTAGATAAAATTTTGAATATCTCTCTTCCCACTCAAAAAAAAAAATGATCTTAAAATGTAATTTTTGGTAATAAGCTACAAAATAACTTTTTAAAGATAAATCTCTGTCTCAAAAATATTTTAGCACAGCTTTTTTTGAAAAAAAAATGGCTCCCGTAAAACATTACAACATTATTTTGGTCGTACAATTGATTTATTCGATTGAAATGCAATTATGTTTTTTTTCTATTGTGACTTTGTTTCTAATTGAATTAAATTTGCACTTTACGATTTATATCGGGTCCAATGATGTTTTTTTTCTGATAGAAAAATGTCATCTTGAGATTTTAAGATATAAACTTGAAAGTTCCTAATTTTTTTGGCGTTAAGGCCAATGCAAGGTTGATGCTGATATTTTATAATTACCTTATATTGTTAGAACATAAAATATAAAGAGTAATTAAAAGCGAAATAATAAACAAATCTATAAAGGTTGGCAAAATCATTTTAAATTGAATTAAATTATTCGCAAAATTATTCGCCCTTTATTGCTGGCGATTTACCATAATTGATTGGTTTCTATTATTGGTGGCTATTTACCATGATTGACAAAGTTACTTTATAATAGTTTTATACCAAGTCTGATTAAGCAATTTGATTTTCACTCGATACTATAGTTGGTTTCCCAAGGTTAATAGTTATCTTAAAATTACCAATTTTGTTATAGGATAAAATAAAAGGAACAATTAAAAACAGAATTATAAACCACTCTAACTAGGTTCGCAAAACTATTTAATAATCGCCTTTTATGGGCTCTGATTGGCCTGATCGCCCTGATTGGCAAAATTACTTTATAATAACTTTATACTAAGGCTGACAAAGTTATTTGATATTCATTCTATACATAGTTGGTTTCCCAAGGTTGGACAATTATTTTAAAGTTACCCATGTTATTATAGAATAAAATTAAGGGGACAATTAATTACAGAATTAGAAACCGCTCTATCAATGTTGACAAAATTATTTTGTAATCGCCTTATATTGCTGGTGATTTACCAAGCTTGGCAAAGATACTTTACATTAGTCTTATGCAGAGGTTTGTAAAGTTTTTTCATAATCGCCCTTTATAGTAGCTAGATAAAGTATAAGAAACAAATTAAAAGCAGATTAATAAACATCGCTAGAAAATACCATGTAACAAAAAAAGAAAAAAAAAATTTTTTTTCCGTTTTTATAAAAAAAAAATTCTATATTGTTTTTTGATTTTCATTACTTTCATCCTCATTTTTCATTCATTAAGGTGTTAACTTTAGGAGCTGTTTATTTTATTTAAAAGAATGTACACTGAAGAATTAAGATGTAAGTGACTTGTATTCCATACTAACGAGACAAGTCGATTGCTTTTTACTCCTTTTATTCATTTATTATTCATGCGAAATGAACGTTTGATTTGATTTTTAAATAAAAAAAATTGCGCACGATGATGCAAATATTTGACTTTCTTTTAATTGAAGAAATTTATCAATTTTGTGTTTTTTTTACAATGCGGCATAGTTAACGTTTTAATATTTAAATTTATCTTCAATAAAATACAGAATTTTTCTTATTCTAAATTTTTATTTTATTGCATAATTAAAATTAGAGTAAACAGAATGTTTCTTAATGATTGAGCTAATATAATTTCAAATCATTTTTGACATAAATTTTGAGTTTTAGATTTTTTTCAAATTTAAATTTTTTGAATTTTATTTTTATTTCCCGTTATATTTTTTGAAAATTACTTTTAGTGCACTTTACTTTTCTTGAACTCTATTTTTATTCTATTTCATATTTCTAGACTCTTATTTTCCTTCCAGATTTTATTTTGGGAATTAAATTTTTTCCACATTGTATTTTTAAAATTTTATTTTTTTTCATTTTTTATTTTTTTCATTTCTTTCTATTATATATTTTTAAAATTTTAAATTTTTTATCTTTACATTTTTTATATTTTTTTTCTACCTTATGTTTTTAGAGAGTTGTTTTTATTCATCATAATATTTTTTAGAACTTCATTTTTAAAACACATTATTTTTTATTTTCGTGTAAATAAAATAAAATAATATTTTTCCACTTTTTAATTTTTAAAATTCTACCTTTTTACACTTCATATTTTTAGGAGGACTTCATATTTTGAAGTCATAAATTTAAATTATGTTGAATTTGCAATAAATGAAAAATCAAGTTTAAATATTTACATGCGTGCAGTGAAATAATTTCTTGCTACTTATGCTGTATATTTTGCGTATTTTGCACTAAATTGGTTTTACTTTAAAATTTTTGTAGACATATATTTAGATTCTCTGCATTCTTTCCAATTGATAATTCAGATATTCATATGATACTTTTTTATACTTCCAGGTGGATAAAGTTAAAAATGAACATTACATATTCAATGTAATTTAATAAATTACAAAAGTGGAATACTAGTATTTAAAACATCTTCATAGTGTATCAGGCAATCAAATTAAAAATAAACATTATATATTCTATTTAATTTATGAAATTACATAAGTGGAAAAGCTATATTATTTAAAACACCTTCATAGAGTATCAGGCAATCAAATTAAAAATAAACATTATGTATTCAATTTAATTTATGAAATTACATAAGTGGAAAAGCTATATTATTTAAAACACCTTCATAGAGTATCAGGCAATCAAATTAAAAATAAACATTATATATTCAATTTAATTTATGAAATTACATAAGTGGAAAAGCTATATTATTTAAAACACCTTCATAGAGTATCAGGCAATCAAATTAAAAATAAACATTATGTATTCAATTTAATTTATGAAATTACATAAGTGGAAAAGCTATATTATTTAAAACACCTTCATAGAGTATCAGGCAATCAAATTAAAAATAAACATTATATATTCAATTTAATTTATGAAATTACATAAGTGGAAAAGCTATATTATTTAAAACACCTTCATAGAGTATCAGGCAATCAAATTAAAAATAAACATTATGTATTCAATTTAATTTATGAAATTACATAAGTGGAAAAGCTATATTATTTAAAACATCTTCATTGTTTATCAGGTAATCAAATTTAAAATGATCATTGTAGTTTATGAAATTACATAAGTGGAAGACTATTATTTAAAACATCTTTATAATTTATAAAGCAATAAAATTTAAAATGAACACTACACTTTAAATGCAATTTCAATTTATGAAATTGCATAAGTGGAAGGCTATTATTTAAAACATCATAATTTATCAGGCAATCATACTGATTTTGATATTTTTAACCTCTTCTTCCTCAATTTAATTTTTGAATCATCATTTGATTACTTGCATCATAGAAGAATGTGGTTCGTTTTATTAGTTTACAAAACAAGTTTGAAAATGTTAGGACCCATATTTTTGTCTAAATTTTGTAAACAATTTATTCAATTATTAAAAAGAACGTTTATTTACTTTGTTACAACAGTTTTCATAAACTCTACCCAACAACAACATTTTAAACATTAAACAAATACTAATAAAATGACATAATACAACAAGAAGATCTTTCCATGGTGATAAAAAAGACGATAGAGCCTATAAAGCGATAATAAATGCTTCATTGCTTAAGTAAGCAAACAAGAGGAATCGTAGTTGTTCAAAGAAATGGGAATAAAGAAAAATAAATAGTCCCTACGGAGTAAAGAAAGGGGATAAAAAACATGGAGTGCTTAATTCCTCCAAAATCTATATCCTCTTTTCTTCCTTTTATTTTTTTATTGAGGATCGTTAGTGTTCAGAAACTAGCTTCTGATCTGGTCTGAGTGGTTTAAACATAAGTTAGCGATTACTATAGTTTTATTTTATTTTATAACTGTCGTTGAACAGCCGACACAATTGTATGGGTTTACGACTACTAATGTTCAATACTAATGTTTACGACGCCTGGTAATTTTGAACCCAATCCAGAAGACAAGGGAACTCCTGGATCGAGTATTGGAAGAAATTTGCCTTCGTGGAGGACTTTTTGATGGAGCTTACCCGCATTTGCGTTACATGGAGAGGAAGACCACGAGAGCCCCCGAGTTTAGTCTGACGGCAAGCGGACTCTAACCCATAATTCATATACCACTCAGGATATTTCGGTGCAAGTTAGATGCGGAATTCGTATCGGCAGAATCGTTGGGATTCGAATCCTCATAGAAAAGCGAACGCTCTATCTCATAAGGTATTGATTTGTTATGGGAACTTGGAGGACTTTGTAGCTCCGAGAGATTTAACATGCACCAGACTCCGTTTAATACACATGGTTTCTTCGGCCGGCTAAATTCACGTCAGCATTGTGGTTGGTGCAAGCCGGATGCGGAATTCGTATCGACTGGGATTCGAACCCGGTTCGCCTCATTTGAAGACGAACGTTCTAGATTACTATAGTTTCTTTAAAAAATGATAAAAAAAACCTTTATTAGTAAATTGTGCTTAAATATATACGCATATTTATATAAAATGGTTTTAATTTAGAGCTGTGGTGGTTTAGGGGATAGAGCGTGGGCGTTCCAGTGAGGTGAATCCCAGCGATGACTGGTCGATACGAATTCCGCATCTGGCTCGCAACGACCACAGTGCTGACGTAAAATATCCTTAGTGGCAGACGGATCATGGGCTAGAGTCCTTTTGCAGTCAATCTAACCGTGCGAGAGTTCTTCGTGGTTTTCCTCTCCATGCAACGCAAATGTGGGTTAGTTCCATCAAAAAAGTCCTCCAGGAAGGCAAATTTCTCCCGATGCTGGATCCAGGAGTTCCCTTGTCTTCTGAATTAGGTTCAAAATTACAAGGCTACGGAGTTGAACATTAGTAGTCATAAACCCAAAATTGGGTCGGCTGTTCAACGACGGTTATAAATGGTTTTTATTAAATTTAAAGTCAATCTTGTTTCATATACACTTTCATATAAACATTTCTTAAATTCCATTTCAGCGTATTTCTTAGTTTTTTTCAACCCCAAGGTAAATTTTAAAAAAAGTCATAGTTTAAATACGAATCATTTGCAATATATGATATGGTGGTAAATTACGACTGAATAATTAAATAAATTAAATAAACAAAAATGCATTGAGTTTTTATCATTTCTTACATTCTTACTCGACTGTGTCATGTCTGTGTATGCCATCCTTTTTTTTAAAAAAAAAAAAAAATTTGCTTGCAGAAATTAGAAATTTCAAAGGATATCTTAACTAACAGGGTTGTTACTTATCAGAAAAAGATAAAATACTGGTTGTAAGAAAAGTACGTTTGTACCTTTTTTTCGGAAGGAGTGACTTTTCGTAACTTTGTTTTCATGATTATATATTTATTTCTGAAATGATTCGTTAATAAGTGCATGTCATAATTGTTAATAAGTAGCGGCAGACTGACAGTTTGTTTTCTTCTTCCGAATAACGAGAAAAATGTGATGCTTTTATTATTAGTTTTTAATCTGTAATGGATAATTGAATTAAGTACTGGTATAAATAGAGTTCATCATCAGAGATTATTAACAGTTTTTTGTCTATTCCGGATAACCTGAATTAAGTCCCTGTGTAAATAGAGCTCGTGATTATAGATTATTAATAGTTTTTATTATCTGTTCCGGATGACCTGAATTAAGTCCTCCTATGAATAGAGTTCATCATCAAAGATTATTAACAGTTTTTTTCTATCTATTCCGGATAACCTGAATCAAGTCCCTGTGTAAATAGAGCTCGTGATTATAGATTATTAATAGTTTTTATTATCTGTTCCGGATGACCTGAAGTAAGTCCCCCTATGAATAGAGTTCATCATCAAAGATTATTAACAGTTTTTTTTATCTATTCAAAATTTTATATTTGTCAAAATTATATTATATTTATATATTAAATTTGTCAAAATTATATTATATTTATATATTAAATTTGTCAAAATTATATTATATTTATATATTATATTTGTCAAAAATACTAAAAGCTAAATACTAAAAGCTAAATACTAAAATACTAAATTGAGCGGCATTCATATTTTTAGAATTCTTGTAAAAAGTTTAAAAAAAAGCAGCTTGTAAGGCATCACAAATTAATGTTTAACCTAGGAAAAGAAACAAAGCTCAATGAAAATCTAGCTAATTACCACTGATAAAGAAGGAAATAAGATCTACGAAACATGTTTTGTTTTGTCGGAAATATTTAAGAAAAAAAAAAGCAAAAATGACATAGCCGAATCACCATTTAGGAAGATGACGTAAACGTTTCAAAACCAAATTGATTGTGAGAGAAAATTGAAATTGCTTTGCTTAATTGCCTTGCCTCGAAGGCCAATTTCATCAGGCAATAAAACAGGTTTAGATGATTTTAATCTCGTGCACTTCAATAGTCTATCATCAGATTTTCTTAATGTTTTTTTCCGCCTTCATAATTATTTCCGCTCTCTAATGAGCAAATATTTTTTAATTCTTATTTGTTAATAGATAGGTCGCCCTAGAGCTGCACAATGGGCTATTGGCGACGGTCTGGGAAACATCCCTGAGGATGATCCGAACACATGCTGTCGCAATTTTGATCCTCTGCAGAGGGGATGGCTCCCCTGCTTTGGTAGCCCGACAAACTGCGCGTGAAGTCGAGCACTTTACGGTAGAGCAGTTTAACGATAACCGATGCCGCGCACCCTCGGTCCCTACGCAGGCTGATAAAAGTGGTCACCCACCGGCACATTGCTGCTGCCAGTGATGCTTGATTTCTTCTGGGAACCGTGTTTTTACGATCAGTCCACTGCGGGAATCTCATTGATTGATTCCTATTAACTATACACATGTAATTTTTCATCAAAAATTCATGTTATCATTAAGTTAGACTTTTACTTTTTTCTTTTTACTGAATGAAATAAATGATAAATATTAAAAATGTGGAATTTCGCGAAAGATTCCGAAAATTTACATGAGTTGTAAATGAAGTTTCATGTTTCAATTTTAATTCTCCTCCACTATGCTTTTTTATGAATACAAACTGTTAAAAAAATTTTTTTGATTTTTTATTGTGTTTTTGTAATTACTATCTGAAAGTAATTTTAACTAGTTATTGCAAATATTTTTACCTTTATATTTCTGTTTGTTTATTGATTGAATAAAATTCTTATATTAAATCATCTAGAGTTAATTCCTTTGTTAATTCCTTAGAGTTAATTCCTTAAATAACAAATTATTATCGGTATTGTAAAACACAGCTATGCAACTTTTTTATTGATGACTTCAGATAAAAAAATATTTTAAAAACAAAGTGTTTTTTTTTTTTAAATTTAATTTAATGATTGTTAAAAAAATATAAATTTTATGCTTAAATTTGTTATTTCAGATACAAATTTGCATCTTACTCACTTTAACGCATTGCATATTTTTGAAATGACGACAGAAACTGTTTAGTATTCCCCAAGAAATAAGGTTTCAAAATTGCCATATTTTGAATTTTTAGAAAAATAAGATTATATGAGGCCGGTTGATTGGTTCTAACGCTCTCGATGTGCGAGCAAAAAAGGAATGTTAGAAGAAAATGGAGTTTATAAGGTGTATTACTAAATATATTTCAAATGAAACCACATCTTGAAAATTCTGGGAAACGCAAAAAATAGTCATTTATTTAATCATTTTAATCACCATAATTATTTGAACTAAAATAAATAATTTAAACTTTTATTTGAATACAGCGAGTGTAAAATGATTTACGAATTTTCATCACATAATTGACTCAAATTAAGATAAATTTATAAAATAGTTCTCCTTTTATTCTGAGTACATATTTATATTTCTTTATTTTATTTTGAGTCAGTGAAGACTCATGAATATTTAACAAATTAAAGTATTTTTGAACTTTCGGCGACGTTTCTCACTTGTTAAGCGAATTTATCCAGAAAATATATATTCGAAAAGAAAAGAAGAAAACGTTTGAAGGTTAATCAGAAGTTTGACTTATCGTTAATTTGCGTGAAATAGAAATTTGCATTTCTTTTTATTTAGTTAAAGTTTATGAAGTTATTTTTTAATCTTTCTGTTTCTATTTTCAGTGAGTGTTGATTGTGTTACTCTTAAAAGTCGTAAATAATCATGTTAAGCAAACAGGCTTACACAGAATTAAAATTAGTAATCATGTCTAATAGTAGTCATTCATTTTCTATATCTTGTCATTATTTTATTCTTCAATTAAAAAAAAATCATTCGACTCCATATAAGTGTTATGTTTAAAAACAAATTAATGATGGTTAGTTCTTTGCTAAAGTTGATATAATTGATGTAAGTACACATATTTTTTTTCATATGACTGATCTAAGTATTGAAATTATTTTTCACATACTTGATGAAAATATGGATTTTTTCCACCTGACTGATGCATATATGTAATATCTTTTTTTTACGTTATTGATGTAAATATGATAGTTAATTTTCAAGAGATTGATGACAATATGGTGGTTTTCTTTGATGTGATTGATGCAAGTATTATATTTCACGTGATTGGTGGATTAGTAAAGTTCTTTTTCATGTGACTGATATAAATAAGCAAATTCTCTTTATGCAAATTCCTTACATGCAATTTTTCTCAATTGTTCAATGCAATGCAGTGTGAACATGCAGGAAAGTTCTATTTCCATATGGCTGGTCTAAGTATTAAAGTTGTTTTTTTCCGTCCTACTGGTATAAGTATGGGAGTTTCTTAAAACCTTTTCCTTAGGGCTGGTACAACATGTGGACCACACGCGATGATATGACACAGTACACCTTAAGCAAAAGGTTAACTCGTTTGGTTTGAACTGTGAAACTGCAAAATTAAGCTTGATTTTTGACTACGAAAACCTGAGGCCAGTTACACACTTTTGTAAAAGTGATGCAACAATGACCATTAACTCAAGGGAGCTTATATAATAAAAATAATATTTTATATGTCAATAATATGACGATATTCGATATGAATAATGGGTACATGAATATATGAAAATGGGGATATGAATAAATGAAAATGGGAAAAAATAAATGTATATAATGCGTTGACTGAAATCAATTTGATTTGAATGGCACTGAAAATAGACTAAGCTTTTTTGATTGATAAAAAAGCATGCGTTGCATGATGATGTGATATTTGTTGTGATGTAATATTTATGTGTTATATATATATATATATTTATTTACTTAAATATAATGTAGTACTAGTTGTTATGTTTATGTATCTTTCATAATTCATCACGCATTATTCGGGTCATGTGCCCATTTATTAATTCCATTAATATACTTTTATTTCTAGGAAATAAGGACAAAAAAGTGCCCATCTCAACGATCCTCACCAGATGATGAAGGGGTAAAGGGCCACTCCGGCTTCAGGTGACCCTGCCAACCGATACGACTGCGAACTTGATTTGTGTAAGTATAGAACTTTTTATTTTACTTGATTTGTGTAGGGATGGATTTGTGTAAGTCATTTCTGCGTGACTAATATAATGATATAGTTTCTCTTTACATGATTGACTTAAGTTATAAACCTCTTTTCCATGTGATTTATGTAAGCTCTCTTTTTCTTGATTGATCTATGTATGGAAGTTTTTTCATGTGTTTGATAAAAGTGTGAAAATAGGTGACACATAGCTTCAGAACTCTCCATTTTCAATTAAAGTCCCCCTCTTTCTCTTTCTTGATCTTTGAATCTTTAATTGATTCTTCTGAACTTTTAATTTTAAGGGTGATAGTATTTAAATGAGATGGCGAAACCACTTTTCTGCTTGCTGCCTTTTCTTCAGTGGGGTTCAAACTCATTTGCCAAGAGAAAACTTTAAAATTGAAATTGGCTTTTAGATATTAGTTAGAAACACAAAATAGAACTAAATCATTTTTAAGTTTTATTTCCATTTTTACTTTATTTATTAATGTCATTCATTTCTTTGTTTCATTAAGGAAAATTTAAAAAAAATTTATCCTTTACTATTGAATCTTTAGTGATTCCAAGCAATAGATAATGATATTAAAAGTAAATTAAGTAAATTCTTTACTTTGCAACATTATTTGCTGCTACTAGAAAACAAATACAAGGAGAAAAACATTTTTTAAATCACGTTAGTTTTCAACCTCCTCCCAAAAAAATATGTTCGCTTTTCATAATTTTAAAAAACAACTGAACTATAGGCAAGAAATTTTTAAGGACATAAAAAGGTTTAAGGGCGCACTGAAATCTTTTGATGGCCAAAAGTCGTTTACTTAAAAAGTGCATAAACTGAATTAAATTTTCTCGCACAGAGTGCAAATCTTTAAATAAATTTAATTTAACAATTTAGCAAAAAAACCCTTCAATAATATTTTCCCATAAATTTCGAAAATTTATATAATGCCAGATTGATTTTTTTTTTAACAACAATGAAATATTTTCGTTTTTACTTACCAACTTTAGTATTGAAATTATGTAGAATGATTCATGTTTCCTTTCTATAAATTTTTCTGTCGATGACTGTAATTTTTTAAGACTTTAAAACAATTCACCTGCTACAAAATGATGGATTAAAATTTTATTTTTTGATTTCAGGTTCATTGAAATATTTATCTACGGTTGCGCCCTTGGATGAAATAGTTTTATTAACTACAAGACTACAATACCTAACACCTGAACTCCGTGATTTCGTCATTTCGATGAAATGGAAAAACGAGAACCATAATAAATAAAAAATTGGGCAAATGCTATTGATAATCTTTAATCTGAACATTTAAATGTGTCATTGTCAAATGAACTGTTCATTGTATTTAGTTATATATTGAATGATAAAGCATGATTCTACACTAACGATGTGAACTGAACTGTTTTAATGATAGATTTCCTACAATGTGAAATTATGATACTGTTCTAGTGATGGGAACTGAACTGTTTTAATAATAGATTTCCTACAATGTGAAATTATGATACTGTTCCAGTGATGGGAACTGAACTTTTTTAATAATAGATTTCCAAGAATGTAAAATTATGACACATATTCTAGTGATGTGAACTGAACTGTTTTAATGACAGATTTCCTAGAATGTAAAATTATGACACTGTTCCAATGGTGGGAACTGAACTGTTTTAATAATATATGTCCTAGAATGTAAAATAATGACTCTATTCTAATGATATGAATTGAACTGTTTTAAGGACAGATTTCCGAGAATATAAAATTATGATACTGTTCCAGTGATGATAACTGAACTGTTTTAATAATAGATTTCCAAGAATGTAAAATAATGACACATATTCTAATGATGGGAATTAAACTGTTTTAATATTGCTTCCTATAATGTTAAAGGATGATAACATACTAAAATGAACTATTTTAATACTAGGTTTCCCAGAAAGTGAAGGCGAAGTGGTTACGTAAAATTGAAACGTTTTATCATTACCTTGAATTAAAAAACATGACATTATAACATTGCTAAAAAACAATTTTAATACTAGACTTCCTAAATATGAAAGTAGAAATAATACAAGGTTATCTTGAATAGAGAAGCATGGAATTATATTAATGATGTGAACTGAACTAGATCTATTAAAAAGTAAAAGCACAGCATATTAATGATGGGAACTAAGCTGTTTTAGTACCAGCTTACTTATAATGCTAAAGCTATTTAATAGAACGTTCCAAATTAAAGTCTTTATAATTGGCTGCAAATTATGAAGAATCAAGTATTCAGAAGTAATTTTTCCTCCAGAAAACCAGCAAGAGGGAAATGTGAAAGAACCACCCCAAATGGCTATTTAAGGAAAAGTGAAATTTCTTCAATTATAAAAAAGTAAGTGTTTTTGTTTAAAAAATTAAAATTATCTTACAAAACATTTCAATGTTCAGTGTATGAAATATAAGAAAATAATTTACTCCTCTTAAAAAAGTTACCTTAAAAGGTAGGGCATGATTTGTGAAATACTACTCTGGAAATAGAAAGCTACTTCAAAATTTCTCCGAAGGAAGAGTGATTAAGGTATCTCACTAGTTGCGACAACTTTTTTTTGAAATAATGTTAGAAAGTTATTTTTGTATTAATTTTTTGTTTAGTTTTGTGCAAAAACTTAAAGAAATGCTGATAAATTAAATTATTATTTTTTTTTTTTTAAAAAAATGCCATTTTTGGACAAAAATTTAGCGTAATTCGATCATTGCGGCAGACGCTCTAAAATAAATTCTATTGAAACAAATTAAAAAATCTTTTAGAATGTCATTCTGAAGATAACTAACTATGCTTTGAACTATTATCTTTTTATAATTTATACTTATAACTAAATTAGGTCACAAAAAAGTCACAAAATGGTATTTTTTAAAAAATTTCAGACTATTAGCTATGAAAAACCTATATAAAAAATGAAAATGCCAACAGATTTCTTATTCTTTAGTTCAAAGCATGTACGGTACTATACTATGCATTGTTGAAAAAATTTAGACAATTATCTAAAGAACTTTTTGAGATATCAAGTTTAAGGTGGCACAAGATATGCAAAAAAATTATTTCTCAGAAAACACATTTGAAGATTGAAAATGTTTATCAACAAAAATTATATGAATTCAGATACTTGAAATCACTTATTATCAAAAGAACAAACCTTTCTTTGAAACATATCAATGTTTTGTGTTCAAATAACAAATATTTTTTTAATTTCATTTAATGTTCATTAGACCAAAAAAAATTTTTTTTAATGCCGAAAGATGCAAATATTTTTAAATACACATAATACACTATTGAAAAGCAACATATATATACATTTTTAATAGCTGTATATATGTAGTAATTTAAGCATTTAAAAATATATGGTTTCAATTATATATCATTATAAAATTTAGGACTATATAAAACAGAACACAATTCAAATAATAAAGAAAAATCACTTGATTCACAAAATTTTATCATGTAGGTTAAAAAAATAATATTAATATATAAACAACAATTAAAAATAATACAAAGACACCTTAAAACCCTCCATAGGAATACACTAAACCCTCTTTTTTTTCATCGCTAGTAAATTTTGTTTTGCGATTCGCTTTTCTTTTTTTTCGAGATAATTTTGTCGAAGCTGAAGAATGTCGTTTTGAAGTTGAGATGCGTATTCTGTCAAAACTTACTAACTCCTTCAAAAGGCTTTCATGGATCGGATATGTAGTATTTTGTAACACGGATAACAAACCACAATATCCTGAATTAAAAATTATAACCGACAGCAATGCACCCAAGCGAAAAGTTTCAAGTCCTATAAATGTGTCTTTGGGTAAAATGTTCCATAAAATGTTATTGTAACTTTCATTGCAGTTCTGCGTTTTTCCGTGGAGGCATTTTCTCAATAAAGATTCCGTACACAATTTTAAATATGTGGGTTTTATTAAATTGATAATTTTGTTGGATAAACCCGGTTTTTTTTCTTGGAATGGTTTTCCTAGTGCTTTTAATTTCTGAAACCGACACCAGCTTTTAGAGCCTTCCGGACATTGACCATGCAGAGAATTATTGGAACCAGAGACACTGTGAAAAAATGCTGCTACTACAGCGCTCATCATATTTTGAAGATTACCGGCATTGCTTCTAATAGCTATGCCGTAGTAATTTTGTATCTTGTCAATCAAATTATCGGTAAGTTTACCTCTTCCACTCAGTCCTTTGGTTGTTTTCTTCAACTGACGTAGCCGTCCCCCTACACGCTTCTGTACATGACCAATGCATTCAAGTTTGGTAACCGTATCAGTTCCATAAAAATTTTTAACCTTTTCAAATCCCTTTGAATCTCCGTCACCATAGTATTCAACATATTGGACATTTCGTAAACTGGAGCGTTCAAAAATACGGTACGCACCAACAACCTCCATGTTTCCGGCAGAACCCTTATAGTTTGCGCAAACATGGTTTGTTGATTTTTGAGTTCTGCTTCTCGAGCACATGCGGCAATATTGAGACATCACTTCTATATCTAATATCTTTCCGGTATCAATTGAGATAGCACTTACACAACCATTTAAAGATGAGTAGCCTCTCCTTTGCCAAGTGCCATCAACAGATATTCCACATTTAACAAGATCATTTTTATTTCTTATCTCATTCAAAGCATTGTCCATATTTTTCTGAGCACAAGTTTGAACTATTTTCAGCAATTTCTTTTCATGATTGCGAAAACTAAGATTTGACATAAAAGGTAAGCCAAGATAAGCACATAATTTTTTCCCTGCTGAAAAGACTTTTCCAATTATCCTGAGACCTAAAGTAATGTAAGAGTTGATGGAACAAGAATTTTTCTCTTTATCTGTTGTAGAAAATGCTTTCAAAAAAGTGCAATGCTTACATTTTATGACCATATTTGAACACAATCCATTAACAGAGTCTTCTATTAGATCCAATCCCTGAGAATAACAGTTTGGACAGCAAACCATAGCAAATAATGACATTAAAGTAGGCAAGCTTATGATTCTGTTACCTTGAAAAGTTTCAATTTTACTTTGAAGGTCCTTTTCCATCAATGTAAGACTAGTTTTCAATTTTTTTTGAGCTAGCTGACTCTATGTTTGACATATCAGACGATTCACTATTCTTATCACTGCTGCTAGAACTACTAACAGTGAAGCGATTTCCGCAGAACTTTCGCTTCTTAGAACGCACTGATCTAGTTTTAGACATTTATGTTTTGTCTTGAAAAAGGCAGTTTTTGTTCTATAAATTAGTCAAAGTTTGAAGATAAAAATCTAATTCAAAGCTAAATGTGAAACAGCAACAAATCAAACGTAAACAACAAATGTAACATGCTGTTGCCAGGTTTTAAGATTATTCAATTACAATATTTTCAATAAATTCACCTTATATTCATTATA
The DNA here is from genome assembly GCA_949128135.1 of Parasteatoda lunata. Taxonomy (NCBI): domain Eukaryota; kingdom Metazoa; phylum Arthropoda; class Arachnida; order Araneae; family Theridiidae; genus Parasteatoda; species Parasteatoda lunata. The sequence goes on along the minus strand of OX421974.1, from coordinate 27,622,564 downwards.
AAAGCTTTCCTCCATCTAAATTCCGTCAAATATTCTAAAAAAATACGAAAAAACATAAAAAAATCGGCAATTTAATGAAGACTTCCGGTTTCGAAATCTTACTTCCGGTTTGTTTTCACTGCTGTCACTTGACGTGAAAACGGCTATAACTTTGCAAATAATTGGCGTAGAAACAAAAGTAAAATATTTTCGGAAACCTTAGAGAACAGGCAACTAGAATTTATAATAAAAAAAATTTCAATGATTTCATCGAAAATGGCCTTTTTACACTAGTGAGATACCTTAAAGCAAAATACAATTACTAAAATATGAATAAAAATGATTCTCAAAAACGTGTTTTTACACATTTACATTTCTAAATTTATGTTTATTCATGCTTCAATAAATAAACGGGGTGTTGCAAAGTGACCACTCTTAGTATATGGGTCTAGATATCTTACAGGATTCTGAGACTATGTGTTAAGATTAAGGGAAAACAAAGAGTAGCTGGAAGGCGATTATTATGAAGGAAAGCTATGCAATTAACCTGGTTTTAACATTATGTTTTTAGCTCATTTTAGCTTCTTAAAAAGCAAGTGTTATTAAAAATAATTTATAAAGTCAATTTCTTCTTAGCTCAAAAAAAATTTTTTTTAGTTACTTTTTATTAAATACTTTCTCTCATACTTAAAATTTTTCTCCCATATAAAACTAAAATTAACGAATTAAATATAAGTAATGAATTAATATTTGAAAAAACTGTATTAACGTCAAGTGTCATCCACTACAAATTTAAAAAAATGTATTTGAATTTGAATGGAAGAATAAAAAAGTATTTTATTAACGATTGAAAGTTTGAACAAGATATATAAATATAAATAGGGAGAGCGTGAACTAAAAGTAGGAATTGGAAAAAAAAGTGCGTGGTATCAGACATCTATAAAAGTATAAATTTGGTGATATGGAACAAATGCGCTACCACGTAATGTTCTTTATGGACACAGCGAATATAAAATAATTAAATATTTAAATAAGCGCAATAAACAATTTTTTTTGTTGTAATAGAGCTATAAGTCAGAAATTATCACTGTTATTTTAAAAATATGTGAAAAGCTGAATCGCTTCTAGAAAAATTTAAAACAATGACTAACGCTTAACCAATCAAAAAATTCCATTTCGTTTTTCGCTCATCCCTATTTAATTAATGAATTACTATTTGAAAAAAATGTATTAACATCAAGTGTCCTCCATTACAAGTGTAAAAAATGTATTTGAACTTGAGTGGATGAATAAAAAGTATTTTATTAGTGATTTAAAATTTGAACAAGACATAGGGAGAGTGTGAACTAACAGTAAGAATTGAATAAATTAAGGAAAGAGCTAACCGAACACCCTGTGCTAATCAATTCTTACAGAATATGATCCCCGCAGTCTATAAAATGTACTCTCTACTTTTAATCTTAGGTTTTCCTCCTATATAAATAATTTTTTTTCAGTGAGTTTTGTAATTCACTACTAACAGTGTTAATCAGATTTGTGATTTTCTATGTATATCGCAGCATAAAATATTAAAAACCAACGCTAAACAATGCTATAAAAATTGATTTGTGATTTCATCAGATTTGATAAATGCGAAGATCTGCAAGTGACATTTAATAAATTAACTACTTTAAAGGGGGCGTTCATATATAACGCCATTTAATTAGGGGAGAGTGTGTGTACAGTGAAAAAAGTACACATTTTGTTGTATTTAAAATAAATGCAATTCATTGTTGCATTTAAATTAAACCCATTTGCATTTAAAATAAAGAGGCTCATGGATTAAACATATTCTTACCAAAAGTGTATTTGTAAAAATTGTTTAAAGAAAAAAATACATGCAGAAGTGAACATTGGAAAAAAGTTACTTCCATCATTGTTGAAATAAAAAGGAGGATTCTGCATAAATAATTTTGTTAATAAGGAGTCAATAATAAGAAGTCAATAATTATGTTAATTAGTAGAAAGAAAAAATGAACTGAAATATCTAAAACACTATTCATAAAATCCAAAAAAAAAAAAGAAAAACAATCAATTTAATTTTTTTTTTTTTTACAAATTAAGTGGGCAAATACCCTTGAAATCTTCCTCCTTTTTTACAACTGTTTCTAAATAAATTTTTTTCACTTCTCTTGCTCCTTATAACAGGGTGCGTAGCGTTTTTAAAAAGTACTTATTTTTGATTTACGTTTTTCAAAAAATTTTAAAGGGGCTTTTTTAATTCAGGGTTTGCAAAAAGTGCTTAATTTTCTATGTTTTAAGAACAGGTTGCTTTTCTTTGCCGTGTCGATTGTCGTTCTAAATTACAGAAAATGCATGATTTTCACAATTTTCTCTGCAATATTTATTAGAAATTAGTTATTTATCATGATAATGTAAAGTTTTTGAATTTTATTGACTTTATGTTTATAAATTAAGAAAACTAAACGATAGAAGAAAATAATTTTAATTATTACACAGATTCTAATGATGATTTTTTAAAAGACTGATTAAAAATATTTTTTGATAGTTTAAAAATCTGGTCACGCACCCTGTATAAGAAATGCAACTTTTAAAATAATGCTTTTATTTTTCAAAGATCAAATTTAAGGCCACAAAATAATGTAAAAGTGCTTATCCTACGAGGCATTCCTAGAAAATGGGGTACAATTTGTGGGTAACTATAACAATGAGGTGACTACTTACATTAGCAGGAATATTGTTAAAAATGTTTTAACGCAGTGCAATGTAATAAACTTAACTATCCTCTTCGCATCTGCTGGCACAGTAATCCTTAATGTCAAAAACTGAGCTTGCAAATTATTTTGCCTGATATTCCTCGGGTGCATGGAAATTCTGATTGAGCAGGTAGATTTTACCTTAATATGTCTGACCGTTAATATATATTTATTTAGAAATACTCCAAAATACCATTTAGCTCCCCCTTAAGTTTCGACTATAAACAAAAATTTATAAAACAAGTTCGTTTATTCTTTTTTTTTCTTCCTAAATGTCTTCTTTCTTATCGAAGAAGAATTTATTCTAATTGTTTTATATAAAAAGATAATAAAGTTACTATACTCTAAGTTAAGAAAAGACAATTGCGGTAAAGGATTTCAGTAATTATCCAATACTGCATATAATTCAGTTTGATTTCGTTTTCAAATTATGCAAATATGATTTCGAAACAATATAAAAGCTTTCAAAAGTTAAACACGTCAGACAGAAATTTAAATCATGCTGTCTTTTACGATATAGGGGAGAGTCTGGTAGCCCCGCCCAGCGGGTACCCCCGCCCAATGTCAATTTCATATGTATAGAATATTTTTTCAAGTCAATGGGTCATCGGACAATAATTGTTATATTAAAAAAAGATTGTTTTCAAAGTTTCAAGTATTTATGCAGCTGGTAACATGGTAAACAATAGTTTTGAAAATATGTTGAATACAGTTGTCATGATATTAAGAAAAATTGGTTGAATGTTTAGATTAAACTTCATTTTAATATTAAAAAAATAATTTTTTCTATACATACAGCATTAAAGTATGTAGTCTTAAGTTTAGTTTGCACAAAGAACGAAGTTTATTTGTGAAAAATTATTCGAGTAATTACAAATTTACAAAAAAATTGGATTTCGGGTAGCCCCGCTCACATGAATGTTAGGTATCACAGCCCACTTTTATTTCGTCGATAAATGTACGGTTCCAAAGATTTACTTAAATTAAATTATTTTCTTTAAATATTTAACAGAAATATATATTAATATTATAATATATTAATATACATTAATAATAATAAAAAATATAACATTTGTTGTTAATAAATGATAGAATTCACTAAAAGTATATAAATATGTAATAAAAAAAATAATTTTGTGATAAATAAGGTTTATCTATTGTCAATACATTGGTCATTTTCATTTACACCTGAAAAAACAATCAAAAAACATAATTTTTGTAACTGGGTGGGGCTACCCGACACATTTTGAAAAGAGCTGAAAAACATGTTTTTTTAAATTTCTATTTTTTTAAGTTAAACTATTCTTTTTTTGGTTTATTCTTTTTGTATTATTTAATTAAATGATAAAACAATAGAAACATACAAAAATCTTGATTATTACTCAATATTATACAGAAATATAAGCAATAGTCCTTAAGTGGGCGGGGCTACCCGACTCTCCCCTATATCATAGAATTATTAAAAAGAAGGTTATAGTTTCTTAGTCTTACTGGAATCCTAGACATGGCGAACTTATTTCGATAAATAAGGAGGGCATGCGTTCGTGAAACACCTATATCACGTTGCAAGGAACATTGGACTATTGAAAATGGCGCATCTTATGCTGACATGATCTTAACAAATCAAATGGGAGATAAAAAATGTTCACTTTTGTTTTAGTGTAGAAGAAAATCGTCTGCAAGAAACAATATTTATTATTCTTTCATCATTTAATTGCGATAATTGCAAACGGAAAGACATATATTTGTTTAGAATTTTAGTTAATTTTGTTAATTCTTATAACTTGTTAATTGATTATTGTTGTTGGTAAGAAGGCTAGTAAAAAGAAGGCTGTGCAACGTAGTTTCAAGATTTGGCAATGTTGATATACGTTCACGCTGGGAGCTTTGCATCCCTTTGGCGTGCACTTAGATGTAAACAGGCTTTCTCCTTAGGAACAATGGTTTTTTCTCAACTTGTAACATAGTATAGATGAAATATTAATATAATAGCAAAAGCAAAAGATTTATAATTCTGATAATTTAAATGTAACACTTGTCTAAATTTTTTCAAAAAAAATTTGACAATATCAGAACAGGTGATATTTTCTTTTATTTGTGAAGTTTGATTCAAATGAGTAACAATTTAAGATTCATATTTCCTTTTATTGTTTTGTTTTGTATTTTTACAAAATAAAAAGGATTATGTGGGTACAAATTTGTTTTTAAATAAATAGTTACATTCATTTAATTTATATTTTTTTACCAATATCCTTGCATGACTCCAAAATCTATGAAATTTTTTGAGTTATGCTAAACAATTGAGCATATAGATATTTAATTAAATAAGATCACTTCTGTAGCAATGGGTGTTGAGGGATCTAAAGTACTAATCATTATCATCATAGTTGGACAGACAGCCCAAGGTGGGTCGATGCTTTCCTCTGAAGATTTCTCCATAACGACTTCCGATTTACCTTTGATCTCCAATTCTTTTCATTAATAGCAAGAAATTCAGACTTCACCGAGTCAGCCCATCTCATCCGCAGCCTTCCCCGCTTTCTTGTTGCAGTGGATCTAAAAAGCAACATTTTTTTTCTTATATTGTCATCACTCATTCGAATCACATGGACCATCCAATTCATTCTATTAATTTTTACATATTTAATAATATCGGATTCTTTATAAATCTTGTACAGTTCAAAGTTAAATCTTCTCCGGTTATTGTTTTCATTTACACCACAAAGTATACTCCGCAAAAACTTTCTCTCAAATATTATGATACAATTTTCCTACAGGTTTGTCATTGTTCAAGCTTCAGAAGCGAATGTCAAGTAATCATGTAAAATAACCATGTAAATTTTTAAAAAAATTTAAAAACGAATAATACAAAAAAAGTCAAGTAGAAAAATAGATTTGTATATCTTCTTTTTCAGATTTACATTCCATAAAAAATAACTTTCGTTGAATATTAAAATAAAGTCTGATTAAACATCAAAAAGCTACAGAGAAAAATTCCTTTTGTATCCTAAATGTATCTTTTTTTTTCTTAATATGAAAGTTTTTGGGAATGAATGGAATGATGATGTTTTAATAAAGAGAAGTCCTTATTTAAATACCGTCCCATCAAAGTATATCACCCGACATATTGAATGCGTTTAAAAGTCAAAGCCGGGGCAATACCTCACCAGGTACAGCTTAGTCTTGCGCATCCGGGAAACAGAATGGATACCGTTGCCATGGATACGGCGCGACGCTACGAAGTTGCTTTGAGAGCAGCGAGAGCAACAGGACCGTCGCAGCCCCGTAGTCTCTCCTCCCATGTTTTCAGACATCCCGGAGATTGAGACAGAAGAAAAGCGTGGGAGGATATATCCTGGCCACTTCGCACAGAGTCCTGAACCTTCATTCCTTTCAGGACGATTATAGTGAAATCATCTTTTTATATGGGGAGAAAGTAACCATGCTTCTCATCATGGCCGTGAATTTATTTATGGTTCTATACTTTCGTGACTATTTTTAATCCTGTTGATTTTATTCTATCCGGTAGAGTTCTTTTTGGAATATTTCAAACTTTTCTGGCCCATTGTCTTCTTGAGGGATACCTGATATTCTTCTGCTTGGGTACAGAAACTAATGGATACGCATTCTTTTATTTTTTCTATTTCTTTTCTTGTGGTATTGTTGTTCAGAGTTTTGTTGGTGTATATCCTGAAAAAGTTCTTCTTTGAATATTACTTGTGTAATTACCGAATTGAAACTGAAAGTTAATTTTAGTTTTATGTCCCATTAGAAAAAAAGCGTTAAATAGGAGTCGTACGTTCTAAACACTATTACTCTTTGTAATAGAGAATATATGATGGAAAAAAAATATTTTAAATCGTAGAAATACTTGAAATTCAAATTATTTACAGTTCAATATGAATATTAAAAATATGAGCTTGTGTGAATGGTATTTTTCAGAGCTCGTGTACAAGTGCTACATGTTCAGTGGATGTATATACATAAATATATATTTGTAATATACATATTTTTTAGAGTGCTCAATATTTTTAAAGATTTTCGAAAGCAAAACAAAAGAATAAGGGAACAAATATAAATATGTGCCTATCATTAATGTATTACGTAACAAATCAGTCTAGCTTGTAGTTCAGTGTTATCAAATTATCATTTGGTGTTTATTCTATGTGCCAACTAATTGGAAATGAATCAAGTTTAGCTTCTAACTCCCATGGGAATAATGGCCAATAAAACAGACAAAGATCCTACACTAATAAAAATAAAAGAAAAAGTAGTATCCATTAAAAAACACGAAGATGAAACAAGAAGCCCAATTTGACCCTCGGGACGGGGTCTATTGGCCACCATGAAACTTAGTGTTACTACATATTGGGCTAATAGGCAGAGGTTAGAAGCCCTCAGGCATGCTAACCAGTCTGCTAGGCCCTTCACAGCACTGAGTAGAGTTAGTATTCCAGCTTCTATAGATGATGCTGATGAAGATGATGAGAATGATTTCTTTCATCCCAGGCGTGGTACAAGTTTGGAATCATTTGATATGGGGAATAAAAGTGAAACCACTCCAAGAACTCCCAGGAGTTTCACTGCTTTGGGGCTGTCTATGGTAAGTAATTCTTCTTTAGTAGTTGTTAAGTAGTAGTTAGTAAAATGTTCGCTGTTTACTGTAAATTATCAATTTATACGATTATTCTTTATGAATATATATATATATATATTGGTAATTAACTTTCATTAGTTTTTATTAGTTTGTGAATTGAATGATGAATTTACAACTAAATTATTAATGTCTGATTATATAATTAAATTCAAATTAAACTACAGCCATAGAATTATTGGCTTGCAATAAAATAATATTACTTAAAGTATAACAAATAACAGCTGTCACTAAGTAACCAGTTACTTATTATCAGGCATAAGTTTCTACAAAAAGTAAGGTTTATTACTATTACTCAATGCAATTAGGAATTATTTAGAAATTTAATTAAGAATTTTTGTACAAAAATATTTAGTGAAATATATATGATAAATAATATTAAAAACTTCAATTATTTAAAAATAAAATTATTTAAAACAAAATTATTTGTCAACTATTATAACATTCTTAAATTAGGAAAAAAATTGTTTGGAAACCTTATAAAAATGTTAACGCAGAAATTACTTAAAAAAACATTAGTAATTACTTAAAACATATTGCATGGATCTAATTAATTAAAAGATATTGCATATTTTATGCTTAGAAATGATTTAAAAGTAGGTTTATATTAATATAAAATAAAGTAAAAAATTAGGTTAAGAATAATTAGATAAGATTTTGATGCCTAAAACTTGATCACACTTAATTTTATAAACTTAATCTTCATTTTTAAAAAGTAAAAATTCAGTATTCTGTCCATTCTTATTATAGAGAATGATATAAATGGTTGTGATTTTAAAATAGCCGTACTTTAGCTTTTTTACAAATGATTGTCATAACTGATTTTTAGTAGTATTATCGGATCATAACTTTTTTCATGCAATGACAAAATCTTGATGTATGATTTTATCTTAGCTTAATTTTAGCTTATTACTATAAAGAAAATAGTTGCTTTAAATATTATTGGATCATAACTATTTGTATACGATATCTTAGTTTTTATACATGATTTTCTGTTTCAATTCATAGCTTGGAAAAAAGCACGTTTTCATTAGTAAGAGAGAGGCGGACAAATTTCAAAAAGTTTTTGAAAAATCATAATTTTTAAAATTGATATTTGCTTATTTATATATATATGGCCGCCATTAAATCCCACAAATTACCATAAGTATGAGTTTGGGACATTTCAGCTAGTAGGTAGAAAAAGTGTTATAACTATTTCCATTTTTGTCGTGAGAAACTACAGAATTTATCGTGCTGTACTATTTCCTCGCACACCTCTTAATCCATACTTTAATTGTATAGCTTGATTGTATAATTATGTATATTATTATTGTTCGAAAAAGGCAAGCTTCGACACCAATAATTAGTATGAAAGTATGCGAAACTATAGCACCATATTTGTTTACAATTTTTACAGCCATTTTAGAATATATATCTAAACAATTAGTAACTAAGTTTTTATTTCTGAAAAATTACGAAGTTATTCTAAACAAATATTTAACAAGTAACTATTTATCACTGCTTACACTATTACTTAAGACTAAAAAATGACATAATGTGTTCCATTTTCCTATTCCATTCCTGTTTCCATTTTTATCGTGACGTAATACAGAATATACGTGTTGTACTATAACGTGCTGTACTATTTCCTCGCGCACCGCTTGAGACATAACTTGAGTATCATATAATTATATATGCTATCGTTCGGAAAAGGCGAGCTCCGTCACTTACAATTAGTATGACAGTATGTGGCAACATAGCACCATCTTTGTTTAAAATTTTTAGAGCCATTTTAGAAAATATATCAAAATAATTACTTAGTAAGAAAATATATCAAAATAATTACTTAGTAAGAAAATATATCAAAATAATTACTTAGTAACTTTTATTGACGTTACACTAAAGCTACGCAATGGGCTGTTGGCGACGGTCTGGGAAATCCACCTGAGGATGATCCGAAGACATGCCATCGCAATTTTGATCCTCTGCAGAGAGGATGGCTTCTCTGCTTTCGTAGCCCGACAACCTGCACCTGTAAAAAAATACAAAGTCATTATAAATAATTACTTAATGTATAACTAACTATTCAACCCTACTTAAACTATTCCTTAAAACTAAAAAAAAAAAAAAGAGCTGAACGTGTCAAAATAGCCCCAAAACAAATATAGTCGATTTTGAAAACCTCTTTCATTCATCAATGAGCATGTATTACCGTCCAGTATTGAGCATGCCACGATACTCAATCATGTTACACATGTATAGTCGTTTTGGAGACGATTTTGATACATTTTTGCCTAATTTCGAGAAACCATTTTTTGCAGTATATTTTTGTTTACATTTTAGGACTTTTTAAGAGAAGGATTATAAATAATTACTTTAAGAAATACATTTTTAATATTTTTGATATCGTGAGCGCATTGCATAATACATAGTACATAAGTGTTACACATAAGTAATACATATTAGAGTAATACATATGTTTTAAAGTTGTATAGAATATTTAGGTGAAAGTTTATTCCAAAAATTCTATTTCATATAAAATAATTTTATTGCATTAAAGTGTATCATAAATTTTCAATGTTTTCGAAATTAATTATTAAATTAATAATGATGTGTAAATAAGAATAAGGAAATAAATTATAATTATAAGGAAAATTTTTTGAAAAAATTTTTTTTTTCTATTTACCTTTCCAGATTTTTAAGAAATTTTTAAGACTGCTTAACGAAATCCTTTTTTTATAATGTTAATGTCATTAAACACGCGTAAAGACATAAGTTTTAACGTTTTATAAAATAATTCGATGAAAGTTTAAGTTGAGATTTTTATTTCATGTTGTAATTAGATATTATGTTCTTAATGTTTTTGAAATATTTTATTGAAATAATAGGGATATGTTTGTAAGAATAAAAGAAAGCCGAGATATATCTTAATTACAAACTTGTGCAAGTTCATTTTTGTTAATATTTTCTGAGAGCTTAAGGAATTCAGAACAATAATTTTAATACTTTATAATGAGTAGTAGTTTAAAAAAATTGTATTACGAAACCAATTTTTTTTATTGTTGATAACGTAAACACATATGTAAAGATATGAATTTTAAAGTTATGTCAAATAATTTAAAGATAGATAATAACAAAACGCTTAGTTTTTATAGATAAAAATTTATTCCATGTAAGTTAATATTATATTGTTTATGTTTACTTTTTGTGAATATTTTATTAGGTTATTAATAATTCATGAACAAATATTGGAAGGTAATGTTATAACTTGATGGCACATTTTACAAGAAATTTATTTGTCTTTTTTTATTATTTCTAAGGCGTTTTTGTAGAGATGAGTAAAAATAATTTAATAACTATTTTAAGATATGAATTTTATGTATTCTTTATATCGTAAACGCATGCATTGGTATGAGTTTTGAAATTCTTTAAAAATAATTAGCAATTAAAGCTTTTGACGAAAATGTATGCTAGTTTCCTTTCATTCTATATGTAGATATTCTTAAAAATTTTATAAATATTTCACTAATTATAAAATTAGAGTAACAAGATAAGTTTTTCTACTCATTCCAATTTAAGATCATTTCAAAATATTAAGTTTTTATGTTCGTTATATAATTTACAAGAGGGCCATTTTTTGTTCCTGTTATTCTCTGAACAATTTTTGTGAGATAAATTCTCTTAGTTATGATGGAACCTCGAATTTTACGTTTTATTTTTGAATATTTTTTCTTTTTATCTCCTTGATATTCGTGGTACTTTTTCTGTCAAGAATGTCATTTTTGTGTTCATGTTATCTTTAGAACACATTTCTGGGGGACAAATTCTAGTAATCTAGTAAACAGTTAGTACTTGAGAGGAAGTCATTTTTGTGTTCTCTTGTTATCATTAGAATTTTTTTGCGAGTTAAATTCTGGTAGTTTAAAAAGGAGTTAGCAGATATTTAAACTAAAGCCGGTCTTGTGTTCTTTTAACCTTCAAAATTTTCCTGCGAAATAAATTATGGTAGTTTTTTGAGAACTTCAGATTGCACGTATTGTTTAAAAAATGTATATATTTTCATGTTCTTCATATTCGTGTAATACTTTTCTAAGAAAGTCATTTTTTTTGTTCTCGTTACCTTCATAACAATTTTGTGAAATAAAGTTTGCCCTGCGGTGTAATATCACGCTGAATATAATTCTGAACAACCCAAAAAATTTTGCAAAAGATCCCTTTCACAAAATGCAAAATTTATAAGGTTTTATAAAAATTAATAATAGAAATAAATATAACTAATTTAACGTTTCAGGTTGATTTCGTAAAAAATGTTGTGCATTACTTAATAATCATAGAATTACTTTAAATTATTATTAAAAATCCTACTTTTAGTTTAGAGTCGTTAATTTTGAATTATGTCCAAAATAAAAAAACGTATTGATAGCAGATAATAATATTAAGAAAGTATGATAAGTAAGTATTACTGATAAATATCTTTCTTTTGAATTAAGGTTAACTAAATAATATTTATATAAATATATTATTATTATTTATTAACTTTTTATCAATTAATTACAACCGTAGATATCTTAATATTCTTTTTATCTTCAGATCAGATCTTCTTGACATCACGTGATATTTCTCTCTATTGAGAATGCGGTGAAATTGCAATTATCTTTATAAGAAATATAGAGATACAAATATATAATTCTAACAAAATGTCATGATAATGTGTAAGTTATGTGATATTCGGACTTACTTACGTATGTTCATAATATTATATGATGTATTTATTATATGCTTTTTTTATTAAACCCTTTAGTTGCGAAGGTTAAATTAACTAGTTGAATGTTAAAACTAAATTCTGCAGCTGTGTCTTTTCTTTTTTGACAACTAAAACTTTTTGTTTATACACATTATCAGATTTTTTTTATTTGATAATTAATTCCACTAATTCTACTAAAATAATGTAAAAACAACGCATAATCTAATGGGATTTAATATTTTAAACAAAAATTTTTTCGCTTTCAGTAATTTTATTATTAATGATGATAAGTGTCTGAATGAATCGAACAACTGAATCGCACTTGTGTTTACAGTGCTTTTAAATCAAAATGATTAATAAGACATTACATCCTCTAAGGTTTTAACTTAAATTAAATAGAAGATGTCATATTCGATTAATTATCTTAACTTTAATTTAGAAATTTTTTCCATTTAAACAAAATTCTTCATTTAAAATTAAGGTCGTGATTTACAATTGAAAATTTAAAATTACTATTAAAATCATTATTACAAATTGAGGTATAAAAATGAGATGTTTTTTAAGGACCAATATTTTCATACAGAATCTAAAACGTTATTAAGAATTAAGATCAGATAATTCAGAATTAGGAACTAAATTTAGAAAAAAAAATCTTAGTTTAAAATTAGGAACTTTCCAAATCAGTTCTAAATTTCATAAAATTACTGTTAAATTTAGAACTATCACATGTGGTTCTAATACTTATCTAACTAAACCTGGCACCATTTTCTCTAACTACTTAAATTAAATTATTAACAGTATTTCTAAAAAAGGCTTCTCTTGGATTATCACTAGTAATCAACTGATTTTAGATTTCATTAAACATAATAAAATTAATTCTATTGCAACTTTTGATTTCCAGGATCTTTTCAATAGCATTCCCCTTCCTAAACTAAAAGATGTCCTTTTGAATTATTACTATGATTTCAGAAATATCCTCTGTTGCGATTTTGATTATTGGGAAATTCTGATTAATTTTTGACTTTTTAATAATTATCTTTACAATGGAAGGGATATTTTTCTTTAAATTAATGGAATACTACAAGGTTCTAATTATTCATCTCTCTTAGCTAACTTATTTTTGCATTATTATGAAAAAAATTACACTCTTAGTATTAAATTTGTTTTTAGATATATTGATGACTAAATTATCTTTAATTTTCAAGACTATACTATTTTATTAAATGATATTTACCCCGAGGAATTTATCTTGCTTCGTAATCATGATGATAATATCAATTTCAATTTTTTGGATTTGGGTATTATAAAAGAAGAAAATATCTGCTTTGTTGATTTATACGATAAAAGAAATGATTTTAATTTTAATATAAATAAACTAATTACTTGGAATTCTAATATTTCTAGGAGCATCTATTTAAATACTACTTTTAATGAAATTAATAGAATTAAAAGAATATGTAGTAATATTTATTTATCCAAAAAACAAATCGATAAACTCTTTCAAAATTTGTACCAATAGATACCCAACTAAAGTAACAAAATTCTATATAAAATCATTGAGTTAATCGCATATTTTGTAAATATATTTACTAAAAATTTTCTTTGTTAATTTATACAATTTTCCCATTTGCAAATCCATTTCTGGTAAATCCGTGGCCAAAAAAATTTTTTACTAGTAATTTCTTCCTTAATTTGTATAATTTTTCCTTGATCAAATCCATTTCAGGCAAATCCTTGGTCAAAATTATTTACTAAAAAATTCCTTTGTTAATTTATAATATTTTTCCATGTGCAAATCCATTTCGGGGAAATCCGTGGCTAAAATTTACTAAAAAATTTATTTATTAATTTATACAATTTTTCCAAGTGCAAATCCATTTCGGGCAAATCCGTGGCTAAAATTATTTACTAAAATAAGTTGTTTTTATTTTTTTAATTTTTCTTTGTTAATTTATATAATTTTTCCACGTGCAAATCCATTTCGGGCAAAACCGTGGGTAAAATTATTTACTAATAAGTTTCTTTGTTGAATTATAAAATTTTTCCATGAGCAAATCCATTTCGGGCAAATCCGTGGCTAAAATTGTTTACTAAAAAGATTTCTTTGTCAATTTATATAATTTTTCCATGTGCAAATCCATTTCGGGTAAATCAGTGGCTAAAATTATGTGCAAAACTGGCAATTCATGTTTCTTTCTCTTTTCTGTATTATATATTATATATATATTATATATATTATATATATTATATATATTATATATATTATATATATTATATATATTATATATATATATATATATATATATATATATATACGTATATATGTATATATGTATATATATATGTATATATATATGTATATATATATGTATATATGTATGTATATATGTATATATGTATGTATATATGTATATATGTATATATATGTATATATGTATGTATATATGTATATATATATATATGTATATATATATGTATATATATATATATATATATATATATTATAGTGTGTGTTATAATTTAAAAATTCAGATTTATGATGGATAAGCGTCCTTAAAGTTTGTATTAAAATAACGGCTACAAAACTACAAATATGATTTCATTTTCATTTGAAATAAAATTTTAATTCTCTTCCCACAATGCAACAGAAAAAAAGATCAAATTCGTAATTTATAAATTAACTTATTATTTTATTATTTGACAGGTATTATTATTTATAATCAAATTATTTTATTTGTATATAATGCGTTGTTGTGTTCGATATTATAAGAAATATGTCATACTTAAAAAAAAAAAAATCAATGAAAATAATCAAACCTGCCACAATTATTTCACGACTGAAAGTAGCGTAAATTACATATTTTTTTATAATAAAATAGGGATCAGTACGCTTAAGTACTTCTAGTAGTTTTTGAGTGCAACAGTCCTCGATAAAATATGAATTCTGCAAACTAAATGAGTAAAGTATTGTTGAAATATGCATAAAAATTTTAACTTGATTAAATTTTAAATTATTTAACTCTAAAACCTTAAAGAAAGCGTGTCTTACAAAAGAGCAAACCATATAAAGTGTCAGAAATAAAATTAATCGATTTGAGATACAAAAATAAGTGCTAAATTACTTTGACGTTTTTTAAATGGGACGTAACATTTATTTAAATGCTTTAAAGAGACTTAAAATTCAAAATAGGCGGTGTTAACACGAGGAATCACAGACTAATTAGTGTTAAATCTATGAGGAAGATAGATTTATTAATGCCAAATCTGTGAGGGAACATAGATTTAACAACTCCCATTCAACCATTATCCATTTCTAAAAATTCTGAATTAGCTCTAGACAATATTTTGTTTCCAACAAAGCAAAATAAATCTTGTAAGTTTAATTTTAAAAAAAAGCATTTTTAATAATTTTATTGCACTAAAATTGATGAATTTTTACGTTTTATGAATATTTACGTTTCAGTTGCGAATTTATTTGAATGTGTGTTGCAGAGGACGTTAACTGTCATATTGATCATAAGCGAAGGAAATCGGTTACAATTAAGTTTCTAACAGCTATATTTTCCTATAATTTTTGAACTGTTATATTTTTCCGTTGCACTCAAATTTTAAAATTTCTTTTAGCATTTATGCAAAAGTAAACGCGACATGAAATAAATTAGGTCGTCAAGGATAAAATTAAAAAGACAACGTCACCTAATAGCTTATAGATATAAGGAACGATTTTTTCCATTAAAGTCAAATTGAATTGTCCAATTTTCTCAGCACTTTTGCCATTGAAGTCACAGGTGTTCTAGAAAGCGAGATAAAACACTGGCACACAAGAGTCAGTAAATTTATGCATGGAAAGTGTTATAGCACTTTCGGAATATATTCTTGTTCACATTCAAAGGTTGTCCGAATATAGAAAGAAGTGGTAGTCAGTGGCGATAGGTCTGTAGTGAGTATGGAGGATGAAGTCATCAGTCAGTTTGGCTATGCCGTGGAATAAGGCAAGAGACGATCTGTTGACCAATCTAGGCAATTTTTCTTTAAGTTTTGGCATCCTTTCAACTATTTTCAAAATTCTTGATGATCCAATCAAAACATTTCGATGGTTTAAGTTGGCTTCAGTGCGATTCATGATGGTCCAACATAATTAGATGGTCACCATCCTCCTACATTTTCCATTATACGCTCATGGTTTTTGATTATACTCTCCATTATACGCTCATGGTAGCTCATGGTTCCATGATGAAAAATATTAATTTAATACTATGATGGTTAACCATCAAGAGAAGTGTGATTGTCATGGACCAACACTCCATGATGGTTCCAGCTATACATTTTCATGATGGTTTAATGAGAACTCTTGTTTTGTTTTCTGGAATATACCATCAAACAAATTGGTTTTTTAAGGTTGTGCCATCATAAATCAGCTCGAATTCCTGCATTGTGGTGATGGTTATTTATGTTGGCAATCATCAAAATATATAATGGTTCGTGATGGAATTATTGATGGTTACCATCAAGATTATGTTAGTCCATCACTGGAAAACCATCAAAAATTTGGCTTGAGTTTAGTTGTAGTACATTTCTATTAAGAAGGTTAAGCCGCGTTTTATAAAACCATAATGGATTATATCTACTCTCGAAAATCATCAGCTATTTTTTGGAGGAATTTGGGGTGTTTCTGGTGTTTCATCCTTGTTCAACCAAACTAGAGACAGATACGCAATTAATGTTTCGCGTAGTTAGTGATGCCAGAGTTTCAATTAAAAACTCAAACTTCGTAATTGGGTAAATGTAATTAATAATATTTTTATAAATAAAATTAAGTTTTGTAAAAAAATATAGTTTTAAAGCTTTCGATAATTTCTTTAAGCTTGTGAGACATGTAATTCACACTTGCGCGAGGGCACCAATCAGATTTCTTTGCTGAATTTTATTCTTTTGAGTTTGTTTTTTTGGGGGGAGGGTTCATCCTTACTCATTTAATAACAAAGCTGATTTACTGTAGAACCTAATAGAACTTTAGTAGAACCTCATACTCAATAATAGAATGAACAAAAACTAGTCTTTTGATAAAACTAATATTTCTGTAAAGAAATGGAAATGGTTTTAATATTTTTAAAGCATTCAGCAGGTTTGTAACTTTTCAACAAAAAGAAATTAAATAAATAAAGAGTTAACTAATAATCTAATATTAAATGCTAAGCTTTTTAACTTGACATTCTTAACTTATACATTTCATTTGTAACGACTTAATAAGAATATTTTCTCAATTTCTATTGAATCCAATTATTTATCATAGACAGAATTCATTTCAAAACTTTAATCTCCTACTCCCTAAAAGTGATAACTTATTCATTAATTTTTTCAAAGAATCAAATCGATGTTGACAATTCTTGAATACTTTATGCTACTAAATAAATATGTTTTATAACCGAAATATTTATGTAAAGATATTTTAAATAGTATTTGTTTATTTGAAATATTTTTGGCGATTTAATCCCGATACTGAGATTTTGTAAAACTTAATATTTGTTTATTCATTAAAAATAAGAATTAAATTTATAGTACTCAGTTACAAGTAAATATTGAATGAAATAAAATTCAAAACCACAATTTATAAATGTAAATGAACGAGCAACTATTGTTCAGGAATGAATATTGAATGAAATTAAATTTAAAACCACAATTTATAAATGTAAATTAACGAGCAAAAACTGTTGTGGATTTAATATTGAATGGAATAAAATTCAAAACCACAATTTATAAATGTAAATGAACGAGCAACTATTGTTCAGGAATGAATATTGAATGAAATTAAATTCAAAACCACAATTTATAAATGTAAATTAACGAGCAAAAACTGTTGTGGATTTAATATTGAATGGAATAAAATTCAAAACCACAATTTATAAATGTAAATTAACGAGCAAAAACTGTTGTGGATTTAATATTGAATGGAATAAAATTCAAAACCACAATTTATAAATGTAAATTAACGAGCAAAAACTGTTGTGGATTTAATATTGAATGGAATAAAATTCAAAACCACAATTTATAAATGTAAATTAACGAGCAAAAATTGTTGAGGATTTAATATTGAATGAAATTAAATTCAAAACCACGATTTATAAATGTAAATTAAAGAGCCAAAATTGTTGAGGATTTGTGTGGATAAAAGTGTAAAGTAATATTATAGTAAATTTTGGAAATTTATCTTTAATACTTTTGACTGTGTTGGAAAATAAGAATTTTTCCTGCCTTTATTTCTTATTCGCCAGCTTTAAATCGGTGAAATATTTATACTGATTTAAACTGCTAGAATTTGTAGAAACTCAATTTGAATTTTTATTCAAAAATTATGGGGAAATAATTGACAGTAGTCTGTTTATCCAATTAGTTTACTGAACAATTTTTACCTTTAATGTTTTAAAACCGTTTACAACTAATAGGGTTAAAATATTGTGAATACGAAACTGTACTATTCTGTAACCTTTCATAACTAGCATGGTTTCTAAAGCGTAATGAAATTATTGTTGTTTAACTCTAGATGAAAATAGTCTATATACAATTTTTCTGATAGTAAATAGAGAGAATAAATTTTTTAATGAATATTTGACTGTTTTGGTTGAACACTATAAACTAAAATTATAAATTGCCAGAATTTCTTTGATTTTTTTTGTTATGCCCAATTTAAAAAAAATAAAACAATTTTTTTATCAAATTTTAAAAACAATAACATTGATCAAATGACAACTGTTATACAGGATGTTAATTAGATTAAATTAAAATTAATAAAAAACTAGTTGTGTTAAAATAAATAAAAGAAAGAGTTATGATAAAATAAGTATACATATTAAGGGATAAAAATTAGGTATTTAAGCCAGTTATAAACAAAAAAAGTTAACTAGTCACAATTGAGGATATTGAAAAGATAAAAATTCCGTTTGATTGCTGAAGATAAAGGAGAAGAGTTAAAAGGTGATTATTAAAAACACACTCAATATTTGTCTGACAATCAAACTGGCTTTATCACTAATTATTTACTACTTCTAACACTGATAGCCTTATTTATTTCTCTATCGCTAAAATATTTATTTCCTACCCCTAATTTGTAAACTTTAAGTATTGACAAGGATTCTAAAAATATATTCTAACATAATACGTGTTTTGTACATCATTAGTTTTGCTTTTGTTTAGAAAGAAAAACTCAGTATAACTTTTTTTGTTGAATAAATTGAATATTATCAACTATACTAGTATTTGTGAATCTTTGTACAACCTAATAGAAAAACTAAAACAATTTCTTATCAAAATAAAAATAAAAAACGAAAACACTTTATTCTATTGATGTTGTTATACTTTTTAAATATGGTGTACTTTTCCAAACGCTTAATTTATACACACAATATTTTTTTTTTAAATAAAGTATTTAACAATATTTTTTATCACGTTGCCCAGACTCATACTACTGTAAAATTAGAAAATTTATTTATTTAAATAATTTATTGCGTATATTTATATCTTTATAAATAAATATTCATAAATTAATATATTGTGAATGATTTTCTTAATTTATGTATGGCAAACTTTAAGAGCATAATAACTCAAATATTGAGAATAAAGCAACTGGAATAAAGCACAAATAAAAGTAAAGAAAAAGACATACGGTTCTGAAAAAAAAAAACTTTTCTCTGTGTTTAAAGTCTAGACAAGCACTTACAGGGTGGTTTAAACAGTAAGGAAAGAGATCAAGATAAATATACCTATAATTTTCGATTTATATATGCAAATACATTTTTATAGTAAAATAGCGAGATTTGTTCCACTGTCCCTACTTGTTTATCTAGTTACTTATTTTTTACTGTTAGTTGGTGTTTAGACACTGAGAAAGATAGTTTGTTTACATTGTGTTTACATCCTACACTGTTAAAATTTCCGAGCCATGTTGCACCATAAATTGGTGTTCATTTGCTGGCTACATAAAATAGAATTTTGGCATTTTCACGAACTCCAAATATCAGTAGAAGGTTACGCCTAAAGTAGGTGTTTTGAAGAAACAAAACACCGATTTTCATTCCCTCTTTCATAAAGGCAGAGTAAGGATGCACTATTATTAGGTATTTTTAAAGCACCCTAATACAGGCAAAGTTTGCTATTTACAGAAAGTAAGCTTTTTTATGGCATACCTCTAACCGTTTTATATCGCCAAACAAATAAAAAAGGCAACATACAAGAGATGAATTGTAATCAAATGCAAATAAAAAAAATTACCAACCTCAATAAGTTGATGCTTGAACAACATATAGTATTAGTCTTCCCGATACGCCGAGACCGAGCTGTAAGAATAGCAAGACGTCGTAAACAAATATCGTTCAGTTTACAGTCACCGTCAAAGTTTTGTGTTTTTTTTTTTTTTTTACCAAATTTTGGTGCAATGGAAGTATTTCTCAATCATACTTCACAGTTCGTGGTGTAACTAAAATAAAATAATCTTTCGTTTAACTACAATTTGGAATAATGAGAAACTTTGCACCAAATACTGATTAAAGATTTACCGAGTTTTTTTTAACAGTGTTCGTAAAATAAAATACATCTCATCCTCTTTTAAACTATTGATATTAAATTATATAATATCAATGCTTTTGTTCGTTATTTAATAACTCTGTTTAAATATATATCTATTTTAGTTTGATACTTTAGTTGTCATATATGTCAAGAAAACTCCTTAGAATTAAAGTAATCTATTGGAAAAACATATAAAATTCTGAGAAAGAGCAGGAATAAAAGTGTCTGCACACCATAAGTCATGGCAACTTTTTATAAGTCACGTACATATGTCATTCCCTCCCCCCTTCGATTCAAAAAAGGATGCCATTTATAACGACTACCATTGGAAAGTTCATGAAAGACCAGAAGATCCGATTTATTGTCTATTTATTTTTCTGAAGGAAATATTTTAAGCTCTCCTATTAGAATGTTCGCCATTCACTCTTAAATAGCTTGTCTGGAATTCTTGTTGAATTTGCATTTTTATGAGATATTATCCTGCCTGGCAAAATAAACCTGACCGTGAAGTTGCAGAAAATCTGATAAAAAGGCATTAAGATATTCATATTCAGCTGTATCTTTATATAACAGTCTAATATACTGGGTCATAAATTGTGTTTTATTAAGAAGCTATCTGTGCATTAAAAATTGCTCCAATTTCGTTTCTAGTATATATTATCTTTAATGCTTTGAACAAGTATATACCACTTCTATAGTAGGATTGTTTGTGAGAGGGACACTATTTTAGCCATTTTTACATTTTAGGAGCCTAGTACATTGAATATATTCAAGTACATTAAAATGCTCTTTTGTTTCAACGATATTTCATGCACAGTATTTACAGAATTGTTTTATCTTAAGTTTGTAGTACTTTAAAACAAATATGAATATTTTTAATGCATATTGTTATTGTTTAAAATAGATTGTTAAACTTATTACAACAGATCTTAATTCATCTTCCTTATACTTAGAGTATAATAATGTTGATAAAATCAAACAATAAAAGAGATTTATTGATTGCATCCATATTTAATGTGTACAATTTACAGAGGAGTGATTTATTGAACATTTGACGTTCTTAAAAGCATTTAATAGTATTTATGAAAATTGTTTGAAATAGTTTGGTATAATTAAGCATGTCTCAGATGCATAAAGTTATCTCTCTCAGAATTATTGACATTATGGTTAATTATAGAGCTATAGATAATTATAGAATTATTGATAATTATCGATCTCAGATTGACTTGCCTTCAGATAATTTGCGTTTAAAACATGGGTGTGATTAAACTGATAAGATAATATAATTAAATGGAGAATATAACATAAGAAAAGGTGTTGAGACCTATAATTAATAAAAGAAGACATCATTATAATTCAAAAATTTTTACAGAAATTATCGTAATATTCATTTAATAATATTTATTATTTAATTGAATATTGTATTTGTTGTTGATTAGAATAAAAATTTCAATAGAGGACAGATCCTTCAATATTTGATTTTTGTAACAGGCCATTTCCCGATATTCCTTGCACTCACATTTTCTGAGGTTAAGGACCATTACACGGTATTTCCTTCACTGATATTTTTGTTAGTTATATATTGTTGAACATTTATTGTATGAAGTTGTCGGATGATTAGACTGATTTCTTCAATGTTTTGAAATGTAACTATTTTCTGAAATGAAAGGTTAATGTAACCAAAATTTTTTAAATTATTTAAACAAACTGAACTTAAATTAGTTTTGCTTCAAACAGAAATTCTTTACGAGAAAAGAATATTCTAGAAAATTCTGTACAAACAGTTATTAAACTTTCATCAGAAACTTATATTTTCAATAATCTTGTTTTTTTTAATTTAAACCATTCCATTCATATTTTATTCAGTTAAAGGTCCTCGCTTAAAAGCTATAAAACATCAATTTAACTTAATAAGACAACCATAATACATTAATTTGAATATGTTGAAGGTTTTCAGATTTCTTCATTGTGCGAAAGATTTAAGGGAATTAATTCTGTTGCTGTAAAGTCTCTGACAAATGAGTTTTTAATGGTAGTGCCTTCTTTACTTCCGTGAATTCTAATACGTGATTAGTAAACAAGAATATACGTTCTTAAAGTCATAAATATTTAAAAGGTTTGAACATACATCTAAGATGTAAGTGGATGTCTAGTCAAAAATGTTAAGATTATTTAAAGACAAAAGTTTTACTATAACTTGATTTTCGAAGCTGAAATAATGTAAAATTTATACATGATTTCTACAATATTGTGGTTAATGTGATTAACTGTTTTTTTATTGCAATATTTTTCCCCTGATGGATATCTTTTATTCATACTATTTTTCCATAGAGACTTATTTACATTTTTATTCACATTAATATGCGAAGGATATCTTTTATTCCTTCGTGTATTAATTTGATATCCTGATGGATATCTTTTATTCATACTTTATTATTATTCATAACAGTTATAAAAAATTATTTAAATTTTATTTCAGGTGCTATTTAATATGCATCATTTTTTTCTTGTACTGCAAATACTTCTGTTAATACTAAATCATCTTTTTTTTTTGAAATTTTAATTCTTTCCCTAAGCTATTTGCCAAAAAAAAATTTTTTTTGCTAAAATAATTATCATTTTTATCTTGTTACGACCAAAATTAGAAACATAAATAATTCGACTTTTTATAGTCTGAATGCAAAAATAATACTTGTTTATAAACTTAGCAAATACGTTTATTAAAAATAGATGGATATCTTTTATTCATACTTTATAATTATTCATAACAGTTATAAAAAATTATTTAAATTTTTAAATTTTATTTAAGGTGCTATTTAAAATGCATAATTTATTTCTTGTAATGCAAATACTTCTATTAATAGTAAATTAACTTTTTTTTGAAATTTTAATTCTTTCCCTAAGCTATTTACCAAAAAAATATTTTTTTTGCTATAATAATTATCATTATTGTCTCGTTACGACCAAAATTAGAAACATAAATAATTCGACTTTTTATAGTCTGAATGCAAAAATAATACTTGTTTATAAACTTTGTAAATACGTTTATTAAATGTTAAAAAATACTTTAAAGTTGAAAAAAAGCATGCTATTAGATAGAAAATGTTTGACAAAATTAGTTTAACATTTTACAATCCAAACTTTGACTGAAGAAATATTTTCAAAGTTATTCTTTTCAAAGTTAGTGTGTTTAAAAAAACGAAATAAAAAAAAAATATAAAAAAAATATGAATATCTAATAATTTTTATTTATCTTTCATAACGGCATTACATTATAAATAATTGCTCTAAATTCTCTAATTACACTAGTGTAAGAAATTAAGATAATTTGCGGACTTGGTCGATAATCTATAGAACTACTGGACCGATTTTAATGAAAAATGATATGTACATACATTGATACAATACAAAACAAATAACCATTCAACAATTGTAATACACACTCATGATCGTGCGTAACACTCGCTGGAGTTGGAAGGTATGAAACAACGGTTTTAGAATGAATAAAAAAAATGCGTCAATAGAGGGTATGGTCCCCTTCTACAGATATACAGGCCCTGCAGCGTAACTTTATACTTTAAATAAGGCAGTTTATTATTTTCTGTGGTAATTGGCCTGAATTGACCTGTGGCAATTTCCTACTTTCCGACTCCAATAAGTGTTACACACTATCTTGCGTGTCTATTATAATTGTTGAATGGTTATTTCTTTTGTATTGTGTCAATGTTTGTACTTCTCAAATTTCGTTAAAATCGATCCAGTATTCTAGAGATAATCGATCAAGTCAGCCAATTCTCTTAATTTTTTTACACCAGTGTAAATTTTTATAAAGAACATATTTATTGATAATAGTTTAAAAAATTGTTAATTATATCTAAGTGGGAACATATATTTTTTTAAATGAAGGCAAAACTAAATACTAAATGAAATAATCCAAAATTTCTCATAATCGAAATTTAGACTTGTGCTCTTTTAACGAGAAACAAAAAGAGATATCTATTCAATTAATATGTTCTTTTATAAAACGTATTTGATTCACTTTTCATTAAAATTCCAAATATTTTGTAGTAAATATCAGGAAAAATACTGGTAAATCATTGCCTTTTGTTTTAAAGAGAAAACAAATACTACTAAAAAACACAAAATATTTTTTTAAAAGATTAAGAAATATTTTCCATCTATATATAAAAAGGAAGTAGCAAAATTTTCCCTTCCATTAGAATCAAAGGCAGTACTTTTAAATATTTAAATCTTATTAAGTTACAAAATATGTTAAACTCGTATTTCTTTTTATACATTCCCTGCATAAAGAATTTGAATTTTATAAATTTCTCCCGAAATTGAGAGTTTAAATTGAAATAAATAATTGAAATAAATATGAAAAATAAATTCTTTTATAAATTAAAAATCTCAGTAACTGATATATTTTAAGACTAAAATACTTAAAATATCTTTGATTTCACGCAAATGATCAACTAAGAAAGAGAATTTTTTAAAATTCTGCAGAAGTATTTTTTTAAATTCTGCAATAATTACTATTTGCAAATCAAAATAATGTGAAACTCGTATTTAAATAATTTTAAGCATATAAGCATACGAAATGAATTTATGTTTCATATGAAATCACTATTGAAATATAATTATTAATATTTAATGAATATGTGCTGTTTGTAAAAATATTAATACTAATTTTATAAGTTTTACCCATGGTCCTAAAAGATCTCTTTTATTTTTTAAACAAAATTTAAAAATTAAGATAAAAATATAAAACATATTAACACAATAATAATTTTGGAATTTCAATAATAAATAAAATATAAAAAAATATTAAATACTATTTTTATAAAACATACATTTTGTAGTAATTAAAATTTGAAAGCTAAAATTGTTATGTAAACTCTTTTTTAAATAAATGTAAACATACGTATAAGAAAATGAAATACATGAGTGTTCAATATGTTTCTATTTATATTACTTTCAACGTGATATTATAAAACATTTTTTTTACTTTGTAAAATTTCTAAGCAAGAAGAAATGAAAAAGAAACATCAATAAAACTTATATTATATTCTAATAATATTGTAATTGCTATTTGAAAGCTAAAACAAGCATGGAAACTCCTTTTAAATGAATTTAAACAGAGATATATGAAATTGAAATACGTTTCTATGCATAATGTTTTCAATGAAATTTCAAGTAATATTGCAAATAGTATTATTAGTTTTTTTCTTTTAATTTTGTGCGATTTTTACACTAAGGAAAAAGATACATAAATACAACTTATATTAGTTTTAATAATATTGCTATTGCTATTTGAAAACTAAAATAAGTACGGAAACCCTTTTTAAATAAATTTAAACATGGACATATAAAACTGAAACACGTTTCCATTCATAAGATTTTTAATTAATTCTCTTTCAAATATTGCAAAAATTATTATTATAATTCTTTTTTACTTAGTGCGATTTCTAAGGTAAAAGAAATTTAAAAAAGAAAAAAACGTTAATGCAAAGTTTCTTAATTCTAATTTATGTCATAATTATAATTTGAAAGCGAAAATAGGAACAAAATTCTATTTTAATATACATTTAAATGAAAATATAAAATATAGAACACATTTATAATGTATAAATGTGCTTTAGAAAACTCTATGTATGTGTTTTTTATTAATTTCCTAATAGTTTTTTCGAATTTGTGTGCCATAAGAAATGAAAAAAAATATTGATACTATTTTTATGCGCCTCAGCCGTGTCGTAATCCATGTTTACGAGTTTAAATTGTTGTGTAAATATATTATGATATTGATGGGATGTTTTTAATTTATTGGTGTCAATATTGTAGGTTCAAGTGAAAAATAAGTCTGTGGGAAGTGAGGAATGTGAGGTGATGAAAAGGGTACAAATCGGGGAGGGAAGCTCGTATCTGAGAAATCGATTAATCGATACTCGGTCAAAATTCTTGAGATATTGCTCGATTGGGTGATATTTCTTTAACACTCTGAGGTTTCATAAAGAAATAAAAAAAAATTTCCAACTGATATTAGTCTAACATTAATTTGAGAAATATTTATAGGATTTTGTTGGAAAATAGTAGCTAGATACATTTCTAATAAAAAATATATATTGATTTTAGATAAAATTAAATTAAATAAAAAAATGTTTCAAAAAACACAAATAAAAATTAATTGAAATTAAATACATGAATAATTATATGTAATGAAAAGAATGCACTTCAGTAAATGATTAAACATTTTTTTTTGAAAACTCACCCGCTTCATTTCTACTTTTATGTATGTTTATTTAACAATTTTATTATAATAAATAAAATTAAATAACAATGATAGTTATATTATAACATATAAAAATAATATATATATATATATTATATCGATCATAATATAAGTAGAAATATATATTAAAAAATCTCAAATAAAAATGGATCAAAAATATTCATTTTTCTTTAAGAGATATCTAAAGAAAAATTTTCTTATAAGACTACTACTCATTATTTTACTTTATGTCTATATTTTCCACGCACATATATATATATATATATATATATATATATATATATATATATATATATATATATATATATATTTATATTTATATTTATAATTTTATTGAATTCGAAATAAATTTACATTTAAAATAATAAATAAATGAATAATTCAGAAATTGATGACTAAATAAAAATATTTATAGTTGAATTACTATAATCATTTCTTCCTATGTATATATATTTCTATAACTTTTGTTTAAATATTTAGAATAAATAATTTCACATTTAAAATTTTCAAATAAAAACAAAAGAAATGTATAAAACAGCAATGATGATTAAAAAAATCATTTCTAGTTGATTATTTTTGCTCCTATACAACTATTAATGCTCCTATACAAGTTTCTCTATAACTTCTTTTAATGTTTACAATAAATAAATTAATATGCCTTAATGATAATAATTAAATTAATAAAATAGTTATAGAATAAATAAAAATAATTTTGCTTTAGATTATTTTATACACGAAAACATTATGTAGAGATAAAAAAAATGAAATATTTAATCGAAGTCATTTTATTGCGCCATTATTTAGGAATGTAGAATTTTTAGAGTAGTAAATTTAAAAAAAATATTTAAAAAATTTGAAAAGGAAATGAGGAAAAATATAATCTTTTCATTAGCTCACGCGATTATATCCGCAAAAAAAGTTTGTTTTTAATATTGTATTAATATAGATATAGCAAAACATATTTATACAATAGTAGGATTAGCATAAAAAATTGTAACGGAAAAAAAAAGTTAAGCAAAACATGCAACATAACATTCTTTTTGTTAAAAATTGTTTAAACATGAGAGAAATACTAATGCAATTTGATCACCTCTTCTGCTACTAGCCTATGTTATTACTCAGAAATGAAAAAAAAAACTTTTTTTTCCTTAATCAACTCTTTTTATTTATCTTAATGCTGTTCTTTTCTTACATTTAAATGCTGATTAACAAAGTCGTGAAATGAAATAACGTTCTTTTGCGAATAATATTCTATTTTCTTAACTGTTGTGGTGAGTTTGCAACAGTTCTTCATGACTGTTAGGTCAAGTTAAATCTATTTTTAGCCGGCATTTTCTTAGGCTAATACAAAAACTAGCAAAAATGAAAATTTGAAGAAAAACTACAATTTTATGAAAATCAAAATCAGTTGTGATTTAGTTTTTGAATGTTAAAAAAGTTACTCCAACGCTACATTGTTTGAGCTCTTAAAAGTAAACAGAAATTAAAAATTATTCGTTGATTTTTAAAAGTTTCTAGTGGCCAACCAAACTAACCAAAGTAGCATTTAAAAAAAATAAAATTAAGTTTTAAAATGTTTTGCTATTTATCCGTTTTAAAGCCAGAGCCATTCATTGCGTTAATTTTGTAACTAAATTTTGTTGAAAATGGATAATGGATGCACAAATTTCACAAAACGTTCTTCGCTTTTGACGATGCCGTTTCCTGGTAGTAAAACTTTCGTCAAAGTGACGAAATAACTATCTTAATACCGTCGTAAAACAGCGGACCCAATTTTCGGGTTTGTGACAACTAATGTTTAACTCTGTAGCCTTGAAATTTTTATCCCAATCCAGAAGACAAGGGAACTCCTAGGTTAAGTATTGGATGAAATTTACTATCATAGAGGACTTTTTGATGGAACTTTCCCGCCTTTGAGTTACATGAGGAGGAAAACCCCGGAAACATCTCACGGTTAGCCTCACGGCAAGGGGACTCTAACCATGATCCGTCTACCCCTGAGGATATTTTAAGTCAGTACTGTGGTCAGTGTGAGCTGGGTGTGGATTTCGTATAGACCAACCATCACTGGGACTCGAACCCAGTTCACCTCATTGGAAGACGAGCGCTTTATCTCCTGAGCCACCACAGCTGGCGAAAAAACTATTGTCGCTTCCTTGAGGAAATGGTTTTCGTAAAAATTAAAGAAATATTGCATCATTCTATTTTCTTAAAAAAAAACCCAACCTCGTAGCGTCTATTGTATCTAACTTTTCTAATAATCACTTTATCGTGGATACCATATCAGTGGGTCAATGTCGCTCAAACAACACACACAAAAACAACCCAGACAGAGCAGAGGTATACTTACACATATACCCAAAGCGTGATTCGAACCCGGGATCATCCCGATACGTCGCCAATCTCCTTGACCACCATACAGTCGGTTTGTTACGTCACTTTATTTTCGATCTCTTAGTCTTCATTCTAGTTTTAACTATTTTAACCATTCATCTAGTTTTAACTATTGTTTCGTCATTCTAGTAACGATACTGTCTTCCAAAGTGCACTAGAGTGAGGTTCCGAGTTGAGAAATAATCTTCGTCATAGATTTGAAATTTCGTGTTCGTTTGCAAATAAAGTGATTTCGAGACAAAATGTTACTCAACATCAACATAATACAGCTCTAGGATTGCTGAATCGTTTTATTTCTAATAGTGTAACCTTGCTTTTCATGTAAGGCACTTAAACTGTGTCTTTTTTAATTTTCATCCGCGAAAAATGTGCTAATAAACTTTACTAAATTCAAGATGTACGAGTACTTGCCTAGATTTAATTATTCTATTTTACTTT
The DNA here is from genome assembly GCA_949128135.1 of Parasteatoda lunata. NCBI lineage: Eukaryota > Metazoa > Arthropoda > Arachnida > Araneae > Theridiidae > Parasteatoda > Parasteatoda lunata. The sequence goes on along the minus strand of OX421974.1, from coordinate 27,592,769 downwards.
AATAGTTTTGTTTTACTGTCGTATTTTTGTCAACAAGTATAATTACCAAATTTCTAAATCAAAAGCATATCAGTTTCATATCCAACACGGTAGATATCAAAGCTAGTGAGATATGTTGCTTTTGAAAGATCCAAAATAATTAAAAAACACTAAACTAGAGCATGAGTCTTATAGTTTTCTATTTTATAAATAATTTGTTTTTGACTAACGTAATAACTTTTAATGTACATATCAAATTTCATTAAAATTGGTCCAGTAGTTCTAGAGATAATCGGCCAAGTCTGCAAATTCTCTTAATTTCTTACACCAATGTATTTCAAAAATATGCTACCTAGATTCCTTTACCCGTTCATTAAGTCCAATTTGCGTACGCATTATTCATTTCAAATAAGAAAGAACATAATTAATTAAAGTAGAGAATAATTGAATGCTTGAATCAGAAAAGTTTTCCTTGTTCCGTTTGTATTTTTCTTCCAGTGAATAACTAAATAAACTTGATTCATTTTCTTAAACAGTTATTTTCCGTCTCATTTGTTTTTTCAAGTTGAGACTTATCGAAACAGAAATTTTGTGTAAGTTACTATAAATCTTTTATAGTAGATTATTGCAAATATTTGTTAGAATACTAGTTTCCAATATGCCATTTCTCTATATTTTGTTGTATTGAAGTTTATTTTACAAAACAACTTATGAGTTTACTGAAAACATAGATATAGCTTATGGCTATAATATACTGTTTCGGAAAAGTTATTGTTATATTTGAAGTTATTTCTCTTTTCTGGAAAATGATGTATTCTGTCAACAAAAGCCTTTTTGAAATCGAACATTTAAGAACTTTCCTTTAGTTATCAGGTAGTTCTAAAATTGAAAATATATGAATTTACGAACACGTTGTTCTCAAATCGACTTATAGCAATTTTTAAATTATTTTCAAAAATGAATAGTTCGTATTTATGTTAATGCCAATAGGATTTTCATTAAAAAAATTCGAAAACATTTATACTTGTTTAATACCGAATTATAAGATATCTAAAGACAGCAGGAATGTTTTCATTATTTATAAGAGTATAGTTAATGCCTCTAATTTGCAAACTAACTTTAACTTTTTTCACTATAATAAGAAATTCGGATAAAAAAATAGTATCTCTCTTGCAATTTTCAATTTATAAGAAAAGTTTTAACATTTTCAAAATGTTTAAATGAAAACGAAATGCAAATTTTAAAGTAAAAATAAATTTAAGTAAGATTATATTTTGTTATATTCGATTGCTATCATTTTTCATCTAAGTCCGTTTACATTCTCTTTTTTTTTTCGAATGACTCTCACTAGAGTTTTAAAAGTGGTGGTGCTTAGGTTCAGTAAAGTGGCTATGATCACAAACATTGGTCTGCTTACAGAGGCACGTAGTTATAAAACTCTAACGTTAGTGAACACAACTCGAAAATAGTATGAGATACAGCGAAACTTAAATTGAAAAGAGCTGGAGCGTTGCTGATTGAATTAAAACAGACACCTAAATGCTAAGTAAATAAAGCCATACGTTTATCATGATTTACTCCGCAGGTGGTCTTTAGGTTCAGTAAAGTGGCTATGATCACAAAATCTGAACTGTTTACATAGGCACTTAGTTAAAAACTCCAACGTTAGTGAACACAACTCGAAAATAGTATGAGATACAGCCAAACTTAAATTGAAAAGAGCTGGAGCGTTATTGATTGAATTAAAACAGGCACCTCGTGGGTATAAATTCTAAGAAAATAAAGCCATACGTTTATAATGATTTACTCAGCAGGCTAAAGCTATCTAAAGAAAAAAATTTAAAAAAGTTTTTTTCCGCAGTTTGGTACCAAAAAATTCACGCATTCTATTTTTATATTTTATCCAGTTCTGATTTTAAAGTCATTTTCAGGATTGTTAAAACATAACTGATAGTCTTGTGAAGATTCAATTAGTATTCATAGTCTATTTGACATTTACCACATTCTTGCCAACGTAGCCTTAGCTACATCGGGCAAACGTGACAAGCTTTAAAATATTGATTAAAGGAACACGACAGATATATCCGTCACCAAGAATTCTACAAATCACTTGCCGCACATTATTGTAACGCTGTGCATAAATTCGTTAATACCAAAATTCTCTAAATTCTTGTTACAGGAGTTCATCTTGATGCTCTAGAATTTATATATTTTTTTGAATTTATATATTTTTTGTTGACAATTTAACGTTTTTTTTATTAAATTTGTTTTGTTACCCCATTTACGTCTGACAAGTTTTAAGAATGGACGCCTGATTTTTGAGCCCTCGGGACGTGCCAATTTTTATAAATTTCATAATTCTTGTAGCACATGTAATTTGTACGGTATACAACATATTATATTTCATTTAATTTGGAATGAATCTAATAATTAAAGCTACCTTAACTTATGATAGCTTTCTTTCATACTATTGCAAAATAATTTGTATTTTTATGTAATAATGGGAATTTCTCCATTGCGCATACTGCAATTTATTATCATATTAATGCATAATTCAAATCCATCCCATAATTGGGACTACAAATTGATGCTTATTCTTACTATAAAGTAGTTTAGATTCATTCAAGAATTTGGATACACTTATATATATATATATATATATATATATATATATATATAATATATTATTATTAATATTGTTAATATTATTAATATTAATAATATTAATAATATTAATAAAATTAATAATATTATTAATATTAATAAAATTAATAATATTAATAATATTATTAATATTAATATTAATATTATTATTAATATTATTATTAATATTATTATTAATATTATTATTACTATTATTATTAATATTATTATTAATATTATTATTATTATTATTAATATTTCCTTTAATATAGTATTTTACAACAAACTCTTCTGTGATTTCTCTATATTTTTTTCCAAAAAAACAAATGCGACACAGTTTCAGTGTTCGCTTCAGAAGTTTTCTTTTTCAATTGTATTATGTTTCTTCGGTATTCTTTTCAGCTTTCTCGCTGCGAGCTGAAAGCTAAATTTAATCAAGCAAACGTTAATTCTTATTATTCACTTTTTTTCAAAAATTGAAAGCAAATGCTTTTATAACGAGGGAATTATTTACCATCATTTGGTTTTGCCTTTGGCGATTCAAACATAGTGCCTGAATTTTCTTTTGTATCAGTTACTTACTAAGCTCATTAGTGGAGAGTTGAATTTCACTTTATTCACGGTAACTGAAAAGAAACTTATTTATTTATTTATATTGTATGTATTTTTTTATTTTGAACTAAGTGATGGCAACAGAACTTACTTGAAGTTTTATTCCAATAAGAATGGCTGTATATTTGCTTTCCAATTTTTTTTTCTGAGCTACACTGGTGCCCAAAATTTAAGCATAATTAATGTTTACGTCAATATTTAAAGAAATGTCAAATGGTTATAAATGCAATGTGAAAATGTAAGTATGAATAGAGATAAATATGAGAAATTATTTTCTTATACCATAAGAAAATAAGGCAAAAGAATGTTATTATCTAAAGAAACAGTTTAAAAGAAAATAGTCTGAACTAATAGTTTATTATATTCAAGTGAAAAAAAATAAGAAGATAATTTGCCAGTTTAATAAGGTTTATTGTTGTTTCTGATTACTATTTATGCTTCAGATTAATTTCCTATGTTTAGGCTATGAGGTTGAGATGTCCCCTAAGAATTCGAAGCAATACGGAGAGCTCTTTTTTGACTCTAGAACGGAGATGGTAGAAGACCTGCAACTTCTTCTAATGCTCAACGGAATTAAAATCCGTTTGCTGTTGAACATTTTCATCTTAAACGAAAGCGATCGACTAAAATCAAATTGTAATCAATGAATATAAATCCTTGAGACGTGGTGGCTCAAGATATAGAGAACTCGCCCACCAATGAGGTGAACCGGGAATCCCAACGATGGTTGGTCGATACAAATTCCGCATCCGGCTCACACCAACCGCAATGCTGACGTAAAATATGCTCAGTGGTAGACGAATCATACGTTCGAGTCCTCTTGCCGTCAGGCTAACCGTGGGAGGTTTTTCTCCATATAATGCAAATTCAGGTTAGCTACATCGAAAAGTGTTCCACGAAGGTTAAAATTTCTCCCAATACTTGATCCAGGAATTTTGCACAGCACTGTTGGCATCGTTCCTTTACCATAAAGCAATTTAAATAAATAAACCCAAGAAACTGAAGCTGTGAGATATTACTGTAATAAAAATAATTGTTAATGTCTTTACTGGAGCCGTGGTGGCTCAGGAGATAGAGCGCTTGTCTCCCAATGAGGTGACCCGAGTTTAATACCTAGCGATAGCTGTTAGAATCGAAATCCACACCCGGCTGGCATCAACCACATTGCTGTCGTAAAACATCCTCAGTGGTAGACGGATAATGCGTTTGAGTCCTCTTGCCGTCAGGCTAACCATCGTAGGTTTTCCTGTTTTTTCTCTCCATGTAAAGCAAATACGGGTATAGATCCATCAAAAAGTCCTCCACGAAGGCAAAATTCCTCCCTATGCTTGATCCAGGATTTCCCTTGTTTTCTGAATAAGGTTCAAAATTATAAGGCTACGGAGTTGAACGTAAGTAGTCATAAATCCAAAATTTGGTCGGCTGTTCAATAACGTTCAATGTTTTGTCGTATCCTTCGGATTTTTTTATTGTTTAACTCACTCATCAACTCAGCAATTGGACACAATCAACCTGTTATCCACATTGCAAGAATCAGCTTCGTCCGCGCTCTGACGTGCGCTCATGTTTTGAACATGTCGACGTCTGCTGAAATATTTGGCATCTGCACACTCTTTCAATTTTAAACTGTGATATCAAGTGATTTTGGATAATTTTTCACAATTTACGTACTTTATTCTGCATTTTATAAGTTAAGCTTAACTTTCAGACACCGCTACAGTCCTTGGCCAAATTATTAGACGCACTATAAGATTCTAGGTAAAACCTTAATTATCAGGAGATACAATAGAACTTTAATATTTTGCGGCTGAAACCAGTTTTCACTTTTTTACGTTCGTGTATCAATTGGCCAACATTGTAATGCAATACGTTAAAAATAAATACAAGTAGAAAGTATATAAGCGCTTTTATAACATGTTTCTATAATACTACACAATTTGAAATCTATAGTAATTGAAATATAAGAAAATAATGTATTAAAAAGGCAAAATAACTTGAGGAAGGGTACTTATTAATTTCGAAAAAATAACTAAACTATTATTGACACAAATAATGCTTTATTAAGTTTGGCAATAGGTACTGTTGTTATTGCGGCAATGGGTGCTGTTTAAATAATAAGAGGAACTTTTTTGATTAAATTTACAAACCCAAAATCAAACAAAGTTTTAACAAATAATAAAAAATAAAATTGGAATTATTCTTTTAGCTATGTATCCATGTTATGTTAACCTATGCCTTTCAATTTTGTGCATACTCAAGTCAAAGTTTTAGATGGTTTTCCCTTTATGGATTAATATAATCTTGATGGTAACCATCAATAATTCCATCATGAACCATAATATTTTTTTATGGTAACCAACTTAAGTAACCATCATCTAATATAGGAATACGGACTGATTTATGACCGTCCAACATAAGAATAGCAAACAGTTTTGATGGTTTGTTTATGCTGAATCAAATGTTGGAACGATCATGAACAACCACCATCCCAATGTAGGAATTCGGACTGATTTATGATGGTCCAATATAATAAAACCGAAATTGTTCTGATGGTATATCCCTGAGTACCAACAAGAATTCCTATTAAACCATCCTGGAAATGTATAGTTGGAACCATCATGGACCATCACGGATCATCATGGATTGTTGGTCCATGAGAATAAAACTTCTTTTGATGGTTAACTATCATAGTATTAGAGTAGAATCGTGGAATGATGGAAGCTTGTTGGCATATCAACATCTATGAACACATAATGTAAAATGTTGGATGATGGTGAACATCAAATGATGTTGGACCATCACAATAAAAACAACATAAACCATCAAAATTTTTTGATGGAACCATCAAGAGTTTTGACTTGGGTAATGAGTAAGACCGATTTATTGATAAAAAAAAGTCCTTTAATAAAAATAAATAAATAAAAATTTTATAAAAATAGATAAATAAAAATTTTGCTGTTTCGATATGTAAGGATTTGCAAATCGTGTCAACATTAAAAAATATATTTTTTCTTTTAATAAAGCAGTAGACATCAAAGCATTGTATTTGTTTGAATACCAGTGAAGTAATGAAAGTGCTCCATTCAATTAAATTACCAAATGAGAGAATGGGAAATTTGATGTAAAATATCAGAATAATAATAAATGTTTCAATTTGCAAGGACATATTCAAAAATGCTTAAATGCAGTTAATTCGGGTATAGCTGATAAAAGGATACAATTAATTGCATGACTTGTGTTTCTGGAAAACAAATTTTTTTTATGTAGATAAGAATGAAATATTTCACAATTAAAGGGCTGCTTTTGCTACTAATTGAAACTCCTTAATGAGCATGAACTACTAATTTATTATCTCTCCTGCTTCTATATAAGTATTTTATATGTTTATAGAATATTTTATTTGTTATTTATTTTAAGGTTAATTCATTATTAATGATTTCAAACTGTTACTTTATCTAGTGTGTAAATCTAAACTTCCAAATCTTACACTAAGATCAGATACATTCAATCCATTCATTAATTTTTTCCCACCAATTTTGGAGTACAATTTGTCAATCTACAACGGTTTGTTAACAATCGATCACGTAAAGGTAAAAGCTTGTTTTCGCCTCGTACGATGCTGTATACTCCATAGAAACAGAAGTAAAATGTTATAAAACGCATGGATAATTTTAGTTGTATAAAGAATTATAATTATATTTTCTTAATATACATATAAATCTGTTGAGACGAGTTTGAATTCATATTAGCATTCTCTAAGTACTGTGTGTATGTTTTGTCAGCAAACTAATTTTATTTAAAGAAATATTGTACATACTGATCCTAAATTAATGTTTCTCACTTAAAAATATTCTATTAAATTTAATTAATGTCCTAATAAATTAATGTTCTATAGTATCATAAGAATAACTTTATTGATTCTTAAGTGTATATGTCTTACTCTAATTATAAATTTTAGTGTCACCGAACACTAAAAAAAAAAAAAAAAAATGGGGGCTTTACACCAAGTAGTGTTAAAGAACATTCTTGGAGCAGTGAGACTAAATCCAAGAGTTATGTATGGTTTTTCATTACTCCAGTTTTAGTTTAAGTAGATGCCACCCCTTTTGGTATTGAGATACACAAAACTTATTTGCAGTGTAGATGTGTTTCGTAATAACCACTCTTTATATATGTTTTTTGAATTCAGATTCAAAATGCACAGGTGTTTTGTAATAATAACTCGTAATATGTAATTTTTGAATTCAAATTCAAAATGCAGATTCAAAAAAAAAAAAAAATAGCGGATAGGGGAGCAAGTGTAGGCATATTTTACAAATTTGGAGAAAATACATATTTAATATATTTTTTTAGAAATAATTTTTAGCAATAATTAACATTAATTTGGATGTTTACTTGCCTTATGGTTTATATCTGAAAGCGGCTTTGTCATATGGTTTATATCTAGTATGCGAAAATCCAAACTTTAAATCAAAAGTAGTGCAGGTTGTTAAGATAGAAAAAAAGTAAGTGATTTCTAACGTGTGTAAAGACATAAGACTAAACTACAGAAGAATTGTTCCAGAAACAAAACAAAAAAAAAAAGACTTGTTCGAATGTCGCACGATACTCATTAGTAAAAATGAGGTAATTAGATCCACTCCCATGTTTTTTAGACAACTATACTAATTTTAATTTTTATCACTCCAACTTCTTTACACACCACTCAATCATGAGGAAACACCTTGTCCCATTCTTAGGGCTCTATCTTTTAATAGCAATGGCAGGAATAACACGTTACTTTGACCCCTGTCGGACGACGTGGATAGTATCTGTGTTAATATTCATATTAATATATGTGTCTAAGATTCAAACCACAATCAACGAAAGAACTTTAAGCTACGACAGACTTAACTAGCACAACTGATTTAACGTGCGTAAACAAGTAAACTTTGTCTCCCAGGATTGAACTCGTGACCGCTATATCACTATCAGCGAGCCCGACTGTGCTATCAGAAAGCTTAATTTCTTACTAGTATTTAGGCAGATTTTTGGTTGCGCTTTTGTTTTTTTTCTTTTTTAAATATTAGTTTATATATGCTAATTTAAAAATGCGTAGTATAATTTTTTATTGCATTATTAACAAGGATTCTAAGTAGTCGGACTTCTATTTAACGAACTTTTTTTGAGATCCACTTTCCCTATTTCCCAAAATATTTCAGAACATTTTAAACTTGTTAACTCATTTTATAGGGGAAATGACCTTGAATTGTTTTTCGTAGCCACTTAACTTTTAGAGAAAGCAATAAAATCCCTTTCTCTCTTTGTTTGCATTTCAAACGAAAAACTCAGACAAAATGACCGGATTTTATCAATAGTAATTAAACTTAAGAACGCATGTGTAATGTATGTTTAAAATTACTTTTATAATAAATGCAGTTATAAATTTGTACATAAACTTAGTTGAAAATGTATGTAGCATGTACTGGATAATGAATTGCTCGATTCTTGCTTTCCATGCAGATTTCTTTATGGTTTAGATTTATAAAATAAATAGTAGATACTAGTTTACAAGATAAAAGTGTATCAATTGGTATTTCAATTAGTCAAGTGTTTATGAATTTTGAAACCTGTTTTGTGCTGTTTAAGTATTTCAAAAGGTGATTTGCTATTTAACGAATTTTCCATACAACGAACTTATTATCGGGATTTAGCCACTTCGTTAAATAGAGGTCTGACTGTATATTAATTAAAGACGATTATTACAAATCACCGTGCATGCACTGTTGATATTTCTGATCAGATAACTTTAAAAAAAAAAACATTAACATTTACTTTACATTAAAAAAAACATAATTATTTTTTTGTAAACTAAAAAAAAAATTATGTTTATGTGCAACTATTCTCTTTTCCGTTGAATAATTCCAAAATGAAGTTTATAAGGAGACAATAAATCATTTTGATCAACCTCCGCAAAAGGTTTTAAGGGGTGGACAAAGAGCCATGTCAGAATATCGAATAGGGCCATTGGAACACTTAAATTGCCCTTTTGGAGGACATTCCATCCTCAAATTTGAAATGCAAATCAAGGGAAGAAATGGAAATCAATCTGTGATCTATATTGATTGTGGAGAGACTGTTTCCCAGAAACTGCCGTGGAAGGGATGTTAATTGGAAGCCTTAAGGGAAGCCCACATGTTTTGGAATTACCTTTTACACTCGAAGTATAAAATTGTTGAAAGAAAGAGACGTGTGGTTTGGATTGTGTTACTCCAATAGTAATTGAATGAATCTACCAAACAAAGATAAAGCACACTTTTCTGAGAGAAATTATCTTAGACAGATAAGAAATCGATTGTAATTGTATGCTGAAAGAAGATTAGTGTAATGATACTTTTGCTTTATGAAGCATTAATAAGTTTGTATTAAGCCTTTAGAGCGTTTGCTCTTTATGCAGTTATCTGCTAAACAAAGATAAAGTATAGATAAAGCAAATATGAAGCAAAGAGAAAGCATTATTAAGTGACCATTTTGATAGAATGTTAAAATAAATTGAATTCATTAGCATGCTAAAATAAGATAAATGTAATGATATTTTTGATTTAGAGTATTATCTCTTTATGTTGGTATCTGCCAAACAAAGATAAAGCACACTCTTTCCTGAAAAAAATTATCTGTTAGCGTTTGCTCTTCATGCTGTTATCTGCTAAACAAAGATAAGGCACATAAAAGCATAGATAAAGCAACGATAAAGCATTGCGGGAAACAATTTTTACAGAATGATAAAAAAAAGAATACAATTGCTTGCTAGAAGAAGATAAATGTAATGATATGTTTGATTTAGAGTGTTATCTTTTTATGTTGGTAAACATAATCTAACAAAGTTAAAAGCTTACTTTCTACAAAGAAACTATGTTACATAGAAAAGAAATCCGTCGTATGCTATTGAAAAGTGAGAGTTGGGAAATAGCGAAGAAGGATAGAAACCTATTTTTTAAAATATTGAAATACTTTTAATATTGTAGGAAATAAATTATTCCGCATACAGAATCTGCATAATTCATTTTCTGATACTGGGAGTTTTAATTGATTAAGAAATATAAACAACATCGAAAAAATAAATTGAACTTAATCTCGGTGATTTTTTTTCTCTCTTATTTTTAGACGAGAGTCCTTAAAAACATCCTTAAAAAATAAACATATTTAAAGAACTTTACTATGTTTCAGAAAAAAAAAATTTATATTTAGAGGTGCTAAGCAACGGAATTATTAAATTATTTGCCATTAAAATATTTACTTGGATAACATATTTTATAATTTTATATTTTTAAATTTCACGAAAAACCTTAAATGAAGATTTGTTAGAGGAAATGAATGCAGTAAAACTAAAATGCAATTTTTTTATATGAATAAAGATTTTTATTCAGGAAATTAAAAACAAAAAATTATATTTGTACGCATACATTTTTGAAATAATTTCAAGCAACATTCATATCAATTATAAATATTGAAAAATATTTGCGATAAAACATATTTTTTAATAAATTATAAAAATCTTGTTTTTAAACATTTTTGAAATACTTTTAAGTAACTTTTATTTTAATCATTGGTATGAGACTTGTTCTTTTAAAAGGAAATGGAATCATTTTTAAAGCTGAGTAGCATTAAGGACTTAATTTTAAGTACAATGATTAAAACTGTATTTTGATCAATATTTTAGTTACATTTCAGTGTTTTCTTTTAAAATTTGGTTTATTAGCCATCACACAAATAAGTTTTCTATCATAAAAAAATAAGTTTAATTTTTTTAAAGGCTATTTATGAATAGCACAAAGGATTTTATTTTAAGGACAAGTGATTAATACTGTATTTTGATCAATATTTTATTTACATTTAAGTGTTTGTTTTTTTCGAAATTTGGTTTATTAGCCATCACACAAATTGGGTTTCAATCATAATTTTTTTTTAAAAGACCTTCCGTTCCTTCTGAGACTAAGAACATTTTATTCATCAATCTTCGCTTCCAAACTAAGTGATATATTTCATGTTTAAACTACTAAATATCATTAAAAAAAGTCTTCATAAAAATCAAATATTTTTTTTTCTTATGATAAACAAAGAATGTACATTTTAAAACTTATTATTAATCAATACAAAAATTAACAAAGAGCTATTTATTCAATAAATTATAGATTTCGATTCGTAAATATTTTTTTACGACATGAGAAACACAAATCATAAGAATCTTCTAAAATGCTAATTTTAGTGAAAAGTAGAATTTTTGTAGATTTATTATTTGTAGTAGGTACCAAACTTGTGTTGATACAAATTTTTTTAATTTAAAACTAAAAAAAATCAGTAAGTTGAACAGTTATCACTCATTGATTACTTTAAGTTCAAAGCAAGTGTCCAGTTTATGCCCAAGTCAAACTTTTTGATGGTTTTCCATTGGATGTATCCAATTGGTCCAAACATCCAACATAATCAAGATGGCAACCATCAATAATTCCATCATAAACCATTATATTTTTGATGGTCACCACAATGTAGGAATTCAGACACATTTATGATGGTTCAACATGAGAATAGCAACTTGTTGTGATGGTTTGTTCATGTTGAAACACAGAAATTCCATCATAGTTCCTTTCAAATCAAATCTCGGAACGATCATGAACAACCATCACCTCAATGTAGAAATTCGGTCTGATTTATGATTGGCCAACATAAAACAATCCAAATGTTTATGATGGTAAATTCTTGCTGAACTAACAAGAATTCCCGTTAAACCATCATGGAAATGCATAGTTGGAACCATCATGGACCATCACGGATTATCAATGGATTGTTGGTCCATCAGAATCAAACTTTTCTTGATGGCTAACCGTCATAGTATTAAGGTAGCATTTCGGTAGCATGGAAGTTCGTTGGCATATTAAAAACCATGAACGCATAATAAAAAATGTTGGATGATGGTGACCATTAAATGATGTTGAACCATCATGAATCGCACTGAAACATAAACCTTAAAAATGTTTTGATGGTACCAACAAGAATCTTCTCATGGGTGAACAGAATTATATATTTTTTAATATCTTAAGAGGAAAAAAAAACAACAGCAAGGATTATGAAACAACCATTGAAGTTAGTTGAGTGGAGGCTTATAGTGAGTTAAAAAACTTAAGCGTTAAAACCAATGCATCCTAAATAACAGCACATAAACCAGTTTAGTTTTATCGCTTCACGTTTAACAGCTTTGATCCAATCTGATTCAAACATGACGATATCTTGCTTCTAAGCAATTCGGCGAATCATATAAAATATAACACGCCCGAAAAGAAACATCCGAAAATTGTGAATGGGCTAGTCAATATCGGCGAAGAAAACAATCCTTCCGTAAATCTGGAATAAATTGCAGCGATAAATGTCGACAGTCTGCCTTGCCATTTAGAGCATGAGCCCCGGTCCACCTTTTTTCTTTTTTTCACTCTATCAGTGTTGCGCTTCTTTTTTTCTCAACCTTTAATGGCCTCCTAAGATTCAGCCATTGTATACAGAGCCCAAATTCCTTCTTCCTCTGATAAACCCTTTCCTTTCATTTAATATATATTTCGCGTTTCTTTTTTACTTTGATGCGTTTCTTAAAAAGAATTTCGTTTTGAAATTCTTTCGTTTTTCAATCTGGCAACCGAGATAAATTTTTCTTCACAGGATGTAGTTCGCGAAGATTCCAGATGTGCCGAAAAATGATTTGGCGTACAAGAATTTATTGGAGAAATAGGATGCTATCATTGCAGAAAGTAAATTGAAAAAAAAAAGAAGATTGAAATATAAGTAAATTGTCGAAGAATATATAAAAGACTTAATTTACCTTAAACGTTAATTTTTATAAGTGTAATAATTTACACGTCTCAAATTGATTTTAAGGAAAATGACTTGCTGTTTTCACGTTTTGGAAATTCAATAAATGTAAGTAGATTTTATCGTAACAAAAAAACGTTTGTAATCCGTTCATTGTAGGTTCAGAGTTACCAAATTTTAAAAAAAATAATGATCTTAAAATTTCATATCTCAAGCACTATTGGACCGATTTATTACAACTTTTGTATTTTGTCAAATAAAAATTACATTCTTTAAAATGGTTCTAAAAGTTATTTTATAATTAATAAATTTTCAGACGATAATCGAATAAAATAATCATAAATAATTATTAAAAACTATATTAGTTTTTTTTATCTTACGATAAACGAATTTTATAGTTGTATGCAAGCATTTTTCGATTCGTTTAAGATATCTTTCGAGCTACGATTCTATACTCAAAAAAGGGGAAATTAAATTTAAGGGATTCAAACTTTCGATCACATTCCTGACTATTAGATTGCGGCTATCACTGTATTTTGAGGATTAAAATTCCAAATCCATCAACAAAAAAAAGGCATTTATTCAGAGAAAATATGTTTTTATTTGTCTGTTATTTGTTATTGTTATTTATACGTTTGATTTCGTAATTTAATATTGTTAATTAATCAGCACGTTTATGATTAGTCCCTTGGAACATTAAGATTAATTCTTAGTATGTGAAAATTCGATAGTTAGGATCAAAAATTAATCTTGGTGTTCACTTTTTTATTTTGAGCACTGTACGTTTTGACGCGTACTGCTTTAAAAAAAAAATCGAAATTTTTGTTCGATTAAGTTTTTCTTAATAAACTACGACAAGAACTAGGAAAAAAACTATAACTATAAAAAGAAAAAAATTATAACTAGGGAGGAAAAAAACTAAAACCAGCAAGATAAAAATATAATTAGTATGAAAAAAGTATAACTAGTATGAAAAAATTATAACTTGTATGAAAAAATATAACTATGAACACAAAAAAGTATAAGAAGACAAAAAACTATAACTATTAAGAAAAAAGTCTATAACTGAGGAGAAAAAAAAAACTATAACTATGAAGGAAAATACTATAACTATGAAGGTTATAATAGTATGAAGCTCAATCATCAATATGAAGCTAGGTGGATTTGAAGTCACAGCCTGGGACTGTACTTCAGTTGTTCAGTGACACAGCTCCATTCTTTCCCTTATAAAATAATGAAGAATACAACAAATAAATAAAAAAAGATTCAAGGAATAAAAAAATTAAAGTGACGAGTATGCAGCTGCCTGTGATTTGTAGCCAAAGAATGAGATATCAAATTAATTCTCTTAGAATTTGAATAAAGATATTTAATTATTTATACTATTTTAGTAATGATATACTCAAAGAATAAAGCAAACTTCTTCCACTGAAAACCATCATCTAATATAATAAATATAATTAAGAAATAAAGAAACAGAATAATAGAAATTTAATCCTTATCATTGACAAAATTATTTTTCAAAATAATTTTAGAATTTATAAATAACTTCATATACTAAATAAACAACACAATAATCTAAAAGTTAAATCGCTCGAGAATTATCATTAAGTAATAAAAACTAAAGTAGTTTTGAAAATAAAAAATATACTTTCTTTTGTAATAATAGTCCTAAATAAATTAAAATAAATAATAAAATAGCTACACATCTAAAACTTTTCTCTTTACCTAGATTCAATTTGATGCCATTTTATTGTAATAATAGTTTTGCTCTTTAAATTTTAAAATTATTCATTTAGAAGAAGTACCGTTTTACGCCATGCGATACCCTAATAAAAATATGAATTCTAAATGAATTATTCATGCAGATCCTTGAAATGTCTTCAACCAGTTTTCTCAGTAAATGATTCACAAAAAAAAAAAAAAAAAGAATCTGAAAGATTATACTTCGAGGAAAAGAAAATAATGAAATCGAACTCTCTTTTTCGTTTATTTTTTTCTTGTATAAATTAAATTTTTCAGCAACAGTAAGATTAAATCTAATTAATTTATAAATTGGAATATTGTTCTTTTAGAATTATTATTAAATAAAGAATTCTTGACAAAAAAATAAATTTAAACTTGAAGAAACTATGTTATATGATTATTTTTTAACAACGTAACTTTCAGAACAAAAGGCATGATATTTTAAATGATTTTATTTTATAACCATCGTTGAACAGCCGACCCAATATTTGGATTTACGACTACTAATGTTCAACTCCGTAGCCTCGTAATTCTGAACCCAATCCAGAAGACAAGGGATCTCTTGGCTTAAGTATTGGGAGAAATTTTCTTTCGCGGAGGACTTTTTGATGGAACTAACCCGCATTTGCGTTGCAATGGAGAGGGCGACCACTAAACCCTCCTACGGTTAGCCTAACGGCAAAGGGACTCCAACCCATGATCCGTCTACCATGGAGGATATATTTCACGTCAGCACTATGGCCGGACGTGGATTCATATCGACCAGCCATCGCTGGGATTCGAACCCGGTTCACGTCATTGGAAGGCGAATGCTCTATCCCCTGAGCCCCCGTGGCTCATTTTAAATGATTCTACATATGTAGAAATTTTTATTTATTATTTTCAGAACTGTAATAGAAATAATTACCATGTTAGTTTTAAGTTGCCTAGTGCACAAAAACTTTAATTTTGATTTTGCGATTGGGTTTACCGATATTAAGTTTGTAACTGTTCATAAATCTTTACTTAAATAGGCTAATTAGTTAATGCAGATTATAATTTTTAAGTTGCTATTTAAAATCAAAAATGTTCTTTCTCTGAATGAATAGAAATTTTTTTAATGATTAAAATTCTTCTTTCTCAACATTTTGCATACGGTGTACCAGTTCCACCATTACATGTGTGTACCTGCCGTAAGGAAAATGTTTAAATTGAGGTGGTAGTCACAATCTGAAATTTAAGGTCCCAATAAGTTAGTTAGCAGAGAGATCAAAAATTTAGATCTCTTAATGTTAATTTCGCTTTTTGTGTACTTTGTTACATCTCCAAAGCAAGTAAATGAAAATTACGGATTTGACCAAAAGTTAACTACATACAGAATATTGTTTTTTACATTTTTAAAATTGTTATTTTTTTTATTTTACTTAATAATTAGCGTAAAAATGATTAAATTATTGTTGCTAAATGTATTTTTAAATAGTAATGTTTTGCATAATTGGTTACTTCTTTTTTTTAAAAAAAAATGCCAAAAATTGGAATTAAAATAAAACCAAGACCGTAGTTTTTGAATAATTAAATTTTAAAAATTCGTTTGTTATTTTTGCAAGGTCTATTGAACCGATTCTTAACTTAAAATGCGTAGGATGAAAAACACTAAATGAAATTAGACGAAACATCAGAAATAGTTATTCATATTCTTGACTGAAATTTGAATCTAAATTTTTTTTTTCTGAAACGAAAGCATATAACAGTATCTTTATAATCTTTGCTATTATTTTTTAATAATTGTCGTTGAACAACCGACACAATTATTTGGTTTACGACTACTAATGTTCAACTGCGTAGGCTTGTAATTTTAAACCCAATCAAGAAACTAAGGGAACTCTTGGATCAAGTATTGGGAGAAATTTACCTTCGCGGAGGACTTTTTGGTGGAACTGAACCGCATTTGCGTTACATGGAAAGGAAGACCATGAGAACTTCCTTCAGCTAGCATGACGGTAAGGGGATTCTAACACATGCCGCGTCTGGCACTGAGGATATCTCACGTCAGCACAGTGGTCGGTGCAAGCCAGATTCAGAATTCGTATCGTCCAGCCATCGCCCGAACCCATACGAACCCGGTTCACTTCATTGGAAGGCAAACGCTCTATCTCATGAGCTATCGCGGCTCATTGCCATTCTTAGTGATTTTCGAACTAAAATTCATAAAAAATAACGGAGCGCATAAAAATTATGAAGTTTTAGAGCAAATTTTTAATCACTTTTAGCACAGCTATGTACATTTAAAACCTTACTTATGAGTTCATGCATAACTAAAAATTGTCTAAAGTAAATTTTCGTACACAGGAGAATAAAATAAAGGAGCTCATACAGAGTAGGGAATTCATTGACCATGTTTCAAATCACTTAGCCTTAGCACAGGTATGAATCTTTCGAATCGTGCATATGAGTTTATACATACATGGTCTGATTTTCGTGAGGAGAATCGGGCCACGTGACCATGGCCCCCCAACTTATAATAACACGCCAAATTACTGATGAATTTTTTTTAACTAGTTTGTTCTTTAATTTGTAAGGGCCTCCAATTTTTTTTTTAAAATTTCCTTATTATTCTTTTCTTTAAAAAAAATATAAATGTTGTGTGTTGCAATTTTCTTAGTTTAGGTTACTTAAATTTTGAATTTCTATACGGTGTATATCTAAATAAGGCTTCAGGTTGTTTACAATTTGCTAAAAATCAAATACAGTTACGATTTTCTACAAATTGGTTTTGATTCTCTGATTAAAAACCATACATGTTAACGGCAACTTGTCGATTGTTTTGGGGGCTTTCAATTTGTTGTGTGCAGAGTTTAGAAATGTGTAAATTGGATCCTGTATGCATAACTGTGATCTTTCTAAAACAAAATTTATCGTAGAAGAGAATAAAATTAAGAAGCGTGTGTGGTCCGGGATAGCCTGTTTGGTAGGGTACTGGGCCCGTGTCCAAGAGTTCGTGGGTTCGATCCAAGCCGGCCGAAGACGTAGTAAATGATGACTGATGCACGTTAACTCTGTTGAGTAACATAGTCCTCCATGTTCCCATAACAAATCATACCTCTGGGGGTACTGATCCAGGAGTTTCCTTGTCTTCTGGATTGGTTCAAAATTACAAGGCTACGGAGTTGAATATTAGTCGTAAACCTAAAAATTGGGTCGGATACTCAACGACGGATAGTGAAAAAAAAAAGCTTGTGTATTGTAGTGAATTCAGTGACCACGTTTCAAACTACTTGGCAGAAGCATAAACGCTTTGAACTGTGCTTATGAGATTAAGAGTAACTAAGATTTGCCTAAATCATGTGTTCCAACATAAGTGAATAAAAAAATAGGCACATAATAGTAAATTCAGTGACTGTATTTCCAATCACTTAGTTTTAGCACAGGTATAACCCCTTTGAAGTGTGCTAATGTGTCTATGCATAACTAAGATTTGTCTTAAGCAAATTTTAGCACGTTAAAAAATAAAATAAAAAAGAAGATACTTAGTAGTGAATTCAGTGACTTTATTTCTAATGACTTAGTCTTTGCACATACATGAACCATTTGAATTGTGCTTATGGGTTTATGCTTAACTAAGATTTGTCTACAGCAAATGTTCAAACATAAGAGAATAATGTAAAAAAGTAGGTACATAATAGTGAATTCAGTGACTACGTTTCTAATCACTTAGTCTTAGCACAGATATGAACCATTTGAATTGGTGTTTTTGGGTTTAGATTTGTTTAAAGCAAATTTTTGCATTTAAGATATTAAAATTAAAAAGCTTACGCATTGTTGTGAATTGATTGACCCCTTTTCGAATCACTTAGCGCTACTTTGAACTCAGCTTACGTATTTATGGATAACTAAACTTTGTCTAAAGTAAATTATAGCACAGAAGAGAATAAAACAAAGAAACAAAACGCATTGTAGTGATTTTTTTGTGTATATTTCAAATCACTTCGCATAGGAACGAACGTTTGGAAGAATGTGCATAAGTTCATATAAAATAAGATATGTTTAAAACTAATTCTCACGAATCTAAAATTGCGGCTGAAAAAGAATTCGAATATTGAAGAGAATTTCACCCTTGCATAACGGAATATCATTATATTTATATCAGAAATGCAGGCGTCAAGGTATAACCTCAGCAGCTTTCAATTTTACAAACGCAATGAATAAAAAGTGGATTTGACTCCAGAGCAGAAACATAATTTGCGTTCGTAAATCTTGACAAGTATGAAATAAAATAAACTGTATTTTCGTCGCTCTCAGTCGAATCGGTTTAATTTAAAGGAAAGGTGAATATCCCGCGGTTAACAAAGAAATGTATCAAGGCATCATTTTTTTATAAGGAAAGGAACAATATACTCAATTGAATAAATGTGTAGAATTTGTATGCATGAGACATAGAAAATTTTTTAAATAAATAAATAAATATATTTTTTGGAATGAAAACTTGGTAGTCACCATTTCCAATATAGTGTGAAATCTGAGTAAAATGCATTTTATTTGTTATCGAAATAGATTAGTTTGTTAGACGTCTTATTGCGCAAGTGTTCCTTACAGATTAAGAAATATAAAACGAAAATCCTTATTTTATACAAATCGAGTTTGCGATACTTTTTTTAAACTATATATTTATTTAAATGAACTCTCGTGAATAAATGTGAATAAAGCATTTTAAAAATTCGTAAATGGACCTACTATAGTTTCGGTTCTATAAATGAGAATGTCCCTCATTATCTAAACACAAAGATTCTATGAGTTTAGACACAGAGGAAGGTTTGTGTTTATGTGTTCATTTCTCATTCATTAAGTGATTCATTTAGTGATATTAAATTCAACCTCCTACTTAAAATTTCTAGAAGTTAGGAGAGGGAAAGTTTTATATCTGAATTACGATCCTTCGTATTCTATTGCAGATTTGAATTCTCAGGAAAAAATACAAAAATTTGATTGTATATGAAGTAATTTTTTATTTTTGTTCCCAGATGGCGCCCAGAGAATAAAAATGGGGCATAACCCAAAAAATATTCGTCAAATTCAAAAATTTAAAATGGAGACATGCCGTGAATTACATGTCTGATCAAAATACTGAAAATAGACGTGTCTGATCTTTCCAAAAACCTCCATAATTAAACCAAATGTGACCTAATTATTTATTTTAAAAATATTGTCCCTTTGTACCTAAGAATATTAACGCAAATAAAACCACCATCCCACCCAAATAAAACCTCCTTTATATTGTGCCGTAAATTCGTACGAATTACTCCAATGAATTCGAAACTTACATGTATTAAGAAATTGTAAATACAAATACATATTCTCTAGAAGTATATCATTTTCTGTCTCCCCTGAATATCGGATATGTAAAAAAGCGATTGTAGAAGGTCACCGTCCGAAATAAAGCTACTAGTATTAACAGTCAGTATGTCTGATTTATTTGTGTTATCACTGATCACAGATTTAACAATTCACCGATCTTCATCCACAGCTGATTAAACCAGAGATTCCAATTCAGTACCTCAAAAGGTATTTTTAAACCATCGTTGATCAGCCGACCTAATTTTTTGGTTTGCAGCTACTAATGTGCAACTACGTAGCCTTGTAATTTTGAACCTTATCCAGTAGACAAGGGAACTCCTGAATTAAGTAGTGGGAGAAATTTGCCTTTTTGGAGAACTTTTTAATAGAACTAACCCGCATTTGCGTTACTTGGAAAGGAAGACCACGAGAACCCACGAGTTTAATCTGACGGCAAGCAGACTCTAACCCATAATCCATCTACCACTCAGGATATTTCACGTCAGCACTGTGGTCGGTGCAAGTCGGATGCGGAATTCGTATCGGCTGAATCGCTGGGATTCGAATCCGGTTCACCTCATAGGAAGGCGAACGCTCTATCCCATAAGGTATTGATTTGTTATGGGAACTTGGAGGACTTTGTAGCTCCGAGAGATTTAACATGCACCAGACTCCGTTTAATACACATGGTTTCTTCGGCCGGCTAAATTCGACCTCCCATTCTCACGAACATGACAAAAAAAAAGTGGATACAAATTGAATGGCAATTCAATAATCGGTCGTTATAATTGAAACGTCGTTGTAATGAGGATAATACTTTAGAACGCAGAGTGTATCATGGTCGGTCTAGATCTAGACTTTCTAGACTTAACTTTCATATATTTAAGGTTAAGTTTAGGTTGTATTTTAGTAAGTGAAAATCAAACATTTTTCTGACATTCATTTTTATTTTCCATAACTAAACAAAATGTAATTCAGTAGAGGGTGTTTTTCATACCTTGCTATACTAATTCAGAGAAAACAAAAATAATCCTATTTCAACTATTGCTGATAAAAGGCTTTTAGATTTGAAATTTCATCTACTTTCGTCTTGTCACTGTCATTTAAAAAGAGAAAAAGAAAACAAAACTGAATCTGACAGTTCAATTAAGCTTGTCTAGAGATATATTTCTTTATTGCTATCTAATATGGAGAGAGAATTAAAGCTGAAAAGAATCCCAGCAAAATTCCATCATGATTTTTTTAAGCTCTCTCAAACTCCAAACTTTAAAGTCCTAAAAACATAAGGGGATTCTATTTGTAGTAATTATTTACACTTAAGTTTTATTCATTTGAGCTGCCTAGCGGCAAAATTTGTTAAGCCTGATTTATATTTGTAGTAATTATTTACATTTCTTTATATAATATAATAAGAGAGTGGAATGATAACACATAGCCAATCACAGAAGACTTCTGGTTAATAACGCACAAAACAGCCAATAAAAATTGAGAACGTATGTGTGTGAAAAGGTAATAATTTTTAATAATGCTGTCGGCAGAAATGTTACAACTAAACTTACCAGTTAAATCTTGTTGCGATTTTTATTTTGTATTGAATGTGTGAAATATATTGAACAGAGTTTACTTTAAAATACTTATATTTTTTATAAAAAATGGATCACCGTGAATATCTTAGGCGATATTAACAGCGACGTAGGACTGAACATAATTTAGGAGCACAAAATTACCGGGAAAATAATCGTGGTGCTATCAATACGCGACAGTGAAATGCGCGGCGAAGAAACGTTGAAGAGTTAAATGAAAACGAATAATATGGAAAAGAAATTGATAAAAAATGTTGTATATAAGGAGGTTTTGCAAATAACGTTTAATTTTATCATTGTTTTTCCTTACTTTTAATTGTTTTTTACTTACTTTCAAAAAATCGTTCAGCCAGAAATATTAATTAACAGTTCATATTTGTTTGATATATTTCTTAAATAATGCATAAAAGTGCAAATCATTGGTACACAAAATGATGCGAAAAGGAAAATCAATGAAAAATGTACATAGCTAGGTTTTGTGAATATTCAGAGATCTATTGTAAATAATTTGTAATTTTATTGTTTTCACCTTATTTTTTAATATTAATTCAGACAAAATTGTTTATTGATCATTGATAACATAATTATTTCATTTCACATTTGATTTTTTTTGTTAGTATTCAATATGACAACAAAATTAAATTACTTAATTTAATTAGTCGAATTTCAGTCACATATATTTTTATTATATAATTTGCTTTTTGTCTGATTGAAACTAAAATATTTTGTCAGTTGTAATATTGAAGTTAATTGGGCAATTATTTGCAATGTTTTTTGCTTTTAAAATATTACTCAGCATCTACTTATTAATATTAATTACATGTTTAAATTTGCTTGCCATATTTTAAAATTGTTTTTCGTTAGGTTTTAATTATTTTCAGTTTAAAATTTAAATTACTGGGGGGGGGGGGTTGATGAAGTACCATATAGAGAGCGTCCGGCATCCTATAAGATCAACAATGATTTGAATTAGAGGTAGAAATATTCTTGAGTGTGCCCCTTGGCGAAATTGGCGACTTATGTTTGGCGCCATTTCTGCTTGATCGGACATTGGAAAATTTCAACGAAACATCGGTCGGAACTTTAAAAAATTGCAATGAACCCGATATGAGTAAATTAATAAACCCAATAAAATGCATTTTGAATAGAAACAAACATTAATGGAGTAAGCACAGAAAGAAAAGGATAAAAACAACAACTCACTTCTTCGTTAAGCTTGAATATCCTCAGATTTAGGGGCACCGAATTCTCTAATAGCAGTTAGATACTGTCTAAATTTATCATGAATAGAATCAGTGTACCTCCATCGCCACATAAATTCGGTGAAATACGAATCGAAAATGGCGTCTGTGGTACCGGACTGGTGATGACATTTTTTTTCTTAAGTCCCTTTTTATGACTGCCCACATAGCTTTGATCTTATTGACCAGAAGCAAAAGTAACCTTACCAGCCGGTATCCAACGTAGAACTAACGGACCTCTGAAATTACATATACCGTTAAACATTTAAAAATAACGCTTAAATCTAAACCAATCACAATCACGATTGGGTTTCAACATCGCCCAGCTTGGTGATCCACCGCGATCACAACTTGGCGAGAATCAAGGGGCACCCTCAAATATAGTGTACCCGAGTTAGGCTCTGACCAACACCTCCTGGAAAGAGTAGGCCTAAGCACGGGTTACCATAAATATCTATTAGTAGTCCAAACGTAATGACATATTTCGTATTTTCAACCACTGCGCAGCTTAGTACCCCGAACGTAATGACATCTTTCTTATTTTTCATCAACTGCGCAGTTAACTTCGTCATATCGGACTACTAAATTTATCCGTGCTGAGGCCTTCCTTCTTCTAGGAGGTGTTGCTCTGACACGCGTGCTTCGGATACGGAGATTAATCTCCGGCTAATGCCCTATAGTAATGTGTTAAATAATATTGCTTCCACGCTTTATATGAGTTTATAATATATAAAGCAATTTTAATACAAACAATAAGTTTATAATGCTAATAATAACCACCTCTGACACTTTACAATCCTATCATATTCTCTCTATGTGATATTGGTGCAGAAAAATTGCCAGCTTATCTCCAGGAAAACGACTTTAAGTTAGTTCGCGAAGCGAACAAAAATGTAATTGCGTAGCAATTATCGGGGATTGGCGAGCGGAGCCCTCTAGTAAGTTTAAATTATTTAAGCTGCCTAGTGGCAAAATTGGTTACGCGTGGTCTATTATTTTTCGCTGGAAATTAAAAGAGGAATTATTTTTGCAGCTGAAAATCTGAAATTTTTCTTTTTATCATGAAACATAAAAATAAGTTTTAGGTTTTCAATTAAGGCGGCTCAGATTTCATAACCGTCGTTGAACAGCCGACCAAATATTGTGGATTTACGTCTACTAATGTTAAACTCAGTAGCCTTGTTGGTTTGAACCCAATCACAAGACAAGGGAACTCCTGGATCAAGTATTGGGAGAAATTTGCCTTCGTGGAGAACCTTTTGATGGAATTAACCCACATCTGCGTTACATGAAGAGGTAAACCACGAAAACCTCCCATGGAGCCACCCCTACCTGACGGCAAAGGGACTCTAACCCATGATCGCAAGCGGGACAGTTTAACGTTAATATCGTGCTATTGTTTCTCATGAAAAACAATTACTACCCTCTGTGTGGAGTATTTCTGCATCAGTAACTGTTCACGGTAACAACGATCACCAAGATGCCGAAAAGTTCTGTAGCTTGTAAAATTTTAAAAATAAGCATGCAGTGGTTTGCACATTGGTAAGCATCATTCCCTATGAGTTACTTTCTTTCAGAACTTACTTTCTTTTTCTCGTTTGTGTCTTGCGGTTTATCGCCCGGAATATGTCAAAACTAAGCGATTAATTTAAAGTAACTACCGATACGTAATTTATCTTTTATATGTTCTAATAAACTGTTCAATTATTCAAGAAAAATGCAAATACAGCAATATTAAAAAACATGATTCACAAATGATCACAAATTATACAAGATTAAAAAAAAAAAAAATGATTCACACGAAGAAAAATAGCAGTTCCCGCTGTACCAATTATATTGAACTCATTATAACTATTCCGCATAAGAAACTACATTATTTAAAATAATTTAACGTAAATATAAATATTTCAACATAAAAATTGATGATTCATACAAATCATAAATTTTTATAGCATCAGTCCATACAAAAATACTTATCGCGATTTGCAATTAAGCGACTTATTGCAAATTGCGATTATGATTAGACTTTTATGATTAGTATGATTAGACTTTTAATCTAAAATCGATATTTTTAAAGAAAACAATATTTGCCTAATCAAGGTCTAAAAAATAGCTATAGTTATTAATTCAAAAATTATCTTCATCAATTCATTATTAATATAAATCTTTGGAAACGAAGAAAGTAATTTTAATTATATTTTTATTTACACGTTCTCGCGTTTCTAACAGTAAAATCATTTTTTTCAAATTTTCCTTTCTTTCCTTTAAAAAACTTTCTAATTCGATTACGGAAAGTTTTCTGTATCTAATGACAATGCAAGAAATGATTACATTTATTAATATTCGTATAAATTCAAATAAATAATTAAGTGTTTGATATTTTGTTAAGTTAAACAGACTCTGCTAATTAAATAACTTTTTCAGAAATTTACAAATAGAATTTATTTTTTTATTACAGTAAAGGAAATTATCGTCATTTAAGCTTCCAACCTCTTTAGGGATTACCAAGGTAGAAGAACAGTGCCTTTGTTTTCAGATAATAGTTAGACTAATTATTTTCAGTAGTGAAAATATAAGATGCAATAGTTCCCTGACTACTACAAGCAGAATTTATCGGGATATTATTGTAAAGGAGAATTTATCCTCTATTGAAATTCCATCTACTTTCCGTTTAGTAATCTTTTTCCGAATTATAATCTTTTTAGTTTCTGATTTCTACATTTAGTAATCATGCATATTTCATTAGCCGAATTTTTTTTATTTTTCATTTTTTTATTATTTTTAATAATGGCAGGCACTGAGCTTCCGTTTTTCGCCATAGAAGATGCCGGAAGTGTTGCTCATTTATCGTTACCCAGTGGGCACCTGTAAACCAAAGTCACGGAGGCGAGCAACGTTACCCACGCCACACTGCCACAAACCCGTTCATAGGGTGGGCCACATTCACTCATTCACACATCAGAAGACAGCACAGAGAGAAAAACATCCATGCCCAGAGCGGGATTCGAATCCGCGGCCATTGGCTTCGCAGTCAGACACGCTAACCACTCGGCCACCTGGTCGGCATTAGCCGAAATTATTGAGCCACATTTTGCAAAGAAAACACTAACACTTAGCAGAACATATTACAACTATGCATAATATTAAACGGTCATGTATGAAATTGTATAATGATAAAGTTTAGATGATACAGTTATCAGCAATAATTTTATTTCTCAAAAGTATATGCTTTAGCCATGTAGATTGTTAAGGAAAGTAGGTGGAATAACACATTGCCTGGGAATAAATTTTTTTTTCTATTAAAAAGCTTTTCAAATTTAATAATTCAATACGAATTTCGCATACGGCTTGCGTTGACCGTAAGGCCGACGTAAAATATCCTTAGTGGTCGGTGGAAAATGGGTTAGAGTCACTCTGCCGTCAAGCTAACCGTAGGGGTTTTCGTGGTTTTTCTCTCCTCTCCATGTAACGCAAATGCGGGTAAGTGAAACCTAAAAGTCCTCCACGAAGGCGAATTTCCCCCTAAATTTGATCCAGGAATTTCCTTGTTTTCTAGATTGGGTTCAAAATTACAAGGCTACAGAGTTGAACATTAGTAGACGTAATCCCGTAAAATTGGGTTGGCTGTTCAACGACGTTCAGTATATAAAATATTAAAAAAACAAATGTCTTTATTTTTAGAGACTTTCAATGATTTCCTTGAGAAATATGTTATCTTTAATCGATAAAAAGATAAAATATTTATCCAATGTCAAATAATAGAATGTTTAAATTGACATAGCCAACCTCCTCATTGACATTCATTGAAATAACTTTTTTGACAAAAAGTTTCTTCTTACCTTTAATACAATTTAGACATAATTAAATTTATGAAATAACTTTAATTTTCCGCTTATGATTAGTAACCATAGGCTTATGAAAGCAAATAGTTTATTTTCGTTTTAATAAGCTTGATTAAATTAAGTATCGTATTTAATCTATTTAATTCGAAAAAGAAAAGATAAACTAAATAAATATTTTAAAGCCTTAATTAATGGTATTATATTAATTTCAAATTTTCTTTTTTAAAAGAAAACGCAGCTTCGTTATGAGTTTGGTTTTTATATGCATATTTTTTATATGCGATTAATTTAAATTTAATTAATTACTCTTCATGTATTTGGTATTCAATTACTTAATAAAAATTGATATCGAAGAAAAAATTTCCATTAATATGCTTTTCTTTTTTAATATCTATAAAGTTCTGTTTAAATATTGCATTAAAAACAATTTTAATGAAGATGAAAGAATTGTATTTATATAAATATAGTTGTATTATTTATGCTTTATGAGAGCTATATAATTTAAAAAATCTCTTAAATAATAATATATTGATAAAACAATAATAAGGGAACATATTTATTTTCCTATTAAATAACTAATGTATCATATGTGTATATATCTTATGTGTATATAACTTATGTATCATTATGTATCATATGTGTTATTAAATATCACGAAAATAAGCGGATTTTCAAAGTTTTAATCCAGCAATGATGCGAAATTCATTTTTTTAGGGGTGCTAATAATTTTTAGATTGTTTTAATTTTATTTTATAACCGTTGTGGAACAGCTGAAGCATTTTTTGATTTACGACCATGAATCAAAATTTTTTGATTTACGCCCATGAATCAAAATTTGTGTGCAATAATCTGACCTTAATTATCTTATTACTTATAACTCCCGTTGAACAGCCGACCCAATATTTTGGCTTTACAACTACTACTACTAATGTTCAACTCCACAACTTTGTAATTTTGAACCTATCCAGAATACAAAGAAACTTCTGAATCAAGCATTGGGAGAAATTTGCCTTCATGGAGGTTTTTTTGATGGAACTAACCCGACATTTTGAGTTACATGGAGAGGAAGACCACGAGAACCTCCGACGGTTAGCCTGACGACAAGGGGACTTTAGCCCATGATCCGTCTACCACTGATATCTGCACTGCGGTTGAGGCAAGCCGGATGCGGATTTCGTATCGACTAGCCATCGCTGGGATCGAACCCGGTTCACCTTATTGGAAGGCGCACGCTCTATCCCCTGAGCAGTCGCAGGTCGACCTTCATTATCTGACTAAATTGATTAGAAGACAATGAAACTGTCAGATCAAACAATCGACCAACTTTCAAAGAGGATTTTTAGACGGAACTAATTCGCATTTGTGTAAAATTGAGAGGAAAATTACAAAAACCATCCATGGTTAACCTGTTCACAAAGAAATTCTAATCCCTGATCCGACAACCACTGAGGATAATTTACGTCAACACTGTGGTCGGTTTGAATCGAGAGTGGTATTCGTATCTACAATTTTTTATAAGTCCCAAGTATTTAACATTGAACAAACGCATAAAAAATTTAGTGAAAACTTTTCCGTTAACTTTTCTTCATTTTTACTCTTTTAGCATAGAGAGAACTGGCTAAAAATAGATGAAACTTTTTCTTTTTTAAAAATTTTTTCTGTCTAGATGAAAAATCAATGAATAATTCTCAACTTTCGCAAGCTTTTGTGAGTCCATAGAATTAACATTGGAGAAACGCTTCACAAATTAAAATATTAAGTTAAAATTACTTATCTAATGTAAAAGAATTTTGTTAAGAAAAAATAAATAAATACGAAAAAATTTTTTTTTACTTTGTTTTCTTCGAAGTTATAAGTCACAATAAAAAATTTATTACATTAAAGGGCCAAAAAACTACTAAAAAAATGAATTAGAAAAAAGAACTAAGATAAAATTAAGATGAACGACATTTCTGCTTACAAAACGAATTTTTATAAAATTTAAAAATTCGTTGCAAATTTTACTGACAGATAGCGCTGTTAACTCAAAAAATCATGAAACAATATTTCTTGCTGTTTGTTAAACTATTCTAACTGAAATAGTTTCACAGACGTTTGTTAATTTTGACGTCAAACTGCAAAACATTGTTTTTTACAAACGTTATTTTCATAACTTTGTTTCCTACTTTTTTTTCTCTATTAATCTGCGCCATCTGTTGATAAACTTTTTACATAATTTTGAAGAATGTTGATAAGTTATTTGATTTTTAAATTTTTTTAAAAAAAATTATCAGACTCTAAACCATAGTACCTCTCTGTTATGAACTATACTAATAACGCCAGGGTTACTTTTTCTAGTAAATAAAATTTTTGATGAAACCCAACTTATTATTATCCTTTATTGTTTTTAGTTAAAAGTAATTTTTCTAAATAACATAACCACACGTTTTTTTCTTTTTACTGTGTCTTTTCAAAGTTATTCTAATGCCAAAGTAGGTAAAAATAATTCACATTATTAAATAATTAAATTCATATTTCAAAACGCACTCTTCTCAATACCAATACTATTACTAATATTTATTAGATAATGTTTTAACTAATATGGCAACACAGTGTTTCCTATTATCATCTTTTTTTCACTGCAGTTGTCGTGCCAAAGTAGGAATAACGTTTAATTTTATATATACTTTATTTAATATTCCTTTTAATAAATTTAATTAATTATATTTATCTCAATCATCGCTATTAAGAAGATTGTATTTTCTTTTTTACTAATGATGCATTCACATAAATATTTGAGATCGTTAATTGGACACTTGCAAGTGACGTCACACACGGGTAAATCATGACATTTGCTTATGCCACGATTCAGCAGAAGTCGTGAAATCTTTTGTAGTTATCTAATTAAATCTAATCTGAAAATTAAATCAGCTGGATGATAAAAACTGTAACCATAACTCGCCAAGTACAACCACGTGGTTAGACCATGTGATTCTTCTCGAGTGCACAATTGTCACAGTTATTAAGTTTTTATAATAAACGATAATTTTAAATAATAATTTAATATTTATGTAACAAAAATATTGATTCCTTGCTCATTCCTGCGGAATTAATTACATACGTTAGAATATGTTCGCGTTGATTTCTATGCAAATTGAAAAGACAATAAAACTCATCCGTTAAATTAAATCTCTTTTTAAACTTAATCAACAAAATCTTCTTCACAAATTTAATTACTTTTTGTTTCATTAATAGTATGTTTTCCTTTTACAGACACATTTGAATTGAGAAACATACGTTTAGGAGATATTTAGTGACGTAAATGTAATAAAAGCCTTTTCTTTTTTTTCCAATTTTTTTTTAAACTAACGAACCACATCAATTCCTCATGTTATCATAACAAAATAAATATTAAAATATTTAGATTAAAATCGATTTTGTTTGTTCATAAAAAATTGAAAAAGAAAGAGGATGGACGGGAAATAATAGTATGGGCTTCCATAAAGTAAATAAATTAAATAAAATTGGAATTTTTATATATTTTTATGCACTAGCATCAAAATATTTATGTATGTAAGAATTAAAATTATTATAAAGTATCGCGCTTAAATTGATATTTAAAAATACTTTTTTTAAAGCTATTTAAAAAAAAAGATTTTATTCATTCTAAGATTTCTTTCATTTAGCGCTGACAGTTGCGTTAAAAGCGAAAAAAAAAATTACAATAGAAATATATATTTCTATTCAATCAAAAATAAAAAAAAAGTTTGCGTTTAGTTATAGTAAATAAATAGAATAAAATTGGAATTTTTACATATTTTTATGTCTAACATCAAAATGAAAGATTTAAAATTTTTATAAAATTTTGCACGTAAATCGATATTTAAAAATACTTTTTTAACCTTTTTTTTTTTAAAAAAAAAAAAAACATTTTAAAGATTTTCTAAAAATAAAAAAATTAATTGTCAACATCCTTATATATTTTTCAAAAATAGAAAGTTATTATAAGTTTTTTTTCCAGCATGCTTTTTTTCTTGGATTGTAACGTAAAAAATTACTTGTATAAAATTTAAATAAGTAATCATTTTAAAGCAGCTTTTAATGAAAATATTCTTTTCAAACGACGTTCAAAGAACTTTCTAAGATTCATTTTGTCATTGACATGCGTGTTAAAAGCGAAAAAGAAAAATACAATGAAAATATATATTTCAATCAAAAAAATTTGCGTTTAGTTTAAACTCACTGTCTTGAGAAAATTTAATTTTCTTCGAATTCTTCACCTTTAGTCTTACAGTCAGGGACAAATTTGGGGCAGTCATAGTCTGACAATTTGCCATTTTAAGTCGCTCTTTCTTTCTTTTCTTTTTTTATTTAAGACATTGATTGAGAAAAATTGACTTGCAATGAAAATGGCTGCAGCTGAAGATTCAGAAAATATTTTAAGCTTTCATGATAATGATGTTGGAATTGAAGAAAAATTGCTTTTGGTGGAACGAATTTTTTTCAATTTTTTGTAATTTGATTTTTATTCCCTTATTATTTCGTTCGTTTTGTTTCAATTTTTAGCTTCGTTAAAAAGGAAGTGGTTTGGAGGAAACTTAATAGATTTTAAAAGCAATTTTTAAGAACATTATTTTTATTAATACATAGTAGGATTCGTGGTTGTATTTTTCTGATTAAGTATTGTTAATGGTTTATTTTATTTCCTTTTTCATTGTAGACTAAAAACTGTTAACATTATTTTATGTACATTGCACAAAATAAAAAACGGACCACGCAGAATAACTTTTGATTTAATGATCAGATCTCTTCGTTTTGGCACTAAATCTCAATGGTTCTAGTATGTGACATTAAACATGCTGTATCATAAAAATAAATTTTTAAAACGTCATACATTTAACATTCGATTGCTTAGGGAAGTATTATATCGATTTCGCCCAAATTTTGTTTTTCGTCATTTAAAATTGTATTCTTTAAAAGGATGTGAATATAATATACTTTACAATTCTGAAATTTTTTGACTATTAAAAAATAAAATAATAAAAAATAAGAAATATTTACTAAAATTTATATTCCTTATGAGATTATCTTTGGATACATAAATTTTGTGTTCGTGTGTAAATACTATAAATACTATGAATGGTTTATTTTTCTTCCTAATCCAGAATAAAATAACATTTATTAACATTAATTTATATGTTTAGTAGGTATCGTAATTTTATCTTATGTTCAGTTTTATGAATAAATACTTTGAATAGTTTATTTTTCTTCCTTATCCAGAATGAAATAACAATTATTAACATTATTTTATATGTTTAGTATAGTATCGAATTACATCTTATGTTCATTTTTATGAATGGGTATTGCGAGTGGTTTATTTTTTTCCTTATTAACATTAATTTTTACACATTATAGGCTTCGTAATTACACTCTGTGTGCATTTTCATTCTGGATCATCAATTTTTACACATTATCGTAATTACACCCTGTGTGCATTTTTATGATTAAGTATTGAGAGTGGTCTGGTTTTCTTTGTCCATTATGGAATTAGAATTATTAACATTAATTTTTACACATTAATTACACCCTATGGGCATTTTTATGATTAAGTATTGCGAGTGGTCTGGTTTTCTTTGTCCATTATGGAATTCGAATTATTAACATTAATTTTTACATATTAATTACACTCTATGTGCATTTTTATGATTAAGTATTGTGAGTGGCCTGGTTTTCTTTATTCATTATAGAATAAAAATTATTTTCATTAATTTTTACACATTGTAGTGATTGCACCCTGTGTGCAATTTTATGATTAAGTAATGTGAGTGGTGTATTTTTCTTTATCCATTATAGAATAAAAAGTATTAACATTAATTTTTACACATTGTAGTGATTGCACTCTGTGTGCAATTTTATGATTAAGTAATGTGAGTGGTGTAGTTTTCTTTATCCATTATAGAATAAAAAGTATTAACATTATTTTTTACACATTGTAGTGATTGCACCCTGTGTGCAATTTTATGATTAAATAATGTGAGTGGTGTATTTTTCTTTATCCATTATAGAATAAAAAGTATCGGGTTGAGTAAAAGGTTTTCCCCCAAAATAAAACAATCCTGTAAAATGATAAATACATAGAAAATCAGCAAAGCTAATGAGGATAGTAATCTCCATTCAAATGAACAATAGTCTGCCAACGTTTTGGCAACTTTTCAATCCCTTCTGCGAAGATTTGGGGTGTGCGCGAGTTCAGAAAGCCATCAACCTCATTTATGACCTCGTCATTTGAACGGAAGATTGTGCCATCAAGATGCAGCTGCAGATGTGAAAACAGATAGTAATCCGAAGGCGCCATGTCTGGGCTCTATGGTGGATGTTGCACCAAATCCCACTCCAGCGTGTAGAGGGTCCAGCCGGTCATTGCACTGACATGTGGCCGGGCGCTATCTTGATGAAAGAGAACCACCTTCCTTCTGAACTTGTTTTTTCGTTTTTCGCGAATGGCATCGCTAACTTTGATTAGCATATTGCTGTATATTGTACTGTTGATAGCCTGCCCGCTTTTCAGGTACTCCTTGTAGATAATTCCACGACAATCCCACCAGATACAGAGAAAGACCTTCTTGTTAGTTAGCGTTCGTCTTGCAACCGAACCTGCTAATTTCCCTGGTGCTGACCACCCTCCTTTACGGCTAGTATTGTTGTAGTATACCCATTTTTCATCACAGGTCACAATTCTGTCCAGAATGTTCTCTTTTCTTTGATCTCTGAGCAGAACCAAACAGACCGCTTTTCTTTTGCTCTTGTCTTCAGCAGTCAATTCATGAGGCACCCAGCGGTTAAACTTAAATGTTAGATTTATGCGTTTGAGGGCATTTACTATTGTTTTTTGGCATACGTCAAGCTCTAACACAATGGTTCGTGTTGAAACATTTCTGTCTTGATCAATAATTTGCTTTAATTTGTCACAATCAACCTCAATAGGGCGGCCAGAACGTGGTTCATCTTCAATGTTGAAATCCCACTATTAAACTTTCGAAACCAAACGTTTACTGTATCATAAGAAACAGTATTGAAACCTAAACTTTCATACATTTTCTTGTGGCATTCAGTTGCACTGAGTTTATTTCGGAACTCATAGTACATAATCGTTCTGATCTGTTTACGTGATAGCTCCATTTTAAACAATTATTTGGTGCACAAGATGATAAAATTTTCACAAACAAATTACACAGCTGTGTAGTTCCAACTTTCAACTTTAAAATGCAAAAGCGCGTTTCAAAAAAGGTTAACTACCACGGGAATGGCTGCTGCTGGCACGGAGGTATCTCCCCTTGGCGGAAAACTTTTTACTCAACCCGATATTAACATTAATTTTTACACATTGTAGTGATTGCACACTGTGCGCAATTTTATGATTAAGTAATGTGAGTGGTGTATTTTTCTTTATCCATTATAGAATAAAAAGTATTAACATTAATTTTTACACATTACAGCCTTCATAATTACAACCTGTGGGCTTTTTTATGATTAGAAATTGTGAGTGGTCTTTTTTTCTTTATCCTTTACAGAATAAAAATTATTAGCATCAATTTTGACACATTGCAGTGTTCGTAATTACAACCTGTGGGCTTTTTTATGATTAAGAATTGTGAGTGGTCTAATTTTCTTTATCCTTTATAGAATAAAAATTATTAACATTATTTTTTACAGATTTAATTTTAAGACATTTTAAAATGTTTAAAACATATCAAGTAATGCTGGCGGAACAATGTTCTTAATTGTTTTATAGATATATTTTAAAACATTTTTGAAATTGAATGGCACTGCTTAAAGAATGTGCATAATTAGCTTATAAATGATTTAATCTTAGTTTTAAGAAAGGTAATACTATTGCATTGCAAATAACTAACTCATAATTTTGTAAAAAATTTTAGATTTCGTCACCAAACTTTGAAAACAGATTTTTTATCTGTAAATACTTTCAGATTTATGCGATGAAAGTAAAAGCTAATCTTTTTTCGAAATAAAGAAGGAAAAAACACTTAAAATAAATTCTTATATTCTAAAGTATGAATAACAACAAGAAATCAAAGCAGGAAAGCCAACCTATCAAAAAAACAACTCCCAATATTTCAGATTTCACCGGAAAAAAGAAGAACTTTGAACTTTTCCCGAAAACAAGATTCCGGGAAACGTCAAAATCGTTTCATTGATCTTTTATTCCCAAAAAAATTCTTTTGAGGATCAAAGTGGTCAGAAAAAGTATAGAGAAATAGTCTTTCGAGTTTATAACACACTTTTCAAACGCACTGCCTTTGAAAATACGAGTATTGATTTCTAATTTTTACTTTTTAAATTTTATCTAAAAACTGAAAAGCAAAGAGTAACTGAATGTTAGATGGTCGGAATCTTGTAGTTTACTTACGTGCTGTAAACGTTAGCTGTGAACTCCTCGAAAAACGATTCTTCGATGAATGGTGGCTTGTATTATTTTGTGCACAATTTTGTAGTAATATTATTCTGGTGATAAATTTGTTGGTCTTGTTAAAAATACCCTTGTTATATGTCCCTGAAAAATGGCACTAAACCCCGGAGGAAAAACTAATTAAAAAAGACTTAAATTTATCTAAATTCTTTTTTTTAGCTTATGTAAGTTGGAATTTTTCTGAAATGAAATTTCCCTATCAAAAATTTTACATTAGTCCCAGTTGGGCTCACAATTGACTCAATAAAGTTTGAATTTTTCTGAAATGAAATTCCCTTAGCAACAATTTTACATTGGCCCCAGTTGGGCTCACAATTGACTCAACAAAGTTGGAATTTTTCTGAAATGAAATTTCCCTAGCAACAATTTTACATTGGCCCCAGTTGGGCTCACAATTGGCTCAACAAAATAGGAATTTTTCTGAAATAAAATTTCGCTATCAAAAATTTTACCTTGGTCCAAATTTGGCTCACAATTGGCTCAATATGGGTCCTATAAGAGCACCGAGAGACCATAATTGGGATGTCTAGATTTTGGTTCTAGAATTGCCTATATAGGGCCTACATTGGCCAATATGGAACCTATATTGGCTAAATAAAAGATATAAACTATCGGGTGGTATCCGACGATTCTATATGGAAGCGATATGGGTTGTTAAGTGACTGTTAAATATCGGGTGAATCGGAAAGTTCTATATAGGTCCAATATCGGAAAAATAACGGCCCTTTGAACAATTATTGAGCCAAGATTCATGAATATTGGCCCAATTAAGGGCCCAAGTTATTTTGCTGCTAGGGTTATTATTCCCAATAAAAAAAATCCTTTTTTTTTCTTAAATGCGTTGTGTATCTAAATTCAAATGATCTAAAACTTTATAAATTCATTTAAAAATTATATTTTATTTTTTATGAAATATTTTGCTTGTAACACGCATTTACTTATTAAAAATTGAATTCCTAATTACGACAACATAAATTGATTATAAGTATCAATGTCAATAGTCTTCAATTGGTTGCACCTTTTCTACCCTCTCTCCACAGCGTTGAAATAAAACATTTTTGTCGTTGAATTGAACCATAGTATCGGGTAACCAAGTTAAAGAATTATGATAATATGGTTAGACTTAGCACCAATTGAAGGTTAAAACATATTTTAATAATATTTACAGATAAACACGGTCCAAAGTTTCTAAAGGTGAAGAATCATTCCAATCAGACAATAATTCAAATCACATCTCTATTAAAGAGAAATTTGATACGCTTAGCCAGGAAAAGGATCCTAAGTTACCTGGTTCGATCATGTCATAGCATATGTTATATCAAGAGTTAACTGAAGTTTCATTTCTTATAGTGATATCATTTGATGTCCTATTTCTGCACTTCAGAAATAGGACCAAGATGTGCTGATTTCTGTATGGTTCAATTTTCGATTTGTACTCTGCCGGTAACAATTACCTTAATATTATTTTGATATTTTGCGGTGGCAACGCTTTTTAGATTTAAAGTTAAAATTTAAAAAATAGGTTCAATAAGATTTCTTTATTAAACCTATTTTTTAAATTTTAACCTTAATAGGTTCAATAATGTTTCTTTCTGTGCCTCGATGGCTCAGGGGAAAGAGCGTTCACATTCCAGTTATGTGACTCGGGTTCGAATCCTAATCGATACGAATTCCGCTTTCGGCTTGCACCGGCCACAGTGCTGGTGTTAAATATCCTCAGTGGTAGACGGATCATGGGTTAGAATCCCCTTGTCATCAGGCTAAATGTGGGAAGATTCCGTATTCTTCCTCTCCATGTAACGCAGGGGCGGGTTAGTTCCAAAACGTCCTCCACGAAGGCAAATTTCCCCCATTATTTGATCCAGGAGTTCCCTTGTCTTCTGGATTGGATTCAAAATTACAAGATTACGGAGTTGAACATTGGTAGTCGTAAACCCAAAAAAATTGGGTCGGCTGTTCAACGTCGGTTATAATATAAAATAAATGAAAATGAGGTTTCTTTCATTCAGTGAGAGAGCAGCTGGTTTAAACATCAGATTAGGTAAATATTTATCATTTTTTTTAAATTTAAGCTATAGTGATGTTTTTACATTTTATTAATTTATTATCTTTTATTATAATGCAATTATTTTTTGTGTTTTGTACATATTTATTTTGTTAAGATATTTTTGAATTTGTTTATTAGTTGCATATTGAACTAAAATTTACGTTTAATTTTTATCAGAGATATAATTATAAAACATGGAGGTATTGGATTGCGCTTAAAATTACTTCAACTTTTGGAACGTAAATTGTCGAACACACACTTTCATAGTTTCCAAGCGATATTTTATTTCCTTACCTAAAAATTATTCTTTTAATAATGCTTCAAATAATTCTGTCAGAAAAACATGTACAACAGAAAAGAATAAAATCTTTAAGAACAGTAATATTCTGTTAATGCATTTTCATATTGAACTTCGAGATCACTAGATCTGGTTCGATTGTTTTGCTTAAACTTTGTTCTGAACTAATCATGTTCTCAATGTTTTACAACAAATCTAATATTAGTATGCATTTTGATGAAAAATATTGCAGCAAAAAATGCTGTCGATGCAACGTTAAGAAAAATCAAGCTTAAAAATTTAAAAGTTAATTTTGGAAACAATTCGTTTAAAGCAAAATCATTATAACAAAGAAGAAGTATGTAATATTTTACGAACTTTTTATACTACTATTTACGAACCGCAGAAATCAAAACGCTTTGGAGTACGTCCATGTAAGGAAAGTCACCAATTTTAAATTATCACAACACTACTAGATACTATTTTAAATTCAAAATTAAATCACGTAATTTTTGGTCTTATAACTTTTTACCCTATAAAGTTAATACTTATCCATTAAAAGAAAAAAAGAAATTGTTTATCTGGGAGAAGTAAATGTTTGTGTCGCATTAAGATGGAAACCATGTTATTTATTGAGCTAAATTTAATTACATGTTTTGGTGTAAATTCTTTAGCATGTTTTCTATACAGAAGCTCAATCTAATATATTTTTATTTATGACCATATAACCTTTATTTTTTCTTTTACTAAAAAATCCTTTAAATTTGAATATAAGAGTACGTCCATGCAAAGAGAAAAGAAAAGGAAATACAAAATAATTCCAGAACTTCCTGTCAGTCTATTCAAATTGTAAAGTAGCAAAGAATGAGATAAACCTTCAATGTCTGTCCCTGTCAGAATAAAAGTACGATTTCAAATACCAATTTATGTTTTAAATTATAGTCTTTTTAGTGGTTTGTTTTCTTACATGGATTCGAAAACGGTACTGTACATTACAAATTCAAAAAGAAAAAAAAAAGTGAGCAGAATTTGTATATTTCAAATATTCCGAATAAAGTTTTTTTTTTTAAAACGGCATCGTTTAAACGGTAAATCTAACAAATAGTGTCTTTATACAAATTTGCATTAATAAGTAAAGTAACGTTGTTAATAAATGCTTTTTTCTCTGGCCAATTTTAATTTTAGATTAACTATTTTTATTTTAGTTATTCCTATGCTTTTTTTCTTTCACTATAAAAACTATTAGCTTAAAAATATGAAGGTGTTTCATTATTAGTGGTATAGTGAAACATCATAACCACCAAGAAGCTGTGGTGTTTCACATTTTGGTGTGAAATCCTGTTCTCGGTTGAGACCATGGATAGTTTCCGTATCTTAAGAATAGTGTATAGGTGCAGCTCTCCCAGAAGTATAATTTGTTATGAAAACATTTAGGACTTTGTGACCCGACATATTTAATGCGCACCAGTTACCATTTACTACACGGGGAGTCTTCAGCCGGCTGGATTCGAACTCCCGTTCTCACAAACGTGAGTCCAGGGCCCTGCCAACCAGGCTATCCTGGCCCCTATTTTTACAATAACTTATATTAATGATATTGCTAATATTTATATATTGAATTGGTTGAGTTAAATTAATATTTTATGATGCTCTTTCATCACTTGCCTTTTTGAAATTTTGGATAATAATTTTATTCTTGATTATTTTTTTTATAAAATTTTGATGATAAAATATCATTCTATAAATCAATATCATTCACAAAAGGTTGGCGATGAAATCATTGTTTGATTAAATTGGGTTAAATAAGATTTAATTTCGTTTAAACTGACGAAAATTGGCGATTGAGAAAATTTTGAAAAATTACTGTAATGTAAACTATACCTGACCAAATAAACTTTTTTTTAAATGAAAATTAGATATCATACTAAATTACCTTTACAGCACATGCCATGGTCAGTATTATGCACTACATTACACCCAAACACACCCCTAAACCATAAAGCTTTTCCCCCTTTTCAATTTGTTTCGATGTGCTGGAAAAAATTAAATGTTGAGATTAAAATATCAAATAGACTAAATAAAAAAATTGAATTGATTTTCTAGTATTTAATGCAATGTAAGTTATACTGGTAATTGCGATAAAAAATTAAATAAATAAAATTGAATTGATTTTCTACAAATTTTTACTGTTTTAGCCGCCCGTGGCATCTCTTCAATATTTAAAAAGTGTCCTAAATGAACATAATTAATTCCCGTATACTAAAGCTCAAAAGGATTTCTCAAAATTTTCAAATTTTCCGAAGAAATTTTTTTCACCGGTGCAAAAAGTTCGTTCGTGCCCTATATCGATTTCTTACAGCCGTGAAGAACATATAGTCCCAATCCAAATTATTAGACGCATTATAAAATTCTGCGTAAAATCTGAATTATCACGTGATACTA
The DNA here is from genome assembly GCA_949128135.1 of Parasteatoda lunata. Taxonomy (NCBI): domain Eukaryota; kingdom Metazoa; phylum Arthropoda; class Arachnida; order Araneae; family Theridiidae; genus Parasteatoda; species Parasteatoda lunata. The sequence continues at coordinate 27,552,743 of OX421974.1, read as the reverse complement.
TACAGCTTTATTGTTTTTACGCAGCTGAAACCAGTTTGCACTTGTTTGCTTTCGTGTACCGATTGGTTAAAATTTTAATGTAATACTTTAAAAATAAATACAAATAGGAAGTATATAAAAAATCTCCTGAATAAAAACCAATTACATGTATGCTTAAATGTGAAACAATTACATATAAACACGTGCGAAACATGTTATTAAAACACTACATTACAATTATTAAAACACTACAGTGCGTCTAATAATTTGATCTAATTATTATAATATATAATACCTGATATCATAAATATTCAATATTTATATTGTATATCGTCTAATTTATGCAATCGTTGAATTTATATTATATATCGTCTAATTTTACCAATTGATTCAAGAATGTGAATCAATTGGTAAGAATGTGAATGTGAACGAATGTGAATCAATTGGGGATTACATTCACGAATGTAATCCCCAGGCCATGGCCTAGTCTGGCCTAATGGGTAATCCAGCATTGTTTTACATTGAATCTGATACTGTGTCTAATAATTTGGCCAGGCACTGTAGTGTTGAGCTTACATCTTCAACAATGGGGCTAGCGTAATAAAGTTTGTGTGCATGTAGCTTTATAACGCTGACCATGCCCACAAAACGTAAAGATGCGCAGGATCGAAAAAAAGAAACGCGAGCATTCATGTTTACTTCAAAAATTTACGTACTGGCTGCGAAATGTCCCTAAATAAATTCAACATGATAATTATTAGTCGGCTTTTATTTAAAAAAAAAATACGATTAACAGAGTATTAAAAATGAAACCGAACTGAAAAATAAGTAACGATTTAAGATGGGGACTATAATCCAAATATCTCCGTGTTCTTTACAAGTAAAAGTAATTTTTTCCTAAGAATTATTGAGAGTTATAAGGAAACAGTTGCCGGAGGCAGGTATAAAAATAAACGATGTGGGGATTCTTTTGCATTCCTCGAGTTACAAGTGAGTGATTTGCGTAATAGTCAAAATCCCTAAAGGGATTTTTGCGTTCGCCCCTTTCTGAAATTGATCACATTTCTTGATCTCATGGTAGGGTTTCATAAATATTGAGTCTTAAACTGAAAGGTAAATAATCTAGATGGTTTTGTGTTATATCGTACTTATTTTTTCTTGCCTTAGGAGTCTTTATCTGCATACAATCACTTGTTATCAAGAATGATAATCTGTCAATATTGAAAAAATCTACGATGTGTAGAATTTATCTTTTGAATTAACACACTCAGCAAATTTGATCACGTATAATACAAATAAAGTGACAGTATCTAACATTTGTGGAATATTAGAGCTTGTTTAACCATATTGTTATGCAAATTTACTGCAACTATAATAAGGCGACAAGTTGAACCATATTAAAAATATTTCCCGAATAGTTTATGATACGTTAAGTGTAACGTTAGACTTAATTTCTGCCTTTTAGCGACGCTGTTATTTTTAGGGAAAATTTCACGCTAGAAGCTCATATAGCTTAAATGTACGCTATTGAGTAACTAAGCCCAAATCGGATTATAGAGTTATGGGGAAGCGTAACGCTCTGTAAAATCTCTTTATTAACGTGCAGTACACTTATTAAACTTATTATGCATAACTTAGAGCTCAGTTTCTTTTCTTCAAATAAAATAAAATTAAAACAAAAAAGAAACTTTAACCGTAACACGTGTGAGGTAGGTTGAGGTGTGCTGCGTGCGGCCTCCAGTCTTTGCCGCGTCATTTGCAGACGAGCAAGACAAATTGGACATAAGATTTCAGTCTTTCACAGCCATATTTTGTCCATAGATATAAGTATGGTATTCTTAATCGTGTGTTCTGTTTAATAAACATGTTTTGATGTACATTTTACTTTAACGTTTCAAACGTACCTTTTACTTTAATTGGGGTTTTGGGTTGTTATTATTTATGTACAATTATTTGTTTAGAAGAAAAAATCATTAGGGTCGCCGAACGCCGTTGCTGTTTTGGGTGTTTGTTCTGTTGCGCAAAAACTATAAAACTCAGAGAAGTGAAATTACAGATATGTGTAAAAAATGTACAGCGCAATAAAACAAAGAAATTAACACTTGATATAACTCGTGAGAAAAAAAACACTGCCACTCTGAAGGCTGTGGAATGCAACTTCAGAGTTGACTTTACGGTATGCTGAAAGGGCCATATTTATTTCTTAACTTGACCCAGGGTGTTTTTCTTTACAAAAAGTTCTAATATTTGTAAATTTACTGTTTTTGTGAGTTTTTAACTGTTTTTTTTATTATTTTTTATTTTATTATATATATATATTTTTTTTTGTTGAGTTTTACGTTTCAATTTGCCTTGACACTTAGACTTAGAAATTTTAAATTACGAAGGTGTGTAGAATGTAAATATCATTAAATAAAACATACAATATGAAGAAAATATCATTTTATTAAGAAATTCTTCAAAATTTTAAGAATTTCTTAAGATTTAACTCTATCTCCGAAATATCTTAAGAATTTTTGCAGACATTTTGAATATCTTTAAGGGGAATTAAGTTTGAACAAAGATTTCTTAAGATTTTTTTCAGTTCGCACAAAATTTGTCTTGTGATAGTTTTTGATAATGATCAGATCTTAGTTTCTGTTTAATTCTCTGAATTAATTTCAATAATTCTCTAATTAAAGTATATATTTTAAAGGCTTTCTGCCTTTTTTTTCGTTCTTTCATGAAACAAACAAAATTATAATTTTAAATTGAACAGAAAATGTTTTGTTAGACTTCTATTTTAAATGTTTTATTTTACTGTTTTTGCCAAACATCGGATGATACTATACAACTTTATTGTTTTAAGCGACAGAAACATGTTTGTACTTGTTTACGTTCGGGTACCAATTGGTAAAATTAGTCGATATATAATATAAATTTAATGATTGGATTAATTAGCCGATATATTATACAAATATAGTATATTTATTATATCAGGTATTACATTGTAATAATTAGATCAAATTATTAGACGTACTGTAAATTTTTTAATAACTACATGTTTTGCTTGAGTTTATCTGCAATACTTTTATATCTAAACAATCATGTAATGGGTTTTTATTCAGATTTTTTATATAGGCTGAATACTTCTTTTTATTTTTAAGGTATTGCATTACAATGTGAACCAACTGATACACGAACGTAAACAAGTGCAAACTGGTTTCAGCCGTGTAAAAACAACAAAGCTGTATGGTATCATCTGTTAATTAAGCTTTTTAAATAGAATCTTATAGTGCGTCTAATAATTTGGTCAGAGACTGTAGCTCAAGCGGAGTCCATTTTATCTGACCGGTGTTAATATTACGTGGCATTCTCACCGTTGCCGATAAAAATTAAAGCCTTAGAAATGGGACTAGGGGTTTGGTCATGGTTGGGTGATGGCGATGATGAGTACCTTGCTCTATGTTTAAAGTATAATAATAAAAAAATACTTAACAGCTTGATCTTTTTAAAAATATTAAATAAAGATAGTATTGTTAGCCAATAGCTCGATTTTATTAAAGGATAAATATGAACACTGTACAGTGAATGATTTTCCACAAATTTGTAAATTTGAAAATTTAATAGAGTCGTCGACAGTATTGCAGTATAATTTACATCATTTTGCTATTAATAACTATAAATAAAAAAAGATATTCATAACATTCATTGAATAGTAAATGAATTGGATATACAAAATAGCTGTCGTGCTACTGACATTTTTCAAGATAAATATTTAATGCTTAATCCATATATACTGAATAATACCTTATACAAGAAATATTTGGTACTTCATATTCAATGCTCAACACTTTATACTCCATGTTAACCTGCCATAAAAAGCTACGAAGTAAAACTTTCTAATTTAGTGTCAATGCTAATTTTTGAGAAATCTTTATTAATTTGATTATAATTGCTATTTGCTACCTAGCTTAGTATTACTTAACATTACATTATCGAACTTTTAGGAATCTATAGCTAATGTTTTTCTTGCACTTTAGCTAAAAATTATGAAGCAAAACAATTTTGATAGCAATGTTTAGAAAAAAAAGGATATTGATTTTAAGGTAAAGATATGTGTAAAAGTTTGATACAGTGTAAGAATTTTTTTTTACTCTCCGAAAGCCAATTTAATGTTTGTTTAATCTAAATTTATATTATTGGTGTAAAGCTAAATGATCTACTTTTTTTGGATACTTTTGGTTTGCTGTGTTCAAACAAATGCAACTATTTTGTTTAATTAATAAATATTTTCATAAATAAAAATTATTTTTATAAATAAATAATTGATTTTATCAATAATAATTATTTTTATAAATAGTTCTTCTATTTAAATTTAAATTTTCGTTGTTTACTCCAATTTCATTTTGTGTTGAAAACGATCCTTACATTTTCAGATGTTTTTAAGCTTAGCTAGATTTACACATTTTGTTTTTTATTTGAACATTAAACTCAAAAAATTCTTTGACCAAGCTCTTTCTTATATCTAATAAAATCTTCATAAATGAATGTATTTGTGTACATTATGATGAAAGCTTTTAACAGCTTACTAAAATAAAATGCTTTTGCATTGATTAGTTATTTTTCAAATTTTCTAACCGAGATGAATACATGAAAGGACTCGTTGGCCAACTTTTGAGTCTGATGGAATGCAACATTTATTTTGGTGCAGATAGAAGTCTAGATACATCATTAGAGTAAAACAAATACATTTTTACTCTACTTAGGAACTAACCCGTAAATAGAAAAAAGACTGATGTGGATTGAATCAAAGTCCAGATGAGCTATTGGAGAAGGTATCTTCGCTGCAAATGTGTCAATCTTTGTTTTATTGGTTTCCCAGCTATTGCGACAGTCCTGTAAATGATACAGCTGATCGTTTGGCAAAAAATGGCTTTCTCAACTCGCTTTTGCTTTCCTCTTCCTTATTTATTTTTAAAGTTTATTTTTTAATATTTATTCTTAGAAGTATTTATTAGTTATTTATATTCCTTCCACTTACAGCACTGTTAACATTATTTATAAAGGCTTCAAATGGAAAAATATTTTCCTTTTTTTTTGTTGTTCGATTAGATTTTATCCCAATAGTAAAATTTAAATTTTATACAAGCTGATCATCTGCTTTATAGATCATCCACAGAATAAATCTTGCTTTTAGAAATTGAAACATAGAATTATATTTTTCAATCTAATACTATATATTTATCGAAAGGAATGTTTTTCTGCAAAAGATTTGACCCCGCCCCCCATAATATTTTAAGGGGAATTTGAAGTTCATAAGAATCTTTAAGATAAGTGAAATCGACAAGAATATTGTGTTTAAGAAAGTATTGCATGTTTAAAGCATTTTTGTATGTAATTTTGCATAAGTTAAAGCAAAACAGAAATGAGATTGCTGAAACAAAAAATTATCTGAATTTGGTTTATTTTTTATTTTTAGTAAATTATTTTTATTTTGTTACATGAAATATGAATAAAAGACTTGTCATTTTCATGCACTAAAGTAGCATTTATGAAATTTAAAGAGAGAAACAAAACATAAATTTATTTAATAAATTTTTTCCTAAACACATAAAAGGAAATATATTTATATTGAAAAATAAATTAAAATTTCTTTCTTTTGTAATCTTTGAAAGTTGTTAGGATCTTTGGGAGTCGTTTAATCCCTTAACGATTGGATAATTTTCAAGAAAATGGTCCTAAAAGTGCCTTTTTTTGGCTTTTGTATTTGTATAACCTAGTTGATTAGTGCTGACATCTAGTTTAAAGTAAACTATCTGCATTTACCTTAAAAATATCCTGGTACTGACATCTGTTGTGTAAAATGAGAAATAAAATGTTTCCTGGCAAAAGAAATGAATTAGCTTAATTTTTATTTGCACGTTACTACTCCAGCCCGTCAATATCACGGGAGAGAGAAATAGAGGGCGAAACCTCACCCCGTTATTTTAACGGGAGCAAGAAGGAAGGGGTAAATGAAGGATAATACTTCAGTATAAAGCCAAAATTAAAGTTTATCTGAAATACATAAATAAACTTCAATTTTCTTTATTGATTGATGCATCTGTTGTTTAAAATCAGCAATACCTGATTTATTTTTTTAAAATTTTAGGTGACTTTAGTATTTTATTGCTTTTTTAAGTTGTTTAAATTAAAGATTTTAAATTACTATAAAGAGCACACGAGTCTGAAGAAGAGGTTATTTATTTATATAATATGTATTTATACTAACAATAATTATTTAGATATATCAGTCAAAGTATTTTATTTATTGTTAATGCATATTTATCTGGAAAAACATTGAACCTATTATTGATTAAAAAATTATTTTAGGCAATAATTTATCTGACTTAAATAACTGATATAAATTTATCTGACTTAAAGTTAAAGCTCAGAAAAATGTCTGTTGGAATTTGTTTTTAGAATTTAAGCTATTTGGTTCACATTTTTAAGAAAATTTTTCTACAAAACAAATCGAATATTTGAAATACATATATTCTATAGGGAAAATCTAAAAATAAGAAAACAAAATCTGTTGAATATCTTAAGTTAGTTGGCCCACATTAAACCTATATTTAAAAAAAAAAAAAATTACAGATTATATTTTGATGATTTTCTTCAAATTATCTTAAGAATTTCTTCAGATTACATTCTTAAGAATATCTTAAGTTATTTGTCCCACATAATCCTTAAACTTAAAAAAATCTTAAGATAATATTCTGAAGATTTTCTTAAGATTATTTTTGTAAGATTTACTTCAGACAATATTTTTAAGAAAATCTTTAGAATAAGTATGCCAAATAAGATATTCTTAAGATTTAAAAAAAAAAATTCTTAAGATTCTTTTTAGTGGGATTCATGCTGTCAGACTTAACGTTAGCCCTCTAAATATGGTGCTCCTTGAAAGAGTGGTCAACACATCTCTCCTTTTGATACCCGAATAACGAATAAGACAGTGTTTTGATACCCGAATGACAATGTAAGTGTGGACATTGAAAAAAAAAAGAATGCAGCATTTCTAATTTAAAAAAAAGAACTTCAGTCATATTTGTTTAAATTTAAAGTATAGTTATTTTAATCGTAGAAAGTTAATTGTTTATCCAATAAATTCGAAGTTGCAAAACAAAAAAGTTTTCCATAAAGTTCTTGGTATTGAATCCAACTTATTACGAATTACTCATGTTTAAAATATCTCCTGGGCTCCTTATTCAGAAAAAAATTCATTATTCAGAAAAACTTATAACCATATTTTGTTTGTCTATAACCATATTTTGCTTATCTCTTAAAAAATGACTTAGGACTTTCATGCTTAAATATGAGCAGCTCCGACTGTTCTTAAAATAATTTTACTCGGTTAAGAGTAAAGAATACTCGAATATAAAACTTTTAGATAACAAGATTTATTTTTAAAATTAATTTGCTTGTCTATAACCATATTTTTTTCTTATTTTTTTGAAAAGGACTTAGGACTTTTATGCTTAAGTATGAGCAGCTCCGACTGTTCTTAAAATACTTTTAATCGATTAAGAGTAAAGAATACTAGAACATAAAACGTTTAGATAACAAGATTTCTTTTTTAAAATTATTTTACTTGTCTATAACCATATTTTTTTCTTATCTCTTTAAAAAGGAATTAGGACTTTTATGCTTAAGTATGAGCAGCTTCGATTATTCTTAAAATAGTTTTACTCGGTTAAGAGTAAAGAATACTCGAGTATAAAAATTTTTTAGATAGCAATATTTCTTTTTTTAAATTATTTTGCTTGTCTATAACCATATTTTTTTCTTATCTCTTTAAAAATGACTTAGGACTTTCATACTTAAGTATGAGCAGCTCCGACTATTCTTAAAATAGTTTTACTCGGTTGAGAGTAAAGAATACTCGAATAAAAAACTTTTAGATAGCAAGATTTCTTTTGTAAATTTTTTTTTAGAAAATCAGTCGTGAAATCAAATATAATATGTAGTGAGATTTCAAATTGTTAAGTAAAATGGATAACAACAACAAACTGTAATTAAGAACATTTATTTGTATTATTGTAGTATTTATATAACCATTAGTTATATATGTACTTAATACTTATATAACTATTATTGTAGTTGGTTTTTACATAACATCCAATTTTTATTTTAATGCTTCTTGTTTCATGGAATGTCTTGAGGAAGTTCACAAATCTGGAAAAAAATAGACAATTTCTTTTGAGCAGACATTATCAAATGTTACTACAAATATTTTTATCACGGGTTTATAAGAATTCATAATTATCAATGAAAAACCGAATTATTTTTTCTGTTGAAGTTTTAATCTGAAATAATTTATACCATGCCATTAAAAAAATACAAGATGTCAAAAAGAAAATCGCAGTAAAGTATTCTGGGTTTTAGAACAAAGCTGTTTTCAAGATAAAAACACGTACTTTTAAGTAATATCAAATATTAAATAAAATATATGTTAATTGTTGGTTAAAAGGAAATATTTGATTTTAAAGATTCTCTATCAGTTTTATGTTTGAAATTTTTCAGTTGATTATATTTATTAGTATTTAAAAACTTTTTTTATATAACTCTGCTTCTTTAATTAAAATTAAATTAAGTTTTTATTTTTAAAAATTTATATTCTTTTCAGTATGATTTTGAAGATTTATTTACGTTAAAACTAATTTTTTAAATTGAAATATTACGGGCGTATTTTTATAAGTACGATAACAACAATATTTTAGTACAACATATATGAGTTTTTTTTTCACATTTGCCACATGGGATTTAAGGAATGATTCAAAATATTAAAAATAAAGTGAGAAGTTATAATTTTTGCTTCATTGGATATGTAATTTATTGTTAATATAAATCAATTAGTGCCCCTTTCGTATTAAGAACAGAGTCGTATGTTTGTGCCCAGCAGCAATCTTTTTCAATTATTTTCATTTATTTATAATTCAAAATTTTCAGTTTCAGCATGTAACAAGTAGTCCGTGAACTCCAATTTTGGTTCTGGTGCTTTCTCTATTCAGATTTGTTCAAACTTTTCTATTTTTATTATCAAATATATTCTATTAGTCACGAATAATAAATGGTGCAGATTATTATGAAAAATTATTTATTTAAAATTTAAAATTGTTAATTTTTTCGCTTGAAAATGTTACTCTTTTTAGCAATAATTTTTCATGTTTCAATAATTTATCTTTTTCGCATTCTTAATAAAAATCATTTCGGTATTTCTCGGGTTTGTGATGCGCAAGGGAAGTGAAGATAAAAGTTCTCGGTTATGTTTTGAGTGGTGCATTTTCACATGCGAAAGTAGTTCCAGAACGCCCCGACCTTAAAAAAAAATGAAACAAAGTACACAATAAAAAATAAATAAAATAAAACAAAAATTAGTAGACAGAAAAAAGGAGTAAAAGTTATAATATATGAATAAAATACTTAAAAGGAAACTTTTTTTACCTTACACCGTGCTTACAAATCCGCAAGTATACCAACAGCTGGAATTTTAAAGAAAGCAGGAATGCAATTATTACAAGAATAAATGTACATTCAAGTAATTATAAATTTTCATTAAAAATTCATAATTTTAAAAAGGTATATGTTTGAAACACATTTTAAAAATAAATATTAGTTTATCTTGATTATTTCCTTAAGATTCTTCGGAGATCTCAACTTTAATGAACTGTCTAAACTCAAATATTTCAAGTAATGCCAGTTGGAACATTGCTAAAGTTTGCATATTTGTTTCAAATTTCAGAAAGTGTTTACATTTTACTTCTTACATGGTTTTAAAGTGTATTATTTATCAAAATGGTTTTAAAGTGTTTTTTTTTATATAAAATATATAAATTTCAATGTCATTATTAAAAAAAAAATCAGGAATTTTAGTAGCTTTTTTTCATATTTTATCCAATTTGAATACTTATTATTTTAAATATTATTTATATTCGATTTATTAATAAAAATTTCAAATATTTTATATCTCATTGTTATTGAATATGTTTTTATAATTTAATGCATTAATTATGCGTTTAATACAAATTTTGCTCTTCCTAACTATTTTCCGTTTTACAACAGTTGATTTTGAAGTAAAATAAATATTAAAAATAATATTTCATTTGATTAAAATCCAAATTTTTAATGGCAGACCGACAGTAAATTACATAATATATTTACTCAGAATTATATTTCATAAATTATGGAGCACTTTTTTAAAAAATTTTAAAGTTTGCTACTTTTAACGGAGAATTCACATTTTTTCGCTATTTAACCATTTTTAACTGGTATAGATGTAATAACAATGTCGCTGTACTTCAAGATTATTATTTAAAAGATTATTTTTATAATAGGAATATCGTATAGTTTAGCAAAAATTTTTCTTTTTCTTTAAGAACAGTTTTGAAATAAAATTTATTTTGATTTATGGAACTCATCAACCACAGCTTTAATCTATGTACGTGTTTTAGGGTGAAACTAGCTTCAGGGTGTTTCACGAAAACTGTACGCGCACATGAACATTTGCCCAATACAAAATTTTTTCTTAACGTGTGTTTTTAGAATGAAATGAAACTATCGGAACAAAATAGGTAAATTTTTTAAAAACGGTGAAAAGTAAATATTGTTTTCGAATGCATATTCCTAACAATACTTTTATCTTTTTGTAAACGTAAAAAAAATATTAAAATTTACTTCCAGTTGAAAATATTGAAAATCGTTTACTGAATAGTTTATGTTTTCTTAGTACAGAAATAATTTATTGTTTTAAAGTTATGCTCAGCATCTATTTTGAAACTTACCTTCACTTGCAACATCTGGAAAAGAAAATGATCTGAATTAAATTGCTGTATTTACGAATTAATAATTTTATTATAAAAATTTAAGTAATTGTATTTACGTGATTATTCAAGTCATATTTCCGCAATTCATAAAATTAACAGTCTTTAGAAAACAAACTCATTCCTTATTTTGGAATTAAAATAATTGAAAAAGTAAAATTTTAAGTTTATTATTATAGCTTTTAAATGCCTAAGCATGGAAAATACTTTAAAATTAACAATACTTACCAGCAACTCCTCCAACAGCTGTAAAATTTGAAAAAAATTAGTTAATTAAATGGTTAAATAAAATAGGTTTTTTATTTTTATTTTCTTTGAATTAATTAAAATCATTCTTTGTGAAACTTTTCATTAAAATTGAGATTTGTTAGGTACATTAATGTATTCAATCAAAATCAAATCTAAAATCAAAACATATGTGAAAACGTACTCCATTGATTTTATAAAACAGATATTTTTTATTTCTTATTTATATCTAGCTTTGATTTATGTAACCACTTTTCCTTCGGAATGCTATTATATATTAGAAACTTTATATTTTTTCAAAAAAGTTTTTCCTCCAAGATATACTAAATTTATCAAAATCAAATGAAAGATTAGGTGTTAAATTTTCTTAAAATTCTTTAGTTTGAAGAAAAACATTAGAATTACGTTTTAAGTAATTAAAAATATCGAAAAGGTGTAAGAGCTAAGTAATTTCAGAATCTGAAAATAGAAGTCAAGAGTAACAACGTTTGTTGAATCATTTGATTTTTCATTTAATTCGAGATAGTCTTTCATTCGTGCAGAGCAGATGTCAAAAATTTTGAAAATGCCTTTGTTTGATAAAAATTCAAATATTGTATTAAAAATTGAAATAAAATTAACAGAAAGATAAAGTATCAAAATTAGGAAGCGCTGTTCTATTTGGTCTGTTTACAGTTTTTATTTTAAAATTTTATATAAAACAATAATCGTTTAAAGAGATTCTAGTTCAAAGTGTTTTCTAAATCTTCTCTTTCATTAAATTACATTTTCATGAGAACTTTTCTTATGAGTTGTAGTAATTTCTCTAGTCTTTAAGAAAATAATTAATTGAAAATGTTAATATTTGCAATTCGATTTAGCAATTACTTACCGCCTCCAACAACATCTGCAATAAAAAATTTAAAATATTTAAAAAAAATAATTGATCAGTTAGAAGTAACATAATTTAATTTTCATTTAAAACGTGACAATTTTTTTTGTTGTAATTTTTTATTCTAATATCAGTCTTAAGATTTTAATTTTGAGAAAAAATTTTAAAATTCTTAAAATATGACGCAGCAAAATATAACGTAATTGTGGCAATTTCATTGTAATAATAATTATAAGTTTAATTATAATATTATTACATAAAGTGCGATATAAAATTAACCGTATAGTAAACATTTTTCCAGAATTACTCTTCTTTTAAGCAGAGTCAAGGTTAACTGATAATTATACAGATTTGTAAATTTAATTCTTCCGTTAAATTAATATTAATTTAATTTTTTTAATTACTTCTGATAAAATCAAATGGCCTGACCTAGTTCGAAATTCATCTCTTCACTGTTTAAGATTTTAAAAAAATGTGTAGCTGGGTATTGTATTTATTCGGTTAAATTTACTTTTCAGATTTGTATTTTTTAATAAACATGTGTTTATATGCATTATAAGTATAAAAACCTGAATTTCCGATAAATTGTTACTAAGTGAACGGAAAAAAGCCTAAAGGATAACTCATTTACCTTATATTTTGGCTTTATTACCCCAAAGTGAGTTTTTCCAGCAAAAATATCGTTACCATGCAGCGCGGATTTTTCACCAAATTTTTATTTTAGTGTACGAATGCTGCACTCAAGGTGTTTTTAACTTTTTACAGTAATTTGATATCAAAATCTTTACATTTGGTCTAAGAGAGATCGTATTTAAAATTTCTAAACTAGGTTTTTAACTAGACCTTTATTTACTTTTTTTAATTAAGTTATTCATTTCCTATTGTTTTCATTACTTTTCAAATTTATTTTAGATATTAAAATACAAAATTTTAGTTTTTTATACTTACCGCCGAGTGTATCTGCAACTGAAAATGAGAAAAGAAATTATATTTTAATTTAAAAATACAAACTTAATATGGAGAAAAAAAATTTGATTTTTTTTTTTAATTTCCTACCAAAACATCATTGTTAATCTTCGAAAAACCTTTTCTCTTATTCCAATATTCCAGTATTATTCCAATATTACCCGGATATTGACTTTCGTCATTCGGGTATCAAAAAAGTAGATTTGTACAGTAATTTATACAGTAGTAGAAGGGTTGATTGAGCTCTATCTCAGAGGCAGCACATTCGGTGGGCCCATGTTGCTCCCACATTAAGAAGGACAAATAGTTATGAGACGAGGAGAAAAGAACATCAATGCCTCATTAGGGATTCGAGTGCTAAATCTCGAGGTCAGCTCCCTGACCATCGTACAGTCGACCGGCACCTTCGAAAAAATTTAAATGCATGTGTATGTATACTTTTTTCTTGATTGATGTACAGAAAATCAAAGTTTTTTGATGCTTCATGCTTTTTTTAAAAGTAAATCTGCTGAAATGTAAAAGAAAAATAAAACGAAATTGTTTAAAACATTCAGATTTAAATTGGTAAAGTATATGGGAGTGCACTTTTTAATTATTTAAGAAATCGTTTGCAGTTCATTTCATTTGTATATTTATTTATTTATTATTATTTTTTTTTTTTTGAATTCAAACTTAACATGAAAAATGTTAAAAAAATACGCATTATTCTAGAAATACATCTTGCAAATATAAAGGATTTAATAATTAAATATAAACTGAAAGTAAAGTATTTTTAATATCAAAATTCCGTTTTTATATTTACACATAGTGTAAGAATAAAAAAAATTCAAACAACAGACTTTACTTACCACTTTTTACTGCCGCTGTAAAAATTATATTTTATGCAATTTCATAACATTTAGATTGCAGTTGTTGCAGTTGAAATGTCGAACATTTTTTATACAAGTTATCCAATATATGGAATTAGAAACATATTTTATTTTCGGAATGTAATTTTACATTTCTAAAAGGAGGCGAAATTTTCAAACAGTAAATATTTTACTTTCATACATCATAATATTCATTGTTATAATATATCCCTATATATATTCAAAAATATTATTACACTGATTAATATCATTTTTATATATAGTTTGCTTGTTTTATTTAAACTTGCTATTTAAGAAATTTATATTTGCCTGTATTCAAATATAGTATTGTTTCAAATTTATCAAAAAATATAGTTTTACTAATGTAATTAGTATAAGAAATTACTTGGACATAAATTAAAACCAAAACATTTGCCATAGTTTCATATTAATTAAAAAATTGAAAAATATTCCTCATTAAAACGTCATTATTACTTATTTTCAAAATATATATTGTCTATAGAAACACTAAAAGGTAAATACTTAGGTCTCTATTTGGAATTTAACGGGGTGTTGCTCTTAAAGAAGATCCATCGACAAAAAACTTAAACCTAATTAAATATTTCTTTTGCACTAAAAATATGATCAAAACTACCAAAATATGGTAAACTATACCATGTTTCGGGCTTTAGGGGAACACCAAGCAAAGCGCTACGTTAATGAATTTGGTAAAACTAACAATAAACATGATTTTCATGTTACAAATTTTGAAAAATGTTGTGAAATTCGGTTATGTTACTATGATATCTTAGATCATGGCAAAAAAAAGGAAAAAGAAAAAAACTATTTATTCAGTTAAATTTGCTTTTTAGTTTTTTTTTACTAAATATGTGGTTTAAATATCTATATTTAAGTGAATGTTTTTCAAAAGTTTGAAAAACTTAAATTTTGTAGTTTTCAATTTCGGGTAAAGTTTTAATATAAAAATGGAAAAATTGCCAAATAGTTAGATACCATATAATTTGGTTTTTGTAATCATAATTAAGGTCTGTTTTAATAAAAATTTCATTAATTAGCGGCATGGTAAATTTACCAGAATTTTGTTGACAATGTGACTCATGTTTAATTTTGTTATGGTTTCAACATTTTATTTCGAGTAAAGTTTCGTACTAAGCTTTTTTCTTCCTGAGGGAATTTTAAATGTAGGTTCAATCTTCTGAAAATAGCAAATCTCAGGATGCAGTCTAGTAATTACTATATTCTCTTTTATAATTTAATGCATTTATAAAATACACCTGACAAAACTAACGACAATAGATTATGCAAATGCTTATGATTTTAGTAAATGTTGAAATTTTAATGGATACTATTTTGCAGCGGCTATCATTCTAGAAATATCGTAATTTTTCTGATATTAAAACAAATAGTTATACATTCAATTTCAGTACTAAAATGTGAAATAGACTTTCTTTTTATTTTCCTTCCAACTAAAATTTTTATTCCAACTTAAAAAGAGTTTATTTTTTGTTATATTTTCTAATTGTATATGAAACGAAACTAAAATTTAGAAAATTTGAGAGTTAAATAATAAAATAGTGTAAATAATAGAAAATACTTACTGAGACCTATGTCGGCAACTATAAAAGATATAAAAAGAGAAATATTAGTTTAAAATTCCAATACACTACACAAATGCCCCAATAAGCATTTAAATTAATAAATCTCTAACACATACCTCCTCCAACAAGATCTAAAAAATAAAAATTAAAAAATTAATTAAAAGTGTAGACAACATTATATATATATATATATATATATATATATATATATATATATATATATATATATATAAATTTATTTATACACCCATCAGTATATTAATTTCAGGAGCTACAATAAGAAAATTCATTTACACTAAACATCAGAAATATACTTACTACCTGATATAAAAAATACACCAAAAATATTATTATCAGTTCAAAGCAACATTTATGTTTTGTATAAAATATAATGTATTAATTAAAAATTCCTACATTCATTTATGTATATATGTATATATATATATATATATATATATATATATATATATATATATGTATGTATGTATGTATAGATAGGTGAAAAATCTAAAACAAAGGAACAACCTAGCGAAAAGCGTTACTAACTACTACTATTAATAATATATATTATTTTTAATATAGGAATTATAAAGGGAAAATTTTATAAGTCATCGCATTGACATGAGGTAATGAATAATTAAATAACTAGAATCTGTTTGAATTTTCACACTCAACTTGTAATTTCAAGAGGGAAAAACTTCCGATATTAGCTGCTTTCTTTTATTTATTTTTATAAAATGACTAATTACTACTCTGCTTGACAATAATTAAGAGTTACATTTTTTCGGAAGAAGATTAATGATAGATGGTGATTTAAAAAATGAAAATTAGTACTAGTTTAGAGTGTGCAGTACAGACAATGTGAATTAATTAATATGCAAAATAGTTAGATATCGTCATATGAAAAAATTATAAAATAAAAAAAAAATAAAAAAAGATGCTCATTGGTCGATTTCCAAACACCCATGAAAAATGGGTCTTCTTGCTAGACTGAAACAGAAGTAAGTACCTCAGTAAATTATCTCGGACACTAACGCTTATTTTGCATCCGTGATTTATGCTGTCCACTCAACTATCGAAGAATCGTTGTGGGATTTTCTCCCACTCCCCTCTCTAGGCGGTTTTCAGTTCTTGTACGGGTTTAAAAAGGGCACGTACTTTGTCAGACTCGTCAGCCTACGACATCCTAGGCATATTCTGTAAGATTTTGGTCCAAAAAGTTCACAGGACATTGCATACGCTCAAAATGCTTTAACCACACCCCTACAAAAGTCACACATGATCCAGAATAATCTCTCTGAAATTCCGCAGTGATGTAACGTTAACGAATGTAACGAACGGATATAACGAATGTAACGGAATTAATGGATGTAACGAATTGGTGTTCAGTTATTGTTCTTGATACCTGCCCATTCTAGAACAGCTGAACCATAACTAACACGTTCATGAACCTATTGTTGTATTCAATGTGTTCTCATTCCACATTAATTGGTAGCCAGAATCACTTGTCCTAGTGAATTGCGATTCGTTAGAGAACATCACTCTGGAACACGGCTCGTTACCCAAACAATACGTTCCTTCCACCAACGTAATTTTTCTTGACGATGGCTAGGATAAATCGGAATGCATCGACATGTTTCCGTGTATACAAACCAACTTGATTTTATCAAAGTGGGATGGTTTTTGGTGAAAAATGTGAACCAGTAATGGTTGTAAGGCCTGCAGCTATATGCTTAGGAGTGACATTTTTGTTACTATTCACTACAGGGGATACATATCCTTCGTTTTGAGATGTGGTATTCCTTTAACAACCACTGGCATGCCATCACATATCATTTCTAACCTAAGTAATCTATTTAAAGCGAAGGAGGACACTTTTTGACATCCTATTATCGACGGAAAAGTGGTGACATTTTGACCTGCTTCCTGTAGTTTAACTGCTCTCCCACGATCGTTAAAATGCAAAAGATATCTTACTAGCATTTAGCACTTAATCATTCTAACACCAGTAACTTGTTAATACTTAATTATTGTAGACGCTCTCAAAAATAATTCCAACAATCTTTGGATCGATTTCGGTCAAATACCTACCATTATAAATCTTCCAAGGAATGAAGAGATTGTGTGCATTTTCTTTCGTACAGATATCGGATACTGCTTTACCAAGCCCTCCACACTTGATTTTACTGTTATTGGTACGATGCCAAAATTGCTACTATGCATAAATCAGTTGTTCCTTACCAAAGCAGTATATATATATATATATATATATATATATATATATATACAGAGAGAGAGAGAGAGAGAGAGTATATAGTTAGATTTAGTAATATAATAATGTAAAATATAAATACCAGTTTGGACTGGAAAAAAACCGCAAAGTATTTTGTTATATAATATGATATATTTTGCAACTTAAGACATGAAGTGATATGTTTTAAAACGTATAAAATTAAAAAAATTTTGCATAAATATTCCAAATTATTTACCTGCTGCAGCAGCCTCTGAAAAATAAATATGTGTAACGATTTTTGAATTTAATTATTTTTATCAAAAATTTCATTTATGCATAAAAAAAGTCTTAGGAAAAAGTTAATATATCATCTAAAAATTTCAGATACTGTTCAGAAATTTCAAATAAAAGTAAGAACAATTAGATAATTAACCATGATTAAACATAGGTATAACCATGATTAAACCATTTCGATGATAAATTTATTACTCAACATTAATTTATATTAATAGGATCCTATCCAAATTTCTGCAATAAGTTTAAAAGGAAAGATTAATTATGTATAAAAATCTGGTATTTAACTAAGCTTTAGTTCACGAGATTAATATATTACTTTAACCATAGTGATTAATGTAAAATGTAATTTAGAAACTTACCGTCAGCCATTTTTCCAACTGGGAAGAGAGGTAAAATGAAAAGATAAATTATTTAAAAAAATTATATCATTACTAGCAACTAAAATAAATTAACAGCATTCTCGATTTGTTGAGCGCAATTTCGACTCAATATGAGCCAGTTGAGAAGGTTGGTTAAGGCCTCATGACCCGCCTGACACAATATCCAGTATAATTATTTATAACAATAGTATTAAAAATTTAAGAAGAAAAGTTAGTTTAAAAATAAAAATAAATAAATTGATTTAAAAAAATAAACTATCTTTGCAAAATATATTAGGTTAATTTCTTTTATTTAGTTTTGATACTGAGTTTTTTAGACTTTCATTTTTTCCCCCTAGAATATTTTTGAATTATGGGAATTTGAAAAAGTATTGCAATTCTTCTAGACATGACTTTATTTACTACAAGAAAAATAGTTAAGAAAGCTGAATGCAAAATTTATAGCTCAGAATATTTTGAATTAATGTCTCATAGAATATATTTTTCTAAGAGTACTTATTTCATCAAAGCTGTTTTTTTTTTTAAATATACTGCTTCGAAAAGAAATATTGCAACAAAAGTTGGTTTTTGCAGATGCAGATAAAATCTGTCATCCTTTCAAGTAGTCTTTAACGATTCTAGTTTAACATTCACTGGTTTTTTTAATATAGTTAGGTGCAATTGTAGGTTATTGTTTACCTATAATTGACAATTCTAGGTAATTTATAATTGTGTTTTCCAATCCCTTATTTATGGTTTTATTGTCAAGATGTTTTACAAAATGTCACATATGATTACTAAGACACTTGTTTTTGATATGTCAATAGAATGATTTGGCAAGTTTTTTGCAATTTGGAAAATTTATAATTTCTATTGTGTTATTTTTTTTATTGTTGATGATAAGTTATTACAAGAAAAATAAAAAGTATGTAAATAGTTCATTCATCGTTATCTTCGTAACGGAAACCTCGTATGTTGCAGATATTTTTGATACTGCTGGAACTTTCATTTATTAATTGTTGTACAGTTTAGGGTTTCATAAGAAATATTCGGGAATAACTAAAAAGTAATTCTAGCAGGTTTAAAATAAACTATCTCTCAAGTATTTTTAAAATTATTATTTTAATTCAGATGTTAAAATCTGCAGAGAAAAGTTTCGATTGATATCGAAATTGGATGCAACTGTGTTTTTTTTATTCACTAACAATAAACAAATAAAAATATTTAATCAAGATTCAATTTTAAAAAAAATAATGAAAGCATTTTAATATGTTTACATTTAAATTTTAATGCAGTTTTATTTACTTAAAACGATGGATTTTTTTTAAACAAAAAAGTCCATTTTCCGGTGAAACTTATTAATAAACGGCGCACACATATTAAATTTTCAATCGTATTTTTGTAATTTTGGTTTTTTCAGCTAGTTATTCTTCCTCTTATATCCAAAAATTATAGCATTTTTTTTCACTTTTTAAAAACCTTGATTCAATATTACTTGTAAAGAGAGACTTAAAAAACATTTTCAAGCTATAATAAAAAATAACTAAAAATTAAATATAATGTATAAATAATTACCTCCACAAGCAATATCTGTAAATAATTATTTTCAATTTTACATTTGTTAAATTTGTATGTGCATGCAATAACAGAGTTTGGGAAATTATTACAATTGTTAAAAAACAACAAAATATATATTTACATGTATATGTCATTCAAGCAATAACAGAGTTTTGGAAATTATTAGATTGTTAAAAAACTACAAAAATATATTTAAATGTATATGTCATTCTATCTAAAATTTTTAAACTATGAAATAATAACTAATGCACTTCTACTTCACACGATGTAGAATACAAATGCAATAATATGTGCATGCGCATCCAGTTACTGAATTTTTATTACTGTAAACATGATTTTTTCTATCGCAGAATCAAAATATGCAAAGATTTAAAACTCCTAATCCTCTTTAATTATTTCTAAGCTTCAGTTCGCTGATTACAGCAGTTTCCTACAATAAATTTGAAAAAAAAAGTCGAGTTCTACCTTTTAGCCATGAGATTTGTTTAGGAGAAAATGATAATAACAAAAATATTTAAATTTGCCTTATTGATGACGAAATAGTTTTCGTATAAACATGTAATGCAAATATAGTGGCGTATACTAAGTTTGAATTCTAAATAACAGTGAATAAATGATTTGATTTCCTGTAATAAATAATGAAATATTTATTCAATATTTGTGTTTAATCAAAACATATAGCATTTCTAAATTTATATATTTTTTTAGTATAATTCAATATTTAACAGAGATAAAAAGCTTCTCAGTATATTATAATAGCATATTGCTCATTTTTAATTCCAATATTAAATATTCATTTTCTTTTTTTTTCTTCTTTCGTGTATTTTTATGTATGACAAATATTATTTCAGCTATTGCAATAACTGCTACAAACTATTTTACATTAGGCAGGCTCTGGATTACGCATTAATTCTTAATGATAATCCATTGGCAATAATGGCGAACCACGCTTAAGATAGAAGAGCAGTAATCACTGCATTCCTACCCTGTTCATAACTTCCAAACCGTTCTGAGAGAATTCTGGTTATGTTACCGCAGAAGACGGTGGGAGGTCAAAAGACAAACATTCGAGATTGAAGAAAACGCAGACCAATCAGAACGCACTCTACTCACCTTACACCTTGATTGGGTGATATTTAAATTTAAAATTGTATTGTTATGGACTGTAATGATCTTTTTCTACTTTATCTTTTGACCAGCAGTACTGGTCAATAAAATATAATTCAACATTTTAACGTTATATAATTTGGTGGAAAGCAGTTCGATTTAAACTTTCCTTTCTCTGCCTTCTAAACCGACTGAACAGTTGAAAAATTTTACAGCACCTATTAGTAAAAAATGGTTAAACTTTAAAAAGTATATATCAAAATGCTCTTACTATCTATTCCGTTTCCAACTAGAAAAAGTAAAATTTAACAATAAATATTGATAAATGGTGGATTTCAAATAGTATGTTTATACTTTCATTTAGTTCTGTTATCTAGTTGTAAAAAGTACTGAAACTACAATATTATTCAAACAAACAGATTATAAATTAATATCGGGTACATTGTTGTTTTCTTTTGAAAATTTTGATTATTGGAAAACAGTTGCCGAGTAATGGTGAAATAAAATCGATTTAAAGAATGTTTTGCAAGATATATGAACTACAAAATATTAAATGTGGTGAATTGAGATCAATATAATTTTCTTACTATGCTTCACTGTAATGGCTACTTAAAAGCATACGAAGAAACAGTTCATAATAAGGAAGTGCCCCTTGCGGTCTCCGACGACCTTCCCGAACACAGGATCCTTTGCCATTTTAAATCTGATAATAAGTACCTTATATCAGTGCCGGATTACCCATTGGACCAGACTGGGCCATGGCCAGGGGCCCCCAATGATTAAGGGCCCCCTTAAAAAAATTTTTTTGAAAGTAAATTTAAAAAAATTAAGAAAAACAATGATTTAAAAAAAAATCAATTTCAAATATATATTAATAAAATACGATAATTTTTTACATAATTATTACATAATTTTTTACATATTTATTCATTACTTATTTTAGTTATTATTTATAAGTATTATTATAGTTTATGTATTATAATATTTATCAAAGTTTTTTAAGTTCAAATTTGACCTTTTGATTTGCGCGCGAAAAAATTGATAGTAGTACTAGCGAGTTGAGACTTGTTTAAACAAGCAGCAAAGAATTAAATGTTGTTTACATTATTGAGACCTTTTAAATGAAAAAGAAGTTATTTAGTGCCTCAACTGAAGTGCCTCATAATTTTTTTAGTGTTTTATAATTTATTAGTGTCTGTAATTCTATTTGATGAATAAATAATTGCAAAATATTTTACTAAAAGGTAAATGTTTGTTTATTGTTTTATATACTCTAAAAAAAACTCATACAATTGATCACTTTAATGAAATTTTATATATTGAAATTGTCACTGTTTAAGAGGTCCAGGATATTATTTATTTTAAATATGCTTTCTTAAATGAAAAGATATATAAATGCTTTTATATTTGAATAAATAAAAAATATACGAGAAAAAAAAATTAATCTAGGGCCCCAAAAACTTGAATGGCCTAGGGCCCCGCGTACGCTTAATCCGCCCCTGCCTTATATTAAATATATACTACATCTACCATAGTTTGCCGTAGAATATACGCTACCCTATGTTCGATAAAACAATTTTAAACTCGTACATTTCGACAAAAGCATAGACTCCAAAAGTAATTTAAGATGATAAAACCCGTAACTTGCAAAGGATAAATGATTGCAGATTTAAAATCAGCGATACAAAAGTATCAAAGATCTGTAGGAATATCTCATGCAAAAGTAAAAACTAATTTACCTAGTGCAATTGATAAATTTTTAATTAGATAAAAAAATCTTTTTTCATATTGTTTTCTTTTCTTTTTTTTAACGGGGCAGAATTAAGTTTTCTTCCACCTCATTGTATATCGATAGCCAAAAATTAAATATTTAATATAAGGAAAAAACTTACGCCCATGATCCACATCTGATATTTGCAAGAAAATATATAAGAAAATTAATAACATACCTAAACTTTACGAATGTTTATTTAAAAATTGAAAACAACATTTATGACTGCAATTTGTAATGAAGTGCGTTTTAATGCTTAATTTATTAGAGCTTAGAGAATTAGAGCTTATCGGCAGAATTTAAAAAAAAGATAATTATCGTTACTTTTTTATAAAAATGTTAATGATTTTTATACAATTCTTTTAAAAATTCTTTTGATGAACAATTCTTTTACAAAAATTCGAAATGATTGAAACTTAAATTTAAAAATTATTTAAACATATACGTTGACTAAATTTTGACAAAATATAATTTCTTGCTTTTAAAGAAAAAGCAATCTTAAACATAAACAACATTTAACAATTTTCAACCTAGTTCAATGTTTAATAATATTAATCAAGTTTCAATTATTTTTATAAAATAAAAATTACTTGTCAAGTGTACTAAAAATATTATTGGTAAATGTTATTTTCAATTAAATAATTCCATTTTAATTTATTTAAAACATTTAAATACATTAAATAGACAAATAATATGTTATGGATAAAATGATATTGATTCATCAATGGATTTTTAAATATTTTTACATATTTTGAAACATTGGCTTATGCAAATGAAAGTTAAATTTTGTAATGGAAACATTAAATACTGAAATATTACTTACTGTCAACTAAGCCTTGAGCTGAAATAACATTGAAATATACAATTTTGAAATGAAAGGGAATAAAAAATATGTTTGCAAATGAAAAATACAAGTCATTTTACCAAAAATTCGTTTGTATAAAGAAAGGGAACAAGAAAGTTTAGTATATTTTCAAATAAAGGTTTGCTAAGAAACACTTGATTAGATGATTTTTCTTTTGTTTAGGCTTTTCAAGCACACTGTAAATTACGGTATCAATCAAATTTCAGAATAAAGTACCGGCACTTTGGGCACATTATTCGTAAAGTCTATTTTTGGTGTTACATATTATACAGTAATTTTTACAGTAACATGTATTTAAGTAGAGTGATTTAACGATTTTACGGTGATAACTACTGTAAAAATGTCTGTTTTTCAGATTTTTTTACTGTCTGTTTTTCTGACTTTTACAGTATAGTATAAGTAAAAAAATTTATTTATAATCGAAGTATATTATTCAAATCAAGTAACACTATCTAAATCTTACACTTGGTTAATATGTTTTGTTTTGGACTAAGAAAATGTTATGAAATTCAAGTTTTAGCGTCGCAAATTGCGTTTCAGGTTTCAATTTAATTTTTCCTTAAATTCAAATACTATTTTATACTGAAACAGAATAATACATGATTTCTGTTTCAATAGAAAAAATATTTAAAGCGTTACTAAGCTTATGCGATTCATCTTTTTAGAAATAATTTGCTGAGTAATGAAGTATGCACAATGAAATTTGATTGTTGCTTTGGTAAAAAAAAAATATGTAACAGAGCATGCATTCAACTATAATATTCAAAAATCTTACCAGCGTGTCCAACATCTAAAATATGTTATTATAATCAGTAATCAATCTCAAGTATATAACATACTCTCGTCTAATTGTCAATTTTATTTACAAGATATACCACCATTTCGCCCTCAATGTATGTTTTTGTTAACATTCTTGTTGAATTGATTGATCATTATCAAAGGAGGTGATTGATCATTATCAAAAATGAATTAATTTTGGTACATCAGCTAAAGGAGCTTATCAAACATAGTTGAAGTTCATTTTTTTAAATGTTGAGGAGCGTGCTTTGTACGTTCTATAATTTCTAATTTTATTTTTTTCTTGCTTTCGTAACTATAAGCTTAACTATAAAACTATTTAAAATCAAATTATAATTATTGAAAAAAAAGAACAAATAATTTTTTTTAATGTATCATACTTACGATCAACGGCATCACCTGTTAATTAAAATAATTACATACAAAAATTAGTTTCAAATCTGTTATTTAATATTTAAAAAAAATAATTTCAATTTTAATTTTTAGTTAACAAAAACGGGTGCCCTATAAAATGCCTTTGTTATTCATTTTTCATGATCACATTTTTTGTGATCATGAAATATAAATAACAAATTTCTGAACAAACAACGAGGCTTTTGCAACAACATTTAACCCCTTCCTTCTCGCTCCCGTGATATTTCCGGGATTGAATGTTCAGTAGTAACGCACTGCTAAAAATAAAACTAATTCATTTCTTTTGCGAGGAAAACATTTTATTTCTCATTTTACAAGCCATATGGCAGTACCAGGATATTTTTAAGGCTATTGTAGATAGTTTATTTTAAACTAGATCTCAGCACTAATCAATTTTCAGGGATAAGAAATAGGCACTTTTATAACCGTTCTCCTGAAAATTGACCGATGGTTAAGGGGTTCATAAAATAATATCAAATGAAATTCATATAATTATAAATTAAAATTTTTTTCGTTTAAGTAAGATATAATTTATAGTGTTTTGGAAACTTCATGTTGCTTTAAATAAAGAGAGAGTAACCCTATAAATGTTCTTCAAATAGCGAGAATTGCTTATTTTAATATTTCATGGTTTTTCGTTAGCGACTGAGAAACACAATGCTTTAATGAAAGATTAACTTTTTTCAATTAAAAAAGAAAAAAAAAGCCCCTCAGAAATGGATAAAAAGTAGGCACCCTAAAAAACAGTTAGTTATAATAAAATTTTCATGCCCGAAGCTTAGGTGAGCTAGTAAAATTATTCAAACAGATAAGGAATGTCTTTACAATATCGCATGCACTAAAGGGAAGAAAATGTCTTTTAGTACTTCCTTGCTTTTAAAAATATTTAATTCCCAAAGGGTATCATTACAACAGACGAAATTCTAAAAAAAAAAAAAAAAAACAAATAAACAATTTGATTTTTGATTCGAAATTTGTAGTTTTAAAGTATTTAGATCTTAAAAAGACATTTCTGATAGAATATTGTGTAGAAGTAAAAAAATAACCAATTATTTCACTTTTAACACAAGCTTTTTAGAAAAAAAAAAAGAGGTTTAAATTATGCAACAGCAAAAAAAAAGAAGCCTTGAATCATAGATTAAGCAACACAAAAAAAAAGCAGTGAGACAGTCAAAATTATAAAATAGTATCCATTATTATCACTTGCGTAATTTTAAAATTTTTTTTCATGACATTTTTTTAATAAAATAAGAAGACAGATATATATATATATATATATATATATATGTGTGTGTGTATATAATAAAAATACAAAATTGTTTTTACCTGCGGGTCCCAAGAGATCTAGAAAAAATGCACGTATTTATTAGAAAACTGATTATGTTTCTACGAATGAAAGTTATTGCTGTGTTATTTACAATTTCTAAATATAAAATATTAGCAAATTTTATTTGTAATATTATTATTTTTTTTGCATTTGTATTTATCAGATAATCTTAATACTCATTTTCTTCGTTTAGAATAGATGAAAAACAGCTTTGTTAGTAAGCAATATTGTTTTTGTTTTAATTTGGAATAATAATATAATATATAGAATAGTTCTGCAAACCTAGTTTGATGTTCAACGTTTCAAAATGAGTTTTAGAAATTATTAAAAATATAATTTTTTTGTGTTACAAAATCTGTTGCTAAGGTAAAAGGCAGAGAACTGTTGAAAAAATTTTTCCCTTTAAGGATTTTATTGCTATATTAACTGCTTAAAGTAGCTTTTTATTTTAACGTGTACACATAAAAATATGAAATCTCTGCAAAAATAAAAAAATTATAAATTGACATTTTTAAAAGACAAAAAGTTAGATTATAAATCATATTTATATATTTGAGTAATATATACGCATTTTTCGTGGTAAGATTTTACACTGTATTATTTAATTTAGTTTCTTTTGAAGTAAAATGTTTTCTTCTTTGAAACAAATGCAATTTTGGGAAGGAAAATTTTAAAACACTTTTATATTTTGTGGTTACTGTGCTAATACCAAATTATGGCGTGGCATTTTTCGAATATGTTTTAAATAATAAAATCATTTTTTTACGTAAATTAGCTGCATAGTCCTGCATTATAATTCACTACGTAGATTTATATGCTGTCAAAATCTCTATTAAATGCTACTTAGTTTTTTTTTCTAAATTATGCGCAAATAAAATTCTTGGTTCTGTGCTTACCAAGGCAGCAGAATTAGGCATTCTCAAACGTGTCTCAACACGTAGCAAAAGCCACGCGTGTTGCTTTTAATGAAAGTTTATGTTTCAGGTAATAAATGGATAGCAAAAAACTCATTGCATAGAGAGAGAGTGAAACAACTTTGTACTAGCCATTTTTTAAAAATTTGTTTAACAAAAAATTGTGATAGAGAAGTTGGTTATAGATTTGAACATTATAATAACCTATTGAAAAAAGCTGATAGTTCTTCTATTCATGAATCTTTTTTCCAGTAACGTCAGTAATTACATTTCTTCACGTACTGGTTCATCAATTTACTAGTTAACAAATATCAAGTTTATTCACTCTACTGTCCCTGGCCGTATAATTTAACGCACTCTAAGTTTCTACGTAAAATTATTGTTATCAGGCGATACTATACAGCTGTATTGCTTTTTCTCGGATGAAGCCGGTTTGCATTTGTTTACGATCCTGTATCAATTGGTTAACATTGTTATGCACTTTGTTAAAAATAAATACAAATAGGAAGTATATAAGTATATTAAAAATCTCCTGAATAAAAAAAAACATTACATTTTTGCTTAAATATAAAAGTATTGCGTATTAACTTGTGTAAATCATGTAATTATTAAAAAACTACAGCGCGTCTAATAATTTAATCTAACTTTTATAATATAGTAATATAATGCCTGATGTAATAAATATTCTATATTTATATAATATATAGTCTAATTTTTCCTATCGTCAAATTTATATTATATATCGTCTAATTTATTCAATTTACACACGGACAAAAACAAGTGCAAACCGGTTTCAGTCAAATATAAGCAATAATGCTGTATAGTCTCACTTAATAGTTAAGATTTTACATAGAATCTTATAGTGCGTCTAATAATTTGGCCAGGGACTGTAGTCCCATGTAGTGACGGTAGAGTGGACAAGAACATCTAAAAATATTATGGATAAACTAAACAACTTTGTAATACCAAATATAAGCAAGAATGCAGGTAGATGTCTTAATTATTGTTGATAAAATATTCATGAGTTGAAAATTATAGTAAATATGTTTGTTTGTTTTTTACAAATTTGAAAAAAATACCCTCGCAAGCTCCATGTGTCTTC
This sequence comes from Parasteatoda lunata, assembly GCA_949128135.1. NCBI lineage: Eukaryota > Metazoa > Arthropoda > Arachnida > Araneae > Theridiidae > Parasteatoda > Parasteatoda lunata. The sequence goes on along the minus strand of OX421974.1, from coordinate 27,524,608 downwards.
TAGATAGATTTAAAAATGAGTTATATTAAATTAAGTAGTGAACATATCTTTTTCTTTATGCATTTACGGGTGCATTCATAACTTTTTAATCATTAAACGCGTAAGAAATTCAAATCTAGTAATTTAAAGTGAAATTATATGGAAGCAAACATACAGTGTTAGAATTTTCATTCTAAAATTATGACAAAATAATCAGCAACAGTCTGTCCATTAGATCACCCATACCGTACATTTTACCGTAAAAAAACATTTAGTTTACTGTAAAGAACATTAAGTTTACCGTAAAGAACATTTAGTTTACCGTAAAGAACATTTAGTTTACCGTAAAGAACATTTAGTTGACTGTAAGGAACATTAAGTTTACCGTAAAGAACATTAAGTTTACCGAAAAGATCTTTTTCTACCTTTGCGGTTTTGAAACAGTTTAAGAAATTTAATCGGGAAAAACTCTAGACTTTTCGTTCGATAATGGCAATTTCAGAGTGTTGGACACAAATTGGGGGTGTGCAGGATACAAGAAACACTTCATGTGTTGAAGGAAATGGAAGAAATATTGCGGTGTCAACGTTGGGACTCGAACTCCACTTATGTTGGTCATGAGATTGACACATTAACCCTCTCGGCTAAAATATGAAGTTAATAAACACTTTTTCTCCCAGTTAACAGTTTTATTTACATCTTATTTATTGTTAATTGGCTGTTTTGTTTGAACGTGGTAAAATAACAATAAAATAAATTGCCATTTAATCAATTTTCCGAGAAATTTCTAACAGTTTATTTGACGCTAATCATGCCGGATATCATAATAAGTTTTATAATAAGTTAAGATAGAAGCACTAAATAAAATATAACTCATAGATTAAAGTTAGAATTAAAGTTTATGCCAATGTGACGAATTTATTTATAAAAATTTCTTCAGAATATGTAACTAGTTGCCTACGTTTAAAATGTAAATTTTTGCGCCTTTTCTATTAATGAAATTATCAATGTTAATAATGCTTTTACAATTTTAATTACTGATGATAATTTGAAAAAAAATTGTAAACCTAATATCAAACAAACTCTGTTTAGATATAATACACAAAACTGCGTATACATCCGATACAAAATTTCATCTTTTCTTATAATTAACTTAATTTTCGCAAAAAATCAAAGTAAATAGTACACGAAATATTTATATATCACAATTAGGCAACTAATCACATGTGGTTGTGTCTAATCATCACGCGGTTGTGTATAAGGTATAATACTACAACTTAAAGGCTTGGGTTTATTAAAAAACTGAATCAATTTGCAGTTCAGATTTATTTGTATACCTGAAAGCGATGCCACGTCTATGTGTCAAACCTGATAGGTTGACCAACGCGTGACGTTGCTTGCAGGTATCCAATTACAAAATGCAAATAATAGTTTACTTTGCGTCATAAATAGTTAAATATAGTTGTAATTTGAATTTTTAAAATTTTAAAATGAACTTACTTCCATGTAACGTGACATCTGAAGCCAACAAAGAAATATTCAGATTAACAATCATTCAAAAGCAAATGAAATTTTTTATATTTTTAGCTGCATAATTAAGTTAATTAATTAATAAACACAAACAGTGTTATATTGAATTAAGGACTCCAAAAAATATTTAAATAATATTTTTTGCAATTGCTCATTCATCAGAAAGTAAATATTATGAAGTTCTTTTACACAAGATCTTACTTTTTTGGTATTGCTAATTTTGTTAAAGCCCGTTCAAACGAAATCTGTACCCGAGCGATGATATTTTTTGACAAAGAAAATGTCATGAAATTATAAATATTGAACTCTGTATGTACTATAAGATTTGGTAAATAGAGCGAGATTAAAAGCAATGTATTTTTAACATTATCGTTGTTAAATTTCCCTGTATATAATCGAGAAAAATATTTAAACATTTTAATAACGGTCACTGAAATTTATGTCAATGTTAAAATAATCAATAATTTGCACAATTTTATTAAAGATCTTAAATTTTATTGTCAATTTTATGATATTTTTGTTTAATCTGCTTTGAAACCTCATCTTATTTCATTATTTTTTGAAATAGGCAATACTAAGAATTGATCTTAAATGAATAATTTTGCTCATAATTTATATTAATCAATCCAAACTGGATTAAATATTTAATAGTGAATGTATTTAATGAAAATCATTGTACTTAATGATGCTTATTGAAAGTTTGACAACTTTTTTACTTATATTTAAAAGTTTTTATAGATATGTAAATTGTTTGATATTTTCTATCACTGTTTTTGTATTTTGTATTTGTCTCATGTTAGTTTCAAAACGACGATATGTGGTCTGTTAAAATGAACCATTCTGAAAACAACTTTATCTAGAAAAAGGAACAGTTTTTTTTCAATGTTACTATAAAATTAACTTGTTCCTAAAATACAAATATGTAGCATAATAAACATCTTCTTACCGCTTATTATACCTGCAGCTAGATAGAACATACAAGAATTTTTGTTATTGAATAAAAGGTTCAAACAAAGACTTACTGAATAAAAACATTTTCAGAATAAAAAGGTTATAAATACAGACGAAACAACATCCTTTTTCTCTCATGTTAAATGTGATTAATGTTAAAATTAAGTAAACTCATTGATACTTGAATTCACTTAATTTTTAACTTTTAATTAAATGAAATATTGTATGGTTAGAAAACAAGAGTAAATCTATAATTTAATGTGAAATTCAATTTTATTCACAGCTGGCGATTATTGTTAACTTAAGGAAAGTCAACATCTTACGTTATAATAATGTCTGAGGAAAATCGTTAAAAATGTTGCCAAATACGAAAAATTATAGTTAAATTATTTAAACATTAGCCTAACGTGACATAAAAATTAAGAATTGTGCATTCATCCAAAAAAAAAAAAAAAAATCATATAAATGTTCCAATTAATTTTTCAAATAATAAATATCGGTAAATAAATTTCTGCCAACAGTGATTAAATTAATTTTTTTTAATTATTTTGGACATATATTAATAAACTTTCACTTACCATTATTAATAATTCCTGTAAATAAGAAACATTTCTTCTAAATTAACAATTTTAATCATTAAGTAAAAGAGCATAGATAGTGTTTATAGAAAGCGTAATAGAAAGCGTTTCTGGGAAATTTTTTTGCAGTTGCAACATTTTTTTTATTACTAGACCCTGCAAATAATATTAAATAATAAACATTTTAAAATTTTTGTTGCATCCAATAATGGTGGATCCATTTACATGTATAATAGTGCGTAGTGTTGCATTAAAACTTGTGTTTTGAAAATCAAGGCTTGGGAAAGAAGAATAATCCTTTCAAAGTATATCTACAATGATTATATCGTTTTATTTTTTATGTTTTTGTTATCGAGTTTGCGTCTATTTCCGAATTTGGTAAATGCGAAAATTTTTCGTTACAGTATATAAAACTTGCATAACATAAATTAGCTCGATTTTTAAGATCGTATTATAACTGTATTTGTAAAGATTACTTTTAAAAACTTTACTAATTTACTGATTTACTATTTTAATAATTACTGACAATTTTACTGATTAACGAGTCAAAAAACATATCAATGTTATGAATGATAGTTAAATGATAAAATATATTATCTATTTCATATTTTAAATAGTTTGAAAGAGCTCTTTAAAACAATTTAAAATATTTTAAAATTTATTAAATTCTTAAAATATTGCAATAATAAAAAAAAATTCAAAATTTATATTAATTAATTACATGGAAAGTTCAATAAAGGCACGAGAGTTTGAAAGATTTTGATCTAAGATGAGCTATAATATCGTTCAAAACTGTTGCATACTTTATAAGAGTTAAGTTAAACTATGATATCATGAAAATAATTGCATTTTAAACTTGAATTACGATACAATGGCACAATTTCAACAGAAGGTCAGTTGAATTTTGCAACTTAATAAAGTTGAATTAAATTTTCAATGTTTTATATCTCCCGTAGCAACGAGTTTTTGAAAAAGAAAATTAGTTAATGAAATAGATGAATAATCTTTCGTTTTTTTGGAAATTTTTGTTTCATTTATTTGTATTGTCGATTATATATAGTTCGTCATTTTAGAATTCTTGATCCATCTTTAAATATGAAATTATTTTACGAAGAGAGCTTTTTTATTAAGAAATAAAAAATCTCAAAATTTACTATTAGAAAACTGAGATAAATTTAATAAGTTAATAAATTTTTATCTTAACCTGAAATCAGATAAAGATTATTGTGATTTTTCATATGATAGGCAAAGTTTATGAGTTTCATATAGAGACAGAAAATGCGCAAACTGTATACTTTTCTGAATTCGGGAATTCATTCATTTCGTTGCAATTCACATATAAACAGAACGCTCTTACATAAAATTATATTAATTATGTATTTTATCAATAAAAACCTCTTTGATTTTGAGGAAAATATAGATTTAAAGAAATCATATATAGAATCTATTACGAGAAATAGAAGTGGGCCGATTGTAAGAATCTGGAGTGATAAGCACATAATAAGTAATCATTTACGAAATAATCTTCTTACATGCAGTAAATAAAGCAAATTATTTCTTACCTGAAATGCCTCGTTCCACTATAACAGAACATAATAATTTGAATTTTATTAAAAATAAAACAAAAATATTTACACTTTACAATTACTCATACTATGGTTAGAACTACTTAAAATTGAAATTTTCAAAATCATTATATTTTGAGCATATTCGTTAGCTAAATTTTAAGGGAACTCCCATACAAAGTCAATTTCTAAGATCTAGATTTGTAAAAATTAATTTTTTTTAATTAATGGGTTATGTACGTTTCACTTTTTAAAATAATTTCTATATCTTATCATCATTACATCTTTAGTCTATAGTTAGATATTATATCTCATTATATTTTATATTTTAGTTAATATATGATGTTTCCTTTACGGTGTGTAATTTAATGTAGTAGAGTTTGAATTATGCAATAAAAGCTTACAAAAATTAATATAGTATTATTAAAATAAACAACATTGATTATTAACGCCAATATTGTCTATCTTCGATACAATATTGCAAAATTTAATAAAGTAAACATATCTGCCTAAACATTCGAGATTTACTTTCAAAACTTTTAAAGCTTAAAACTAAGGATTTCCTTGCTACAAGATGTGTATTGAAATTATTACAGATTCATTTAATTTTTTAAAATAGTTTTTTTTCGAAAAATGATTTTTTTTCTTACTTATTTTTACAATAAAGTAATTAGAAATAAAATATTTATAACTTACATCCTCGGCCAACTCCTAAAAATATATGGAAAATGCATGTATATATATAATTTTTTTAAAGACATTTGAACATTTATTAAATATTTCAGAACATTATGTTCAAATAATCTATTTAAAGTTAAGTTATGAAGATTGGTTGATTTTCTGCGTAATGGCTATGTTTCTGAATTATGACTTTTTAATCGGCTAAGAGGGGAATGGGCATGCTTGTTTTTTTATCTTAGTTTTATTTATTTCTAGATGAATTATTTCTGAATAATTTAGTACATTTTTACAGAAACTCAAGAGTTCGAGTCAAATCATTTGTTAACAGTTTTTTTTCATTAATATTTTAAGTATTTACTATTCAAGCTATTCAAGTAAGATATCAAATGACTGCACATGGTGAATGATTTCTATTCTTTAGATTGTAGTTACTTTTATGATCGTATTTTGATTTTTCTTTGAATTTCTTAGAAATAATGTGTATTAAAAAAGGTCAGCAGGAATAATTGAAATTTATCTTATATATAAAATAAATTATATTGAAGCAACATGTATATAAGTCAGGAAAAAAATTATTGTTAGAAGATTGATTAACTACTTTTAAGCACTTTTTTTAAAACAATATGCTTAATAACTATTATTTTTACACACTATAACATTTTTTCTAAAAGAATAATTTTATAAATCGATAAATAAATACTAATACGATTGACATAAAAAAATAATTCACGTTAAAAAATCAAACATTAGCGAATCATTTCAAAATGTTTTTAAGGAAAATTATATTTTAACAGATAGTTAAAATTTGAACATATTGTCAGGAATAACGTTGATAGATTAATTTTAATTTTTTGGAATCCCCCCACAGTTCATTTGAAAAAAAATTTTGAATAACACCAAAATGAAAAAAATCATATGTTTAAAGAAGTATATGTAATAATTTACCGACTACAGCTCCCTCTGTAAAAATTATAAATGTAGATTAGTAAAAGTTCAAAGAATATCGAATATTTATTATGAAGAATATTTTATATTTATTTGCACAAACGTAGAAAATGAGAAAAAATATTTCTTGTAATTTCCAATCTATTTATGAACAATAATTTAAAAAAAAATTATAATGAAAACTTTAAGAAAAAATATAATTATTTTTTATATTTATATTTTAGTATAAGTATTTAAAGAACACATTGATCATACAGTGACATAAATATCAAGAGCTTAAAATTATAATATTTTAGTTATTAATTAATTTTTACCAAATATTTACTTTAAATTTATTTCTTTGCTCTAATAAAAGTTTTAATTTACATCATGAAGATGTGCATATTTAAAAATAGTAATATATGTTATTTTAATAGAAAAATGTCTTCAAAATATTTTTTCGTAATCACTTACGCTGGCAATTAGTTTCTGTAAAAACAAATATTTGAAATTAATAAATACACATTAATAGAGGAAAGAAGCCTCTGCCTCAAAATAAATGCTAAAATATACAGAAAAATTTCAATTTTAAAAATCTTGAATGCTTTAAAACCTTAGTAGAAGCATTGGAACAGATTTTCAGAAAACGATCTATGTATAGGGCTGAATGTACCACCGGAAAATAGAAAAAAATTTCATTAAATCCAAAAGTTTTTACTATTATTAATTATAAGTTATCTACGACTGTGCTTTTTCCAGATCAGAAATAGTTCTGTTCATGCGGAGAAAAATTTCTGGTAGCATTACCATACTGTATGGTAATGAAATTTTTTGTTGAAAAATCCGTAATTCTTGTTAATAAAACCAAAATATACGGTATTTAAACCTTTCATTCAGTAATAATCAATTCATACGGTAACAGTTTGCCTGAAATGCTTGCTTTAAAAATTATAGTTCTTATTACAACAAATTTAGTAAAAAATACAAAACTCAAACATAAATTTGACCGAATAAATGGTTTTGATCAATCTTATGATAAAATTACTCAATTGTGTCTCTTTCACTGAATTTTGTTACATATTATGCCACTATATTTAATAAATAATTTAACTAAAATTATTAAAAAGTGAAAATTTCTCTTCAGTGAAAATTTCTAACCTTTTTTTGGTGTTAAAAATATTTGGTGCTTGAAGATTTTTTGGTTTGACCAGAAACACAATAAATTTAACCATATTTTGGTAGTTTTGACCATACTCTTTTTCTCAGTGTCCATAATTTAAGCAATAATAAGTGTTAGCAATCAGATTTTGGTGGGATTATTTTACTCCTCCCAAACCCAAGATAGATACGAACTGGTTTTAAATTTCTTTCTTTCTCATCTCCATGTTAAAAAAGAGGTTTTTAAAACTACCCAACATGAATTGAATTCTTTTCAAAAGCTAAATTAAAATCGTAATATAAGTTTATTTTTCAGTGACAAGAAAACTAAACAGATTGTAGATGTCCAGTAGTCACTTAAATAAGTCACTTAGATTAACTGGAATACATTTTTTCTTCTGTCTTTTACTTTAATATTTCTAACATACAAAATTGTCATATTTCAAAAACAGTTTAAAGTTTGTTACAATGTTATCATGCTCAGATTGTTTCAGTTCTAATTTAAACTGGCTTCGGTTACAAACAATATGAAATTAAAGCTGTCTTTGCACTGAAGAGAAATTGAAAAATCACTATCTCAAATTTGATATACTTGCCTCACATTTTTACATTCAACCAACATAATATAAAGAATTGGTAATAATTTAATTTAAAACATCTAAACATTATATATATACTAGGGAGCTACTTATCCTGTTCGCTGCCGCTCATCAGCCCCGATTATTGCTTCGCAATATTTGTCTTTTCTTGGCAGAAAACAGTTTGTCTACATAAGTTAAAATTATTCACTAAACATATATGTACTAAAAGGAATTTTGTTTGCTTACTCTTGTGCCTCTTCTTCCCACGTCCGAATATTACTATTTATTAGTATTATAAACATTTGGATCTCTTGGTGAACGGAAGTGATTTTTTGAAGTAATCATTTTTTAAAATAACATTTATATTCTTATAACATTATATTGTTCAAACAAATTTGATGAGTTCACAACCAGAATTTAATATTCTCGCTAATAATAGCAGTACTGGAAAATAAGTTGAAATTAGGGATACAAAAATATTTAAAGAAAAACTATACCTTTACGACTGAATTGTCTAGGGCCTGCTTTCTAACTTTGATACTTAGGGAAAAAATAGGGTAATATGAGGGAGGATTAGAGAAAAGGGAAAAATGCATTTTCTTCACTGCTAGTGGGATTTTTCGAATGTTGTTTTGATCGCCATTTTTGCTTGCCTCTACTGTCTCGTTAAAATTGCTGTGTTCTTTACGACTATTGTTAATTTTATGCTGATGACAACCAAAACAATATGGAAATGAATGAGGGAAAACTGGATCCTACCACGTGATTTACCGGCCAATAAAAATGCGCCGACAACAATGGAAAACGGTATCAGACCATACTTACTTAGTCCAAGTCCATTTTCGTCTTTAGCTTGATCATTGGCTGGTACTTCTGCAAAAAAAAATATCTTTTCATGGTGTGCAAAAGTGCATAAAGATACGCAAATATATATGAGTGCAACTACGGAAAAAATTATAATAATATATCTCAGAATTAAATCGTAGGTATCTAACGTTTCTTGAATCTTCCGAAACTATCATGCTCTTTTACGTAAACGGGTTTGTTTAATTTTAATGGGAAAAAATATCTATTTAATTTTAGAAAAAAATTTAAACTCTTCAAATTTCGAAGGATGCTTAAAACATTATGTGTTGATTTGGTAATTTGACAATTGTCAAAACAATGCTGCGCGACGTCTAAAGATTAAAATTGGAACAACTGTTTTCATACTGTCGGTAAAAGTTTGGAGGAACTAAAAATCAAATTCAAAGGCTTAATAGGTACAACTTGTATAGTGTTAATCTCTAAGTACTTACTCACAATAATCAGTTTTAAGCAAAGAGGTAAAGGAGTAAAGTAATTTAAAGGAAAACATCATGATTGTGTTCTTATTTGTCTTTTTCTATCAGGGCTACAGTCGCTTGCCAGTCATGGCTTACTCCTGTAGCTTTATCAGCCACTTGGCATGATAGTCGGTGTACGAAACTGTATTTTTTTATACGAAGCTGTATTTTAATTTAGAAAGGCAAACATTGTACATCATTGCTTAGAATAGATTATTGTTTAGAATAGGGTGTTATAAGTTTTAGAAGTACTTACCAATTTATCGGGTATGTCATCATATTTGATATTTTTCATAAATGAAAAATTGTTTTGTGTAAGTTCAACCGCCCTTCAGGGTAGCTTGGTTAGATATTTTTTCAATTTAAAACATTTTTTCAAATGCAGGAGCTTTTACTTAATTGACTAAATATTTCTTCTAAAACTTGTTAAAAAAGTATACTAAAATAAGTGTACAATGTTCTGCTCAAAATATTTCTTAGTAAAATCAAAAAAAGTAAACAATTCTATTATTTTTCGTTTAAGTTAGAACCTGATTATGTAAATGAAATCTAATTTTACGTTTATATTTAAGAATAACTGTATTTCACCTACCTTTTTTGAATTTATGAACTGCAAAATGAAACAGAAAACAAATGTAAAAAAAAACTATTAATTAATTTCATTATTTAGTTCTATGAATTGGCATTTATAAAGTTTTTTTTTATTAAAACCGCAAATTTTATTTCTCATAATTACATTCATTATAAATTATGCAAGACTTCATGTAATAGTAATAACTATAAAAGATTTTCAAATTACATTTTATCATCACTTTTCTTTTACCTTTTATTTTTCTTTAGGAATTCTTATTTTTTTTATAACGATTGAACGTCCTACTATTTATGCTCTACTACCGAATAACCATTATTTTATCTAAATTGCATTGCTTACAACGGAAGATCTTGATCAACCTACCAGTCGTGCAGTTTCGGCGATGCTCGTTCCGAGTCATCGAGCCATTACGACCTGACATCACTGAAATTCGCAAATTCGCTTGGGCCGTAGCCTTTCCTATAACTTGTACAAAAAATGAAATAATGATTTCTTAGTTTCCTTCAACAGCAGTTAAATATTATACGCATATCATTACATATCACAACGGCTTTTGAGAAATTAGCTGCAATATAATTTTCTAGCTTTTATTAATAAAAATTTTAAATTTTATTCAAGATAAATAATTAAAAGCAATTATTATAGTCCCATTTTCTGTTTTGGTATGAAATTTGCTAAAACAAAAAAATATGTATTGCTAAGAAATTCGAACTTACTTTGTGAGTGAGAAAGTTAATAGTCTAAATCAATTAATATTTTGATAGAAAATTTATGATTTACTCATATGAATTGTCTTTACGAATGATTAGAATTGTTCTTGTTTTTTGTTTATTACGTGTTACAAATGATGCTTTGAAACGGTATTTAAATTTTGTGGAATTATTCTGCCAAATAAAGTTAAAATCTTAAAAATGAGAATGTACAATAACTTACCGTGTGTTACCAGTTTTCCAGCTATAAAGATAAGACATTTGTTTCCGTCAATGCCGTCATTAAAAAAAGTATGAGTAATCCTTTTAAAACGTAGGTTTTATACATGTTACTGAACTGGTGTTTAAACTAAGAAATTTTGTATTTATTCCAACTTATACTGTTATAATTTAACCACCCGAAACCAATCCAAAGAGACAAGCGTGAAATGCGCTATATGGAGAATTAAAAAATGTTTTTTTTTCACATTTAAGGAGTTGAATGTGTTACGCTTTTACATTTTCTAAGCAGTTAAATCTTTAAATGTTAAATAAATACAAATTTTACTGAATCTCCATCCATAGGAATCTTTCTCTATTTATTACGTAAGTAAGTTAATAATAATTATACAATTTACGTATTTTATTTATATGTTTTTTTTTTCAAATTAAGAATCTTTAGTAATCATTCCTAATTAGAGAAAAATAAAATAATTAAATTTTAGATACTTCAGATTTCTATGAGACATTACAATACATGCCAGTTCCTCTAGTTGGCACATGACAACTTAAAATAGGTTTTATTTAATAAAAATGTTTTTTTTTATTTTCTTAAAAACTAAAATAAAGATTAATGTATTTGGAAAGTCAAATAATTGTTAATTAAGCTTGTACTTTAAATTCTTTTAAAAAGAAATGCTATTTGTTTGCAATAATTGAACTGTAACAGAATAATGAATAATTCGAATTTTACTTACTGACTGTATGCACTGTAAAAATAGAAAAAAATCAAGAAAAAATATATGGTATTGAATAGGGATATCGGTTTATGTCATTTATTTAAGGAAATTGGTCATAATAATCATAATATTTGGTAGGAAAAATTCTTATTCATAGTTACAGCTTATGAAGAATAACCGAATGTTTAACTTAGAATGAAGAAACTATAAAAAACTGTATTTATACGATTATATTTGAACTCTTCTGTTTGGAGTATTTAATTTAGAAATAAAAAAAAGCATTTTTAGCGAAATATAAAATATTTTGTTACGTTATTAAGGTCATCTAAAGTCATTATTGTGCGAAATGCCATGGTCAGCGAAATGCCATGTTTCATCATATACAAGCCTTGGTTTATATACAAGTTCGTTGGAGATATTGGCTTTTGCCAAAGGCAACTTTCAAATTTTAATTTACACTTGGTGAGCCGTTTTACGCGAATAACAACGCCTATATTTTATTTACTAAAATATAGGCGTGTGTTACTTTGTGACTTTCATTGAGCTGTTAATAGGCTGATAAAAAGACAAAGTTTACTCAGTAGAAGTTTTGTAAGGACTTGCAAATGCACAAAATAATATCTAGATATGTTTTTTTTTGTTTAATGACCAGGAGAAACATTTATTTGAAAAGAATGTTAGTTTAAAACTTCTGTCGCATTATTATTCGCTGAAGCAATTCTGAAATTGGAATTCCTCTACTGTGAAAAGTTATTTTTTCGATTTATGAATGAGAACTTTTCATAAGACAAGTCATGTTTAGTAACTGAACAAAACAAGAATGTATTATCCAACTTAGCACCTACTTCCGAAATTAGAAGAATTCCAACAATCTAATTTAACAGGGTGCGTAGATTTTCGATTTTCGTTTTTTAAAAGCCCTTAAAGATGCTTTTTTCCATGGGTTTTTTTAAAAGGTGCTTAATTTTCCCTTTTCCGAAATGTGATATTTTTCTTAACCAAGTGGATTTTCGCCACAAATTATGTAAAAAGACATTGCCCTATTCAACGTTTTCACAATTAATTCAACCCCAATCTATTTCAGCGTACCGTCGTAAACCCTGTCTAGTTATGATATTTTTCAAAGTGCTTAAAAATATTTTTTGAGTACTTAAAAGGTGCTTATTTTTTGTTGAAAAATTTGGCTACGCACCCTGTTAAGCTCTAATTTTAAACGTGGAATTAAAGAGTGAGTGCATTTACTTATCGATTATATGTTTTTCAATAAAATGGAAAAATATTCTTCATTACCTGATTTACTAAGATTTTTTGATCTCTTATTGTAATTTGAATTTTTGAAACGAAAAAATTTGAAAATAATTAATTTTCCAGACAAGAAAATAGATGTATTTCTCAATTGCCAGTTTTTAAAGCGTTCAAATTTATTTTCATCAAAGAATCAAAAAATTGACATATGTCACTATAATATTAAAAGACTATTAAGGCATCAATGGACAATGATTAATTTCAAATGCCGTTTTATTATATTGAAATGTTACTTACCAGCAGGACGAGCTTCACCTAGAAGTAATTATGAAGATATTTTTAAAAAATAAAATAAATAGATCATACATTTTAAAGAAAATTACGTTTTAAGATATACTGTATCATATTTTTTCTCTCCATAACAAAAGTTTTGTTCAAACAATCATACATTAAAAATTTTAAAGCACACAACTAGTTGAGTTAGTTATCTTTTCACAGCCTACTATACATAGATAATTTTCTTCAGTAAATGATGCAATTAGAGTTGTTTTTATTACTTAGAAAACTTGCAACTTTAACAGTAATATTTGAGCTTACAAATTGTGGCAGTTAAATAAACAGAAGAATTTGAAATGTGTCATTTATATATTTGATACTTTATGGAAGATACTATTTCCTTAAATAGATGCACCGTTTATCCGTGTATATGTTGTAGGCCAATTAAAAAACATGACTTTTTGAAAAGCCAGCAGCGATTTTCAATGCGCAAAGCTAATTGGAAAAATTTTTTGTTTTTATTTTTAAATCTGTTTGATATTTTTAAGGTTTATTGCAGCTTTTCTGTCGTAAGGTTGTTGAATATTGTCTAAAGAATCCATCAATCAGACTGAATTTGCTTAAGCTATTACTTGGTCGTCATTGAACTTTGGAGGAAAAAAGACTATTTGAAGTTTAAAATATATAAATTTGGCTTAAGAATATTCATACCGTAAAATAAACTTAAAAATCTGCAAATTCTAATATATATGTGCTCATCATCAATATAAGCGTATATCAATATAAGCGAAGCATAATTCTTTTTTTACTTTTCTTGAAATTGGGTCAACAAAATTTAACAAAGACGACTTTAGAATAACAAACAGTTTTAATATATTTCATATAAATATAATGATATATATTTTCTTTGTCTTCAAAATAGGAAAAAAACATTAGTAAGCCTTCTATCTCTTATTAGATATTTGTAGAAATTTAACAATTGTAAATCAGATTAGTATTCTAATGTTAATTAGTTATACGAAATGATCCTTTATAAAGATCATTAAATAGTAATTTTTTTCAAACTTTACTTAATCGATATTAATTAGAAATATTTATGAATTTTTAAATATAAATGTCAATAAATTTTAAACTAAACGTTAAAAATGTTTTGAAATTATTATAGACAGATTATAATGAAGATCTTTTTGTTTATAATAATTGCATTCCTTTTTTTTAAACTTAGATATTCTATTCTATGTTAACATAAGACACTTACATAAAGCTAAAAGAGTAACTCCGAGGAAAAGTACGATAGAGTTCATGTTTTCTTGAATACTTGGGAAAAGATGTGAAAAACTGGCTGCAGATCCTGTATTTTTATAGGACATCGTATATTAGTCCAAGTAATGATACTAATAAAAATATTTTATTGTTGTTTTACAGTTGTTTGCTGCAGTATTCAAATTAGTGAATATTCTGAACACACAAAAGTGAATGGAAATAAAAATATTATTTCCGTTAGAAAATTTCAAGACATATTTATTTTTTGATCACCAAAATTTACATTTTAAAGATCACTTCCTTCTAGTGAAAAAAAAACTATTTTCCTAATATCACATATAATTAAATATAGTAACTTAAAATTAGGATTTTATTTAATTATAAGTGATGAACATGGAAATGACATTTTAATATATATGAAATCTTTATATCGAAGCCCCCTCCAAGTCAGTTCACCAATAATTTGAAATTAAAAGTAAGCGTATTATTCCCAACAGACAGTTAGGAGCATGGGAAGAGATCCATGATTTGTGATTTAGCTATAGTTAATATAGCTTAAAACAAAGCTAACCTCCGTTAATAATTATTAAATAATAATATAATCTGACGAAAACGAATAGCCAAACAGATTGTAAGAATTAGTATAACCATGTAACTGAAACATTTTTGTGGTAAGGAATAAAGAATAAAGAATTATGGATTGATTTTGTTTCCAATTTTGTCGCGGCGGTGAAATAATGATTTTACACTTGCATTGAAACGAAGAGTTAGTCGTTACATTGATTGTTAGGAAAAGAATAATATATTTATATTTGCGTTTTTTTAATAATATGTTATTAAAATTAAATAATTGGTTTAATTTAATTAAATTTAGATTCGGAATAATTAAAAAAATTAAGAAATTAAAGAAATTTTAAAATCTAAGGAATATATTATGCCCAATGTGGCATCACAATAATATAACAAGTAAAACTCATTCCAATTTTTCTAAATACAGTTGATTAGTTTTCAAATCCAGGTAATCATTCATTTCGTTATGTTTTCGTTCGGTATGTTCGTCATATTAAAAAAAAAATTTTTTGAATAAATTAAAATAACTATAAACATTAATAGAACTTACCTTATTGTTTAGAAAATATCGTTTTTTAAGAGAAAAACTGGCTTGAATGCAAAGCATAGGTTGTTAAACTGAGCCTCCTAATTTCTCAAAAAATACAATTTAATTGCTGCAATTCGAAATTAACGTTGATTATTTGTTTAAGAAGTAACTGCAATTGTATTTGTTTAAGAAGTAACTGCAATTGTATTTGTTTAAGAAGTAACTGCAATTGTATTTGTTTAAAAAGTAACTGCTGCTGTTTTAAACTCTTCATGTATCTATATCACTAAATCTTTATGGAACGATTTAATTAAACAATTAATTATACCAAGTGATAATAAAATATAGTAATAACTTATCGATTTTGAGAAAACAACGAGTATGTATGAAACACTAATTTCTACAAAAAAATTTAGTTATCAGGTTTCATCCAAATGATTATAAAAATAATAGCAATTTTCTGAAAAAAACGTATCGATAATTGTGTAAACTTCTTTTAATGAATGTTTGCTAAAAACAAATATTTGTTAAAATGTTATAGGTTATATATAATAACCCATAACATATACTTTAAGAAATTTAAGTATTGAATAAGTGATTTAAACATTTATAATTGAATAAATAAATCTGGTTAAAAATAAAAATCTGGTTAAAAATAAGAAAATACTCGCTTAATATGGTATTTGGAAATCACATGTTAGTATTTCAATAAAATAAAATTTTATGGGAATTATACAGTAAACAACCTAATTACATATTCAACAAAAACTAATAAATACGATCCTTTCTATTTTAAAAATAGCTCAACAAACTTGGAAATAAAATACTTCTTTTAACAGTAAAAGGGTGTTACATTTAAATATTAAAGTAAACATTCAATGCGTAACGAGTATTTATTAAATGCGCTATAACTAATAAATGGTAAAAAAAGATTTAATTTCGTTTTGATTTCTCCGTTTTATAGATATGTTATGAAATATCTTAACGTTCATGCATGGATCTAAAATATTATGTTTTATTACAACATTATTATTTGGATATTTTAACGTGTTTTGAATGGAAACATTTTCCAAAAGATAATAAAATAATAAGGTGATCTATTAAAGTAACTCATTTTAGTAGATTTAAATCTGTAAAGATACGTTTTAAGAGTACATCGAAAGTCAGTCACTTTTCTTTAATTATTCTGATTGTGAGGGATCCTGTTTCTTTACTGTCCCTATTTTAAAGAAATTTGCATGAGCGATCCCGAAATGTATGGAACTAATTTGGAAGTTTTTTTGTTTGTTCTAGAATATTCCTTTTTAAGATGCCAATTTAGTGACCTTCGCTTTTGGAAGTGCTGTTGTTCCTAACCGCTGTTCGTCTTTCTGATCTTTATTAACCAAAAAGAAATTTGCTGCACAATCTTCAAGTAGATTTCGAAATCGAATCGTCTCTGAATGTGCGCTTCAGAAGAATTTATGGCAGATTTCACTGTCATGTCAATTTTTTTTAAAGATTTGCGAAGCAAACTGAATTAAAAGGAATTTGGGTACAAGTCATATACAGAAGATGTAAAAAATACCAATGAAATGTATATGCATGCATGTATTTCATAATACACTTAAAATGAAGGGTTTCTTAAAACTGAGCAAAAGGTTCTAAAAATAGCTCCAAGACAAATAATTGTTGAATTTGAAAATCTCATGTATTGAGCATTTAAAGAGCATAGTCTCATTTTTGAGCAAAATACAGGTGGAGGGTGAAATGTGTGAGAGAGATGATCGTTGGCTGCCGATAAGAGTCAAACAAAGGACCTCCGAGTTTGACCTATTATCCGACCTATTATGCTCTAACCACCACAATTGTACACTTAAGTTCAAGGTGAGTTTGGAAGATTTATATAGAGGCTGTCGCAATGAGTCATCATAAAATGCTAATTTCCAATTTCAATGGTACAGAGGACTGCAATTTGTAAAATATGGTCCCAATATCTTAGTCAGGAGATCAGTAATTTTAATTTCCCTTTATGCTTTATTGCATTCAATCTTAAAAACTTTTAAATGAATAGAATGTATGTCATGTTGAGTTATTGCGGCCCTATATAAAGCTTCCTAACTGTTTTTAACTGGGGTGTACAACTACGATGGTTAGAGCATCCTACTACGAACCCGTAGTAGGAAGCTGTAAGTACTTTGTTCGAATCCTGCCGGTGACAAACGAACATCTCTCTAACACGTGCCTTTTGCTCAAAAATGAGTACATGCTGTTTCAATTTTGAATATTTGAGTTTTCCAAATTCGATTATTGTTTGTTACTCAACTTTATAATTTACGTTTTGAGAATCTGTTTTTTACAGCGTGAGAGCCCTAAACGTGGAGATAATCTACTCTCGTAAATTCACCGCACTCCATTTATTCCTTTGCCTTCTGCAACATTGCTCTGAGTGGATGGTTCTTTCATGCTTTTTTTTTTTTGTCGTTGATCCCAATTTATGAATCGCAAACCGAGATGCTATGTGAATATGCCTTTAATTTTCCCATACTTGAATACGTCTTTATTTTAAAGTAAAAGCGTAAAAATTTTTTCAAAAAAAGCACCAAAAAATTTAACATAGTGCAAGTTAAGTGCAATTAAATATACATTTAATCTTAAAAAAGGGTTATAATATTAATTATATTTTTCTTATAATATTAAACCATTGAATTAAAAATTGCCTTTCAGGTTTAGTAAGTTCAAAATTGCCTTTCAGGTTAATGGAAAATGGAAAAAAAAACTATAGAAAAAATTTGTAGATACAAAGCTGTACAATAATTTAATAGCTCATTAACGACGGGTTTAAATATACCTTCGACTAATTCTAAAGGGACTAATTCTTTATTTAATTGCTAGTCGCCTTATTTACGAAAATGGTGTGTCTTGACAGATTCTTCACCTTGTGACGCTCATTGGTCTCCCAATCGATAGGGGATCACAACACAAAATCATGGTTCTGCTTTTTTGTATTGACACTGCCACAATAATGTTTTGATCTTCTACTGTTTCAATGCATTCGGACATTTAAAAAGAATTTGTAAAAAATGCGAATTTTTCATTATTCCATTAAATATTAAAAACAAAATTCGTTATTAAAACTGTCATTCTTCTAGTGGATCATCTTCATGCCAATGAGCT
Source organism: Parasteatoda lunata (assembly GCA_949128135.1). Taxonomy (NCBI): domain Eukaryota; kingdom Metazoa; phylum Arthropoda; class Arachnida; order Araneae; family Theridiidae; genus Parasteatoda; species Parasteatoda lunata. The sequence goes on along the minus strand of OX421974.1, from coordinate 27,506,057 downwards.
AATTCTAAAACAAAATTTTCATATATTGATAGAAAAACAATAGCCTCTACTGAATACAAGACTCCAAATAGTAAAATTTAAGTAACATGCAAAAAGTTTCCAATTATGATTTTGTGAAGAATGATACTTTGGTCCTAATTCCTGTTTCAAAGATTTGAGTAGAGAATAGTGCCTGTACTATCTCTAAGATGTAATAAATTATTTTTCTGAGAGTGGATAATAAATAGATTTGCAACGGAGAAACTTAGATTAACTTTCATCTTTCCATATTCGATTGCTTACAATTTGAAATAGTCCGTTTGTAGTAATCAAGAGCATTCCTCTTACAATTTTGTGATTTTTGCCTACCATGACGTAAAGGTCAACGTTCAATATGTTTTTCTATCATGTGTGTACGGTTCGAAAATCTATCTATCATGTGTGTACGGTGTGAAACCCATATGGAAACTGACATCACTTTCTCGTTCTTTAAGAACTGAGAGCAATTGTAGAACCAGTTATTTATAGGAATCTCTATTTCGACTATCTTAGAATCTACACTTGTCTATGGCTATAGATAAGAATCAAATGATCAGATTGATTTATATCGATGAAAAATTTTAGAAAGAATAACGGAGCATAGTAGAATCCAGTAAAAGATTCTAAAAATACAGTTCAATGCAATATGCGAATAATTGGCATAAAAACAGCATGGCGGACAAGCGTATTGTAGACAACTAATTAACTTATTAATAAATAAATCAATGATACTCATAAGTAATCGTTATTTTTAATTCTTAGTAGTCAGAAATTTAAAAGAAAATTCCAGGCAGCAAACATTATCAGTTTGGGGCCTCAAAACCTAGTTCTCATTTAACGAATCATTTGTTAATATGACACACAAAGCAGTTGAGACGTGGGCGGATATCTTAGCATGAGCTTCAGCTGCAGTGTTTAGTAAGAGCTGAAATGAAAACTTCCAACGAGCAAAACTTCAATAACTATATAAAATCCCGCTTTTAAATTTTGCCCATTTGGAAAAATACATTTGTGTCACAAAATCATAATTATTATTTATATTATTATTTTTTAATTATTTTAGCTGGTAATTTAAGAGGATGCTTCGAGAAAATAATGAACACATTTATGAAAATTTCACATTTTTGACACTTATTTCCAACTTTGAGCAACAAGGCAAAATGGCAAAACAAGACGAAGACAAGACGATGGGCAAAACAAGACGAAATTTATTTTGTGTAATATATCGAAATATTTTTGTATTCTATGTGAGTATTCTGCCTGAATTTTAATCTTAAAATTATGGAAAAATCACCGACAGCAGGCTGCGTAATTATTTTAATTCATTGGGTCATTTTTTTTAAAAATTCAGATGTTTACGAAGAGGAAGTTGGTCTTTTTCTTTCATTTTATTTTGTCACAGTAAAATGTTTTATCTCGAGGAAATGACAGAATAAAACCAGTTGCTTTCCCCCCTTTCAGATTTCAATCAGCATTTCAAGTTTTGAGAAAAAAATTCTGGCAATATCACCATGGTAAAAACATTTCTGGTGAAAGAAACCACAATTCCAAGAATTAAACTAAAATACATGGTATTTAAATCATTCATATGATAATTTTACCGTTCACTTTTGATACGGATTACCGAAAATTCCGCTTTTCAAAATTCGAATTCTTATTTCAATACAATTATAAAAACAAATCTCAAAAGCAAATGTAACCAAATAAATGCTTTTTATGCCATGCTCTAATGTATCCCTATAAAATTACCAAAATGATGCTCAGAACTATTATTTACCTTTCTTTTGGTAATTTTAAACTTTTGATGTCTTTGCTACTTACCAAATAGAAGGGTAATAATATGTTTATACTTCTACGATTTCTATAAAATGGCAGTTTATTTAAATGTGGTATTTAAATTATGGTTGATAGGAGTTAGATAACTGTCAATATTTCTTATTCTTATATAAATTATCAATTATAGCAAGGGTGAGAGGGACAGAAATGATGGCTTCAAACGTGTATTTAAAGTTTTTTAAATATATCATACTTAGATATATCGAAGATGTCACTAAAATGTATGTTTTGTACCTAAGTGTTGGGAAATCTCAAGATATAAGGAAATAACCTGTAAAATTAGTACCTGTTATTCATTAAATAAATGTTGATGCATGTTTGTCTCTACCAATAATCTATGTAAGAAATAGATATTATGGTATCACAATTTGTATGTCTGGTGATATTTGTTGAGTATGTCTTTGTATTTGTTAAGTATGGTTCTGTGCGTCTCTCTCACAATTCCAGAACAGTTTGTACTTTTGTCCTGGAATTTAGACAGAAGCTGCAAGGAGTAATTTTAAAGTCAGTATTCAAAATTTCCTTTAGTCAATGGACATTTGAAAAATGAAGTTTTCTCATCGGTTTAACATCAGCCATTGTTATAAAGTGAACTTATAAGCATGTTTTCATTAAATATTTGAATGATAACATTATTATCCTTTTGCTAGTTAAAAGTTCTATTTAAAGAAATAAAGGAGTTTATTTCACGTTATTTAATTATTTAATTTATTTCATTCTTTTAATTGATTTGTTGGGCAAGTTCAATGATAAACGTGGATGAAATTTGAGGTCTACATCAACAATTTAAGAATCCTATAGTTATTTGAAACGACATCTTTATTTTATTTATAGTTATACCATTAAAACGTGTTTCTATAAAGCAAAATAATTTGAAATGAAAAAAAAAACTGTTAACTGAAATCAAAATTAATGGAAAAATAGTACTTATATATTTTGGAGAAGCTTTAAAATTCTCCATATTATTGTTATTGCGAATGATGAATATTTAAGTAAGATAATAAATACCGCGGAGGATTGATGCGGTTTTAATAAATTTATGTATACAGGGTGCGTTCTGAAAGTAATGCGCATTTTCTGAGAAAAATAAATTTATTGATCCTATGGGTACAAATGGTTAAAATTCTTTAAAATAGTTCCCTTGTGCATCAATACACTTACGGAGATGATTCTGTCCCACCTGAAAGGCACCCTGGAACTCCTCGACAGAAATGCCTCTCAGGAACCTTGTAACATGAGCTTGGATGTTCTCCACCGACCGACTCACAGTGCTTTCCCTTCAGCTCGCTTTTCAGTCGGGGGAACAAAAAAGTCACACAGCGCCAAGTCAGGGCGATAGGGAAGCTGGGACACCACCTCATCAATTCCAAAAATTCTTCACTGCGCAAAACTCGAACTTCTTTTTGCTCCTCCGTCAACTCCTTCGGCACAAGCTTCACACAGACCTTTTGCATTTGCAAATCCTCCGTCACAATCCCATATACCAGACATTTTGACAAGTTCAGGGCATTAGCGATTGCCTGAATGCTTAACTGACGGTCTGATTTCAAAACTTTACGCACACGCTGGACGTTTTCATTGGGTCGGGCTGTTGTTGGGCGTCCAGAACGAGGCTCGTCGGTGACCTTTTCCCGACCCTCCTTGGAGGCCTTGTGCCACCTTCCACACTTAGATCTCGAAATGCATTGCCATGATCTCGAAATGCATTGCCGAAATACATAATGACGTGACTCGATCGAAAAAAAGACTTTGCACGAACACCTCCTACCGTTCCTACTGCTCGGAGAGACCTGAGACCAGGCTTGATTGGAAGGACAAATCCCTCACCATATTTTTCGTCCAATCTGAGTGCTCTGCGATCGATAGTCGCGTCACAATAAAATCATGCGCATTACTTTCAGAACGCACCCTGTACATATATATTTATATTATTATTATAACTACATATATTTATGTATACACTGCTGAGATCAGCTATTACGGTAGCATTAAAAGCATAATTATCGGGGGAAATGTTTTGATTGTGGTGAATGTTTAATATCATGAGTTGACCTCAAGCAATAGTATTAATACCGAATTATTATTAAAACAATTAATGTTTATTCATATGGAGTGAATTTCTAATATCATAAGTTGACCTCAAGCAATAGTATTAATGCCGACTGATTCTAAAAACAATTAATGTTTATTCAGATGGAGTGAATTAGGATGGACTGATGGAGTGTAGCTTAATCTAATAACGTAAAACCACCAGGAAGGGCAACCAATATATGATTTTCAATGCCAGTATGCGATTTTCAGTTTTGTACAAGCATGATTTCGTAGTGTTGATTATTTTTTTTTTACTATCTCTTTTTTTACGCTTTATAAAAATGGATATTCAGCTTTTTATGTAATAATGCAATAGATGCTTAAAAGCAGCATTAAAAAGTTGCTTATCAGAATTTTTTTATAATTTGAAAAGAAAACTTTGTAAGCGCTTCCATCATTAATTTAAACATTTTATTTAAACTGTAAATATTTTCGAAATTTGTTGTTAAATAATTTTATATATTTTGAGGAAAACGTCCTTACTTATTACGATAGGAATGCACAGGGAAAAAAAAGATAATTAGTCCTTGCTTTACATAACTTCAATTCTTTTAGGTATATATTTTCAAAATATATTTGTTGGTTTTATAGAAAAGCAGCTTAATATTGATATAGAATCCATATAAAAAATCAACTTGGAGTATTTTTCGAAAAATATTTTCTACCTGTGCAATTTAAGTGGTGTCTTGCACTTTGCTTTCAATTTTTTTTCTAAATTAAGCTTGCAAAAAATTATATATTTTTGTGGACAAATCATGCCATGTGTAACGATTTAGTGGAATTCTAAATATTAAAAAAAAATTATTTCCAAAATTTTTGGAGAAAAACATTTTCATTTTAATACAGTAATTCCTTACTGTCTTTTTTGTCAGAAATTATTTCGAAATTTTTTCTGATAATTTTTTTATCTTCTTAAAAAAGTTATCTAATATATTTTTCTAAAGTGGAAGATATTTTTGAATGTATAATTTGTAATTGCTTTTATTTACGTTTTGACTCTTAGGAATTGTTCTTTTCATGTTCTTGGATATATACCTTGATTTTCTCAACGCAATATTTAACATTTGAGAACATATGATAAAAGGTATAGGTATGATATGTCATGTTTGTCTGATAAAAGGTATGTTATGTCATCATCCTTGCTCTTTTCTCAAATACGGCCAACTTAATTGCTGCAGATGTTATTTTTTCCCTTTTGAGATATTTAAGTTTTAGGTTCTCTGCCTCTATCTTTTTATTTTAGTTCATTTCAGGATTTTTTAATTGATATTTTGATACTTTGATTCAGTAGTATTCTATTCTATGTATGCTTTTTTAATCAGTTTTACGCCCAATTTTATGTTATCTTTTGTAATAAGCTACTTCTAATAAACAACAGCATTGTTAAAATTTCCAATTCAAATTTCGTTAATAAGAACCAGCAAATTTAAATGCATCATCCGTAAAATCCATTTTTACCGTAAATTTTACAGTAATACAGGGTCATTCCTAATTCCAACGGCCTGTAGACGCCATTTTTCCAACAGACAATTTCTAACAGACGCCATTTTTCTGTAGACAACTGGCTTCAGTAGTACATGTTACTGCCATCTATCGGCAACTGCTTAAATTAAAACTTGAATACTTTTGGAATAATTTCATATGTTCTTTTTTGCCATATTTGTTTTCGATTTTTTACAATACCGCTTCGAAACCTCGCAGGAAATTATGAATAACCCTGCATTTATTTCCTTAGAGAGATTCTGCGATTTTGCGGAAATTATTGCTGTAAAAAATTACGGTATACTATCAGATTTTTTGTTCCTTAACATGTTCGGGTAAAAATGGATTTTACTACGAAGAGAACCGGCATTCTGAATACTGGGACTTTTTACCGTAATTTTATCCAAAATCTTACACTGTGAGCATGAGGCAGTTTAATGGGCGTCTTTCAATGCAACCAATAAAGATGATGATTCAAGTAGCTTGAGCTGAATTCGTCCCAGTTTTTAGAAAATTGTGAGTAAGAAACGGTTTTGCGGGATCAGCGCTTCTATTTAAAACATTTTAAACTGAAACAAAATAGTTTACAATTGAAAATGAAAGGCAGATAGGTAATATACATGAGTTTTCGTCAATAAGCTATGAGTAAGGCCGGGATAGCCTGGTCGGTAGAGCGCTAGGCCCATGTCCAAGAGGTCGTGTCCCCGTGTAACTGATCCAGGAGTTTCCTTGTCTTCTGGATTGGCTCAAATTACAAGGCTATGAAATAGAACATTAGTAGTCGTAAACCCATAAAATTGGGTCGACTGTTCAACGACGGTTATAAAATAAAATAAAAATGAACTATGAGTGTTCAAAACAAAGTTAAAGGGCGGTCTCTTTAAATTTTGATTTAAGAACTACAGTTCTCTCAAAATTTCTATTCTGGTATGTTCCATTCAGTGTGTCTGTTGATATCTGTTTTGGTAATTAAAATATAGCTAATATTTAGAAAAATAACATTCCAAAATATCAAGTTTTGTTCCCTAAAAGTTTTATTTACATTTGAATAAATCGTTATATTAACACTTATTTGAACAATGAATATAATCAGTGAATTATTAAATAAACAAACATAAATAGTGGTTTTATTATCGTTTTACTTCAGTAACATATAGAACTAATTTATGCTTAACTAATTACATATTAAAAGGAAAATATTAGTAAATTTAATTATTTTACTTTTTATGAACTTGGTTTTCATTTAGTTTAGAAAGATAAATAAATTTTTTCAATATCTTTGGAGAAGGTGTATTAATTAAAAACTTCCTGCAAATTAAATGTTTAATTTAGTTACGAAATTGCACCTTTTGTAAAATCTCATCTTGATTTTCTTATTACCATATAGGGTAAAAAGCAAGAAATACATGATTTTAAATAATTAAATTTTCAAAACTACGGCACAGATTAATAACATAGTTGAAATACGAAATTAAAGAAGAACTTCATAATGTTATTTGCTTTGTTTTTTCATACAAATACTTGATGTGTGATCTAGTAAAAACTACAAAATATAACAAAATTCACTGGAGCAAAGGGAATACTAAAAAGCTTGATAATTTTAATTAAAGCTTGATAATTAAAACTTAATTAAATCTTTCTGCGTTTTCTGTTTAATATGATTTTAAACAAAGTACTTGATATTACCCCATAAAAAGAGTTTACTTGGTGCAAAGTCGAATAATTTGGTGACCATCTAATTAAAGATCACTTGAGAAGCTCAAACTCAGGACAATGCTCATTAGCAATCAATTTCAAAAATTACTAAAAGAATTGAAAATGAAGAACTGCAAAATATGTGGTGAAACTTAATTACACAAAAGTTGTTTGAAAGAAGCAAACAAGCTTAACATCAAAAGTTAACAAAATAAAAGCTTTCGTTTTTTTAAAAATATTTTTGTATCGTTAATTGCAATATTTGTAATAGCTTCGGATAAATAAATAATGAAAATATGACGGATTGTGCTTAAAGATGCAGATAAAAATATTTGAAAATCCATACTCCAAATTATATCTTAATGTTAATTTCTCTAAATATATCCTTAATGTAAATCTTTTTTTTGTTTTCAATGTAAATCATTTATTTTTTTTTACTTTAAGCTACAGATAGAGATTTCGGACCTTTAACAAAATAGTACATTGTGTAATAAAACGTGTTGGGACTGCAAGGAAAACAAAAAGAATATTTATAAATATTTTTTTATTGTAAAAAGCAAGTACATTTAAAAAAAAAATGTGTCAATAATAATTCTAAAGGCTTGTTGATTTATCCTTCAAAGATTCAGCTTCCCGTTACAGATTCTGTACAAAAAATATAATAAACAAAATAAATGATATAAATGGAATAAATACTTTAAATACGTACACACATACAGATAATTTAATATTACACAATAATATTGAAAATATTAATGCATATTAACGTGCAAGACGAGGAAATATTTCACTAATTTTCGTATTGATTTGTCAAATCAATGTATATTTTATTCTTTTTTCTACGCTGAAGAACGTTGGAGAGTTTTACAGAATCATGTCGATGTATAACACTTGCTGGGGGGATGAAAAAGGAATTTTTTTTAACTAAACTACTGCTAATATATATCAGAAAACCATATAAAACTGGTTATAAACACTAGGCAAGATTTTTCAACGCAAACGATTTGAAAAATTTGGTTCGAAAAGTTCACCACCGATTTTACGCTGTAGTATTTAATTGCTGAGAGATTTGTTTAAAGTGAGTTTAGAATTTAATGATTATATTAAGTGAGTTTAATATAATCTTTTTAGTTAGAATTTTAGATTAGTGAAGCAGGTTTTGTATTATGTTTTAAATATATCAACGTATGCTTTTCAGATAAATGGCATTTTCGTATAAAACTAAAACTATGACCGTAGCATGTGTGTATAAAAGGTTATAAGCTTCATGCAAAATTAAAATCTCAAAATTGTTATGTGCAGTCCCTTTACGAATACTTGGCACATGCAAAGAAGCAATGCAGAGAAGCATTTTCAATTAATTAAATTTGAATTTTGTTTTTATATCTGATCCGCTATCTTAATTGCTTACGTTACGCATACATTAGTTTTAAAATTGTTTGTTTTCTGTGGTTTTTAAATTCCTATATGTATCTCAATAAATAAACCTAACTGTATTAATCTCATGCTATAATAAAATTTTAGTAGAAAAATGCAATTTATATCATTGTTACTATATGAACTGAATAAGACCCAGACAGACTGAATGGGAATACCAGTATTCTGCCAAAAATAAGTTAGTTTTTTCCTAGACAATCGTTATTTAACTTTAGTAATATTTATACTTAAACTAAAACTAAAGGGCTTATTTATAACTTAAATAAAGATTTAAACAAGTTTATATATGAAGCTACTTAGGAATTGGTTAATAAAAAAGAAAATCGAAAATGAAACGAAAAAACGCCTTTTGTTGTAATGAATTTATAAAAATGAATTGTAAAATATATTACGCAAACAGAGTTTTGAAATGTTTTATAATTAATATATATATATATATATATATATACATATAAATATATATATATATATATATATATATATATATATATATATATATATGTATATATGTATATATGTATATATGTATATATGTATATATGTATATATGTATATATGTATATATATATATATATATATATATGTATATATGTATATATATATATATATATGTATATATGTATATATGTATATATCTATATATATATATATATATATATATATATATATATATATATATATATATATATATATATATATATATATATATATATATATATATATATATATATATATATATATATATAATTTCGTCAAAAAATTGAATTTTTTTTTTCTTTTCTACTTTTAAAATATTGAAAAATTCGAGGTTTATTGTTAATTGTTATTATACGTTATTGTTGGTTAAAAGGAAATATTTGACTTTAAAGATTCTCTACCAGTTCTATGTATGAAATTTTTCGGTTGATTATATTTATTAGTATTTAAAAACTTTTTTTTATATTACTCTGCTTCTTTAATTAAGTTGTTATTTTCAAATATTTATATTCTTTTCAGTATGATTTAGAAGATTTATTTACGTTAAAACTAATTTTTTAAATTGAAATATTACGGGCGTATTTTTATAAGTGAGATAACAACAATATTTTAGTACAACATATTTGAGTTTTTTTTTCACATTTGCCACATGGGATTTAAGGAATGATTCAAAATACTAAAAATAAAGTGAGAAGTTGTAATTTTTGCTTCATTGGATATGTAATTTATTGTTAATATAAATCAATTAGTGCCCCTTTCGTATTAAGAACAGAGTCGTATGTTTGTGTCCAGCAGCAATCTTTTTCAATTATTTTCATTTATTTATAATTCGAAATTTGCAATTTCAGCATGTAACAAGTAGTCCGTGAATTCCAATTTTGGTTCTGGTGCTTTCTCTAATTAGATTTGTTCAAACTTTTCTATTTTTATTATCAAATATACTATATTAGCCACAAATAATAAATGATGCATATTTTTATGAAAAATTATTTATTTAAATTTTGAAATTGTTATATTTTTCGCTTGAAAATGATTCTCTTTTTAGCAATAATTTTTCTTGTTTCAATAATTTATCTTTTTCGCATTCATAATAAAAATCATTTCGGTATTTCTCGGGTTTGTGATGCGCAAGGGAAGTTCTCGGTTATGTTTTGAGTGGTGCATATTCACATGCGGAAGTAGTTCCAGAACGCCCCGACCTTAAAAAAAAATTATACAAAGTACACAATAAAAAATTAAAAAAAAATAAAACAAAAATTAGTGGACAGAAAAAAGGAGTAAAAGTTATAATATATAAATAAAATACTTAAAAGGAAACTTTTTTTTTACCTTACACCGTGCTTACAAATCCGCAAGTATACCAACAGCTGGAATTTTAAAGAAAGTAGGAATGCCATTATTACAAGAATAAATGTACATTCAAGTAATTATAAATTTTCATTAAAAATTTATAATTTAAAAAAAGTATATGTTTGAAACACATTTTAAAAATAAATATTAGTTTATCTTGATTATTTCATTAAGATTCTTCGGAGATCTCAACTTTACAGAACTGTCTAAACAAACTCAAATATTTCAAGTCATGCCAGTTGGAACATTACTAAAGTTTGCATATTTGTTTCGAATTTCAGAAGGTCTTTTCATTTTACTTCTTACATGATTTACATGGTTTTAAAGTATGCTATTTTTCATAAGATCTTCCTTGTTTAAATAAAATATATAAATTTCAATGTCATAAATAAAAAATAACAAATCAGTATTTTTAGTAGCTTTTTTTCATATTTTATCCAATGTGAATACTTATTATTTTAAATAGTCTTTTTGTTAGATTTATTTATAAAAATTTCAAATATTTTATATCTCATTGTTATTGAATATGTTTTTAGAATTTAATGCATAAATTATGCGTTTAATACAAATTTTGCTCTTCCGAACTATTTTCCGTTTTATAACAGTTGATTTTGAAGTAAAATAAATATTAAAAAAACTATTTCATTTGATTAAAATCCAAATTTTTAATCGCAGACCGACAGTAAATTACATAATATATTTAGTCGGAATTATAATTCATAAATTATGGAGCACTTTTTAAAAATTTATTAAAGTTTGTTTAATAAATCTTAATGTTTTAATCTTAATGTTTACTCATCTTGTTTATATGTCGCCGTACTTCAAAACTATTATTTAAAAGATTTTTATAATTGGAATATCGTTTAGTTTAGCAAAAAATTTTCTTTAAGAACAGTTTTGAAATAAAAGTTATTCTGATTTATTGAACTCAACAACCACAGCATTAATCTATGTACGTGTTTTAGGGTGAAACTTGCTTCAGGGTATTTCACGAAAACTGTACGCGCACATGAACATTTGCCCAATACAAAATTTTTTCTTAACGTGTGTTTTTAGAATGAAATGAAACTATGGGAACAAAATAGGTAAATTTTTTAAAAACGGTGAAAAGTAAATATTGTTATCGAATGCATATTCCTAACAACACTTATCTTTTTGTAAACGTAAAAAAATTATTAAAATTTACTTCCAGTTGGAAATATTGAAAACTGTTTACTGAGTTTTTTATGTTTTTAGTACAGAAATAATTTATTGTTATAAAGTTATGCTCAACATCGACCTTGAAACTTACCTTGGCTTATAACAGCTGGAATAGAAAATGATCTGTATTAAAATGCTGTATTTACGAATTAATAATTTTATTATAAAAATTTTAGTAATTGTATTTACGTGATTATTCAAGTCATATTTCCGCAATTCATGAAATTAACAGTCTTTAGAAAACAAACTCATTCCTTATTTTGGAATTAAAATAATTGAAAAAGTAAAATTTTAAGTTTATTATTATAGCTTTTAAATGCCTAAGCATGGAAAATACTTTAAAATTAACAATACTTACAAGCAACTCCTCCAACAGCTGTAAAATTTTAAAAAATTTGTTAATTAAATGGTTAAATAAAATAGGTTTTTTATTTTTATTTTCTTTGAATTAATTAAAATCATTTTTTGTGCAACTTTTCATTAAAATTGAGATTTGTTAGGTACACTAATGTATTCAATCAAAATCAATCTAAAATCAAAACATATGCGAAAACGTACTCCATTGATTTTATAAAACAAATATTTTTTATTTCTTATTTATATCTAGCTTTGATTTATGTAACCACTTTTCCTTCGGAATGCTATTATATATTAGAAACTTTATATTTTTAAAAAAAAAATTTTCCTCCAAGATATACTAAATTTATCAAAATCAAATGAAAGATTAGGTGTTAAATTTTCTTAAAATTCTTTAATTTGAAGAAAAATATTAGAATTACGTTTTAAGTAATTAAAAATATCCAAATGGTGTAAGAGCTGAATAATTTCAGAATCTGAAAATAGAAGTCAAGAGTAACAACGTTTGTTGAATAATTTGATTTTTCATTTAATTCTCTGCACCTCGAGATAGTGCAGATCAGATGTCAAAAATTTTGAAAATGCCTTTGTTTGATAAAAATTCAAATATTGTATTAAAAATTGAAATAAAATATACAGAAAGTTAAAGTGTCAAAATTAGGAAGCGCTGTTCTATTTGGTCTGTTTACAGTTTTTATTTTAAAATTTTATATAAAACAATAATCGTTTAAAGAGATTCTCGTTCAAAGTGTTTTCTAAATATTCTCTTTCATTATATTACATTTTCATGAGAACTTTTCTTATGAGTTGTAGTAATTTCTCTAGTCTTTAAGAAAATAATTAATTGAAAATGTTAATATTTGCAATTCGATTTAGCAATTACTTACCGCCTCCAACAACATCTGCAATAAAAAATTGAAAATATTTAAAAAAAAAATAATTGATCAATTAGAAGTAACATAATTTAATTTTCATTTAAAACGTGAAAATTTTTTTTTTTTAATTTTTTATTCTAATATAAGTCTTAAGAATTTAATTTTGAGAAAAAATTTTTAAATTCATAAAATATGACTCACCAAATGATTGATGAATGAATGGTTTGGGCAATTTCATTGTAATAATAATTATAAGTTTAATTATAATATTATTACATAAAGTGCGATATAAAATTAACCGTATAGTAAACATTTTTCCAGAATTCCTCTTCTTTTAAGCATAGTCAAGGTTAACTGATAATTATACAGATTTGTAAATTTAAGTCTTCAGTTAATTTTATATTAATTTAATTATTTTAATTACTTCTAATCAAATAAAATGCCCTGACCTAGTTCGAAATTCATCTCTTCAATTTCCGTTAAATTGTTACTAAGTGAACGGATAAAAAAGCCTAAAGAATAATTCATTTACCTTATATTTTGGCTTTATTACCCCAAACTAAGTTTTTCTAACAGAAATGTCGTTATTAAACACCACGGTGTTTTCACCAGATTTTTTTTTTCAGTGTACGAATGCTGAACTCAAGGTATTTTTTACTCTTTACAGTAATTTGATATCAAAATCTTTACATTTGGTCTAAGAGAAATCGTATTTAAAATTTCTAAACTAGGTTTTTAACTAGACCTTTATTTACTTTTTTTAATTAAGTTATTCATTTCCTATTGTTTTCATTACTTTTCAAATTTATTTTAGATATTAAAATACAAAATTTTAGTTTTTTATACTTACCGCCGAGTGTATCTGCAACTGAAAATGAGAAAAGAAATTATATTTTAATTTAAAAATTCAAACTTAATATGAAGAAAAAATGTGATTTTTTTTTTAATTTCTTGCCAAAACATCATTGTTAATCTTCGAAAAACCTTTTCTCTTATTCCAATATTCCAGTATTATTCCAATATTACCCGGATATTGACTTTCGTCATTCGGGTATCAGAAAGGTAGGTTTGTACAGTAATTTATACAGTAGTAGAAGGGTTGATTGAGCTCTATCTCAGGGTCATCGCATTCATTGGGTCCATGTTGCTCCCACATTAAGAAGGACAATTAGTTATGTGAATAGGAGAAAAGAACATCAATGCCTTATCAGGGATTCGAGTGCTAAACCTCGAGGTCAGCTCCCTGACCATCGTACAGTCGACCGGCACCTTCGAAAAAATTTAAATGCACACTTTTTTCTTGATTGATGTACAGAAAATCAAAGTTTTTTGATGCTTCATGCTTTTTTTAAAAGTAAATCTGCTTAAATATAAAAGAAAAATAAAAGGAAATTGTTTAAAGCATTCAGATTTAAATTGGTAAAAGTTATGGGAGTGCATTTTTTAATTATTTAAGAAATCGTTTGCAGTTCAATTTATTTGTATAATATTTAATTTTTTTTTCTTTTTTTGAGTTCAAACTTAACATGAAAAATGTTTAAAAAAAATTAATTAATCTAGAAATATTTCTTGCAAATATAGGGGATTTAATAATTAAATATATACTGAAAGTAAACTATTTTTAATACCAAAATTCTGTTTTTAAATTTACACCAAGTATAAGAATAAAAAAATTTCAAACAACAGACTTTACTTACCACTTTTTACTGCCGCTGTAAAAATTATATTTTATGCAATTTCATAACATTTAGATTGCAGTTGTTGCAGTTGAAATGTCGAACATTTTTTTATACAAGTTATATAATACTATATGGAATTAGAAACATATTTTATTTTCGGAATGTAATTTTACATTTCTAAAAGGAGGCGAAATTTTCAAAAAGTAGATACTTTACTTCCATATATCATAATATTCACTGTTATAATATATCCCTATATATTCAATAATATCATTACACTTATTAATATCATTTTTACATATAGTTTGGTTGTTTTATTTAAACTTGCTATTTAAGGAATTTATATTTGCCTGTTTTCAAATATAGTATTGTTTCAAATTTATGAAAAAAGAGAGTTTTACTAATGTAATTATAAGAAATTACTTGGACATAAAATAAAACCAAAACATTTGCCACACCTTTCATATTAATTAATAAAATTTAAAAAAATTACTCCAAAAAACCTCATTATTACTTATTTTCAAAATATATATTGTCTATAGAAACACTAAAAGGTAAATACTTAGGTCTCTATTTGGAATTTAACGGGGTGTTGCTCTTAAAGAAGATCCATCGACAAAAAACTTAAACCTAAATAAAAATTGCTTTTGCACTAAAAATATGATCAAAACTACCAAAATATGGTAAACCATACCATGTTTCGGGCTCTAGGGTAACACCAAGCAAAGCGCTACGTTAATGAATTTGGTAAAACTAACAACAAACATGATTTTCATGTTACAAATTTTGAAAAACGTTGTGAAATTCGGTTTTGTTACTATGATATCTTAGATCATGGCAAAAAAAAGGAAAAAGAAAAAAACTATTTATTCAGTTAAATTTGCTTTTTAGTTTTTTTTTACTAAATATGTGATTTAAATATCTATAACTAAATAAATGTTTTTCAAACGTTTGAAAAACTTAAATTTTGTTGTTTTCAATTTCGGGTAAAGTTTTAATATAAAAATGGAAAAATTGCCAAATAGTTAGATACCATATAATTTGGTTTTTGTAATCATAATTAAGGTCTGTTTTAATAAAAATATCATTAACCAGCTGTATGGTAAATTTACCAGAATTTTTTTTCAATGTGACTCATTTTTAATTTTGTTATGGTTTCAACATTTTATTTCGAGTAAAGTTTCGTACTAAGCTTTTTTCTTCGCGAGGGAATTTTAAATGTAGGTTCAAACTTCTGAAAATAGCAAATCTCAGGATGCAGTCTAGTAATTACTATATTCTCTTTTATAATTTAATGCATTTATAATATACACCTGACAAAACTAACGACAATAGATTATGCAAATGTTGAAGATTTCACTTAGTGTGGAAATTTTAATAGATACTATTTTGCAACAATTCTAGAAATATCGTAATTTTTCAGATATTAAAACAAATAGTTAAACATTCAATTTCAGTACTAAAATGTGAAATAGACTTTCTTTTTATCTTCCTTCCAACTAAAATTTTTATTCCATCTTAAAAAGAGTTTATTTTAATTATATTTTCTAATTGTATATTTAACGAAACTAAGATATGGAATATTTGAGAGTTAAATAAGAAAATAGTGAAAATAATAGAAAATACTTACTGCCAGCTATGTCGACAACTGTAAAAGATATAAAAAGAGAAGTATTAGTTTAAAATTATGATACACTACACAAATGCGCTAATAAGCATTTAAATTAAAAAATCTCTAACACATACCTCCTCCAACGAGATCTAAAAAATTAAAAGTGTAGACAACATTATATATATATATACACATTTGTATAACAATTTCAGGAGCTATAATAAGAAAATTCATTTACACTAAACATCAGAGATATACTTACTACCTGATATAAAAAACACACCAAAAATATGATTATCAGTTCAAAACAACATTTATGTTTTTTATAAAGTATAATGTATTAATTAAAAATTTCTACATTCACTTATATATATATATATATATAAATATATATATATATGTATATATATATGTATATGTATGTATGTATGTAATGTAAAATATAATTACCAGTTTGGACTGGAAAAAAACGCAAAGTATTTTATTATATAATATGATATATTTTGCAACTTAAGACATGAAGTGATATGTTTTAAAACGTATCAAATTAAAAAAAAAATTGCATTAAATATTCCAAATTATTTACCTGCTGAAGCAGCCTCTAAAAAATAAATATGTGTAAAGAATTTTGAATTCAATAATTTTTATCAAAAATTTCATTTATGCTTAAAAAAAGTCTTAGGAAAAAGTTAATTTATCATCTAAAAATTTCAGATACTGTTCAGAATTTTCAAATAAAAGTAAGAACCATTAGATAATTAACCATGATTAAACATAGGTTTAATAGATAACCATGATTAAACCATTTAGATGATAAATTTATTACTCAACATTAATTTAAATTAATAGTATCATATCCAAATTTCTGAAATAAGTTTAAAAGGAAAGATTAATTATGTATAAAAATCTGGTGTTTAACCAGGCTTTAGTTCACGAGATTAATTTATTACTTTAACCACAGTGATTAATTTAAAATGTAATTTAGAAACTTACCGTCAGCAATTTTTCCAACTGGGAAGAGAGGTAAAATAAAAAAAAATATAAATTAATTTTTTTTAAAAAAATATATCATTACTAGCAACTAAAACAAATTAATAACTAAACAAATCCAATTTCTCCAGACATGACTTTATTTACTACAAGAAAAATAGTTAAGAAAGCTGAGTGCAAAATTTATAGCTCAGAATCTCTTGAATTCAGATCTCATAGAATATATTTTTCTAAGAGTGCTTATTTCATCAAAGCTGTTTTTTTTTAAATATACTGCTTCGAAAAGAAATATTGCAACAAAAGTTGGTTTTTGGAGATGCAGATAAAATCTGTCATCCTTTCAAGTAGTCTTTAATGATTCTAGTTTAACATTCACTGGTTTTTTTAATATAGTTAGGTGCAATTGTAGGTTATTGTTTACCTATAATTGACAATTCTAGGTAATTTATAATTGTGTTTTCCAATCCCTTATTAATGGTTTTATTGTCAAGATGTTTTACAAAATGTCACATATGATTACAAAGACACTTGGTTTTGATATTTCAATAGAATGATTAGGCACGTTTTTTGCAATTTGGAAAATTTATAATTTCTATTGTGTTATTTTTTCATTTTAGAGAATAAATTATTACAAGGAAAATATAAAGTATGTAAATAGTTCATTCATCGTTATCTTCGAAACGGAAACCTCGTATGTTGCAGATATTTTTGATACTGCTGTAACTTTCATTTATTAATTGTTGTACAGTTTAGCGTTTCATAAGAAATATTCGGGAATAACTAAAAAGTAATTCTAGCAGGTTTAAAATAAACTATCTCTCAAGTATTTTTAAAATTATTATTTTAATTAAGATGTTAAAATCTGCAGAGAAAATTTTCGATTGATATCGAAATTGGATGCAACTGTGTTTTTTTTATTCACTAACAATAAACAAATAAAAATATTTAATCAAAATTCAATTTTAAAAAAATAATGAAAACATTTTAATATGTTTACATTTAAATTTTAATGCAGTTTTATTTACTTAAAACGATGGATTTCTTTTAAACAAAAAAGTCCACTTTCCGGTGAAACTTATTAATAAACGGCGTACACATATTAAATTTTCAATCGTATTTTTGTAATTTTGGTTTTTTCAGCTAGTTATTCTTCCTCCTATATTCAAAAATTATAGCATTTTTTTTTCACTTTTTAAAAACCTTGATTCAATATTACTTGTAAAGAGAGACTTAAAAAACATTTTCAAGCTATAATAAAAAATAACTAAAAATTAAATATAATGTATAAATAATTACCTCCACAAGCAAGATCTGTAAATAATTATTTTCAATTTTACATTTGTTAAATTTGTATGTGCAAGCAATAACAGAGTTTTGGAAATTATTATATTGTGAAAAAACAACAAGAATATGTTTAAATGTATATGTCATTCTATCTACAATTTTTAAATAATGAAATAATAACTAATGGACTTCTACTTAACACGACTGTAGAATAGAAATACAATAATATGTGCCTTTGCATTCAGTTACCGTATTTTCTTAAATATTTATTACGGTAAGTATGATTTTTTGTATCACAGAATCAAAAAATACGAAGATTTAAAAATCTTAATCCTCTTTAATTATTTCTAAGTTTCAGTTTCCGAAAACAAGAAACAAAAAAGTCGAGTTCAACCTTTTGGCCATGAGATTTGTTTAGGAGAAAATGATGATAACAAAAATATTTAAATTTGCCTTGTTTATGACGAAATAGTTTTCGTATAAACATGCAATGCAAATATAGAGGCGTATACTAAGTTTGAATTCTAAATAACAGTGAATAAATGGTTTGATTTCCTGTAATAAATAATGAAATATTTATTCAATATTTGCGTTTAATCAAAACATATAGCTTTTCTAAATTTATAATTTTTTTAGTATAATTCAGCATTTAACAGAGAAAAAAATCTTCTAAGTGTATTACAAAAGCATATTGCTCATTTTTAATTCCAATATTAAATATTCCTTTTTTTTTCTTCTTTCGTGTATTTTTATGTATGACAACTATTATTTCAGCTATTGCAATAATTGCTACAAACTATTGTACATTAGTCAGGCTCTGGATTACGCATTAGTTCTTAATGATAATCCATTGGCAATAATGGCGAACCACACTTAAGATAGAAGAGCAGTAATCACTGCATTCGTACTCTGTTCATATCGTCCAAACCGTTCTGAGAGAATTCTGGTTATGTTACCGCAGAAGACGGTGGGAGGTCAAAAGACAAACATTCGAGATTGAAGAAAGAGCAGACCAATCAGAACGCACTCTACTAACCTTACACCTTGATTGGGTGATATTTAAATTTAAAATTGTATTTTTATGGGCTGTAATGATCTTTTTCCACTTTATCTTTTGACCGGCAGTACTGGTCAATAAAATATAATTCAACATTTTAACGTTATATAATTTGGTGGAAAGCAGTTCGATTTAAACTTTCCTTTCTCTGCCTTCTAAACCGACTGAACAGTTGAAAAATTTTACAGCACCTATTCGTAAAAAATGTTTAAACTTTAAAAAGTATATATCAAAATTCTCTTACCATCTATTCCGTTTCCAACTAGAAAAAGTAAAATTTATCAATAAATAGTGATAAATGGTGGATTTTAAATAGTATGTTTATACTTTCATTTAGTTCTGTTATCTAGTTGTAAAAAGTACTGGAACTACAATATTATTCAAACAGACAGATTTTAAATTAATATTGGGTACAATGTTGTTGTTTTTTTTTTGGAAATTTTAAATATTGGAAAACAGTTGTCGAGTTATTGTAAAATGAAATCGATTTAAAGAAATTTTTTGCAAGATATATGAACTACAAAGTATTAAATGAGGTTAATTGAGATCAATAAGACTCTCGTAATTTTACTACTATGCTTCACTGTAATGGCTACTCAAAAGCATACAACAGCGATTCTCAACCTGTGGGGCGTGCCCCCCTAGGGGGGCGCGAGCACACTAGATGGGTGGCGCGAGAATATCCAAGAGAAAATATTATTTAAAAAAATGGATTGACTGGATTAAAGTAAAGAGCATATACTCATAGAAAACAAAATACATTTCGACATATTTAATAACTTATTAAAGTAAAGCAACTTATTAAATCAAAACTTAGGTGGGAAGCCAAAGGTGGCTTTGCTTTGAGGATTTTTCCTAATTTTATGTGTGGCTGAAATTTTTTTGTAACATCTTACATCTATCTCTAAAACATATCACGTATACTTTTAATTGTAAAAGAAAATTTCATTTATTTTATAGTATAACTTCAAAATTGTAGCTTCTGAGCCTAAGGTTCCAAAGGCGGCCCATATATTGAAATCACTTTTTCACTTACTCAAATTGTCTTTAGAAAAGACCCTTGGACTGGCAAACGTCTTTTAAAAAGGCACTTTAAGTGTCTCGCTGGTAGGGACAAGTTTTCCGACTTAAAAAAAGATATTTGTTTTTAGAGTGTATAATTTGTTTATATATCATTTACATTGATAGTTCTTGTGTGACGTCACTAGCTATTCTTTTGAGTTAACTCATTAGAATAAAACAAGAATTACGGAGTTAGTTCTTTCAAAAGGGTCAACTAACCATAACTAATAAGTAAAAGTTAAAAATAACTATACTAAAGTTAAATAACCTAATCCATAACTAGTATAAAAACAACACTATAGCTAAACACTCTAAAACAACACACAACACACTAAAACAACACTAGTATATAAACACAAATTTACAAGAAAATACCAGAATTTACTACAAAAACACTCATAACTGCCATGAAAACACCAAAAAAAAATACCTGAAAAACTGCTTTTAATGCAAACAAAATAAAAAATTTGAAACAAAATATCGCAAAATCTACTAAAGTGCCGAGAACGTCTAAATATTATAAAAATTTAAAAAATACCTAAGTTCCACATTTGCTTAAAATTAAATAAATCAATTAAATTAAATTCAAATATTCAATTAAATCATTGTTTTTGAGAAATAATATACTACGTACTGATTTATAATTAATTCTTTTATAGATTTCACGTTTGCTTCCGAAGGTGGCCCACGTGTCTCCAAAGTGGCACAGGTGTCGGGCCACCTTGGAAACATGCATATGGTCACCATTTGCACGACTTAAAAATACTAGTATGATAGATCAATTCAAATTAAAGTAATTTGGTTAAAGAAAGAGAAATAAATCTTCAAAAAACACATCATAACTCAAAGTTCTAAGAATTTAAACGCATATAAATAACAATATCTTCGTACCCGGAAATTAGAATGACAACTGCAAAAAATTAAATCACTTTATACAATGAAGGCCATTGAAAGAAATCTCTTCCAATTCAGCCACGTGTACCTCAGATACAAGGTTTACAATGCAGCAGGGCCATCTTGTGATTCAAAATAAAAATAATTCTACTTTTGGGGGGTGGGATACTTTAGGAGCACTGGCCACAGGGGCGGATTAAGCTTACGCGGGGCCCAAGGCCATTCAAATTTTTGGGTCCCTTAGATTAAATTTTTTTCTTTTATATTTTTTCTTTATTCAAATATAAAAGTATTTATATATCTTTTCATTTAAGAAAGCATATTTATAATAAATAATAATAAATAAAATTTTACTTTCTTCTGTTAAATTAGAACTAAAAAAATTATCGTATTTTATTAATATATATTTGAAATTGAATTTTTTTTAAAAAATCTTTGTTTTTCTTAATTTTTCAAAATCATTTTCAAATTTTTTCAGGGGGCTTCTAATCATTGAGGGCCCCGGGCCATGGCCTAGTCTGGCCTAATGGGTAATCCGCCCCTGACTGGCCACCTTAGGCTCACCCTCCTTACATAATCAAAACATACTAAATTAAGAACAAATTTAATAATTATTAGTAACTTCCTTGGGCCTGTCTTGCAGAGCAAAGTTTTTCGAGGTAAAGCTTAATATTAGAAATAGCCACTCTCAATTCTGTTACTATATTTAGCCGAGATCTATATTTTGTCTTCAAAGAAGCCACAGCAGAAAATCTAGTTTAACAAAAGTAGGATGTTGAAAATGGTAATAGAATACGAAATGTCCTTGTTTTTAGTGCAGAAAAATCATCCTTTACTTTCAAATAGTGATTTATTGTTAAATTGTTTTTTGGTTTCGCCACTCGTCATGAAGTCCATGAAGTTTTCTTCCTCATCAATTGAGAGTCCTTCGGGAGTCTTATGAAATGAATCCCTAACCCACTCGTAACTTGTTATCAGTTTGTTGTCAGTAAGAAATACTTTTTAAAAATCTTTGCCAGCATGGCTAAATGATTTTCAATAGTTACAAAACAGCTTTTGCATGTTCTTATTCAGCCTTGTAAGTTTTCATTCACATTTGCAAACATTGTTAGGTTTTTTTACTTTAAATTTCTGCCCCATAATTCCAATTTTCTACAAAAACCTTTAACTTTATCACTCGTCCCCAACTTATGTGTATTTGCTCCTTGGAATTGAAGATTCAAGTTATTTAATTTCTCGAATATGACGACCAAGTAGCTCAATTTCATCACAAATAAACAATCGCGAAAATTCTCGGCTTCCGGTCTGTTATCTTCTAGGAAAACGGTGATTTCTTCTCTTAATTCATAAATACGTTGGAAAAATTTTTCACGTGATAATCATCTTGCCTCGCAATTAAATAGTAAAGCTGAATATACTGAACCCAAGTCTTTACAAAGTGCGGAAAAGGTTCTCGATCTGAGGGGTCTCATTTTTATATAATTTACTACGATTACAACCGTAGTTAACACAATATTTAAACCAGGACTCATTTATTTCGAAGCCAAAGCTTCTCTGTGGATCATGCAATGTGTTCAGACCTATTGAGGCCATTTTTGTTTTACAAGTGCTTGTATACTTTGGAATCTTCCGGACACTGAACGAGCACCATCGGTTCATATTCCAACGCAATTTTTGCTTTCTATGTTTGCCTCATTCATAAAATCATTTGAAATAGCAAATAATGCAAGCGCTGTTGTTTTGAGTAGTTCTATTACTGACCTATTATCACAAAATCGAACATAGGCAATTAAATGAGCAGCTTTATTAATATATGTTGCTGTATCTGCTGCCTGTTCATCAAGCTGTATTGAAAACAATTCGTCACGCAACTTCGAGAAAAGCTGACATTATACATCTTCAGCTATATCACCAATTCGACTAGCAACACTACCATTTGAAAGAGGCATGGACTGCAATTGTTTTGATAAATCATCTCCAAACATAGTTTTTATAATCTCAATTGCTGCTGGCTTTCACTTTACTTTTGTTATGGCAGTTAGTTAAAAATAATTCAAAATAGCTCATATACATTATTACTGAATACATTTTACTATAAGCCGGGGGCGCGATGAAAATTATGATTGAAAACTGGGCCGCGAATACTGAAAGGTTGAGAAACGCTGGCATACAAAGAAATAGTTCATAATAAGGAAGTGCCCCTTGCGGTATCTGACGACCTTCCCGAACACAGGTTCCTATGGCATTTTACATATGATAATAAGTACCTTATATTAAATATATACCACATCTACCAAAGTTTGCCGTAGTATATACGCTACCCTATGTTCTATACAACAATTTTAAACTCCTACATTTTGACAAAAGCATAGACACCAAAAGAAATTTAAGATAATAAAACCCGTAACTTACAGAGGATAAATGATTGCAGATTTAAAATCAGTGATACAAAAATATCAAAGATCTGTTGGAATATCTCTTGTAACGGAAAGAAACAAATTTACCCAGCGCAATT
Organism: Parasteatoda lunata; assembly: GCA_949128135.1. Taxonomy (NCBI): domain Eukaryota; kingdom Metazoa; phylum Arthropoda; class Arachnida; order Araneae; family Theridiidae; genus Parasteatoda; species Parasteatoda lunata. Next base: position 27,482,146 of record OX421974.1, on the reverse strand, counting down.
AATTAAATGTTAATTAAATTCAAAAAAAAATTCTTATTGATTTCTTTTCTTTTAACGGAGCTGAATTAATTTTTCTGCCGCCTCATTCTATTGCGATAGCCAAAAATTGAATATTTAATATAAGGAAAATACTTACGCCCATGATCCACATCTGTTTTTTGTAAGAAAATATACAAGAAAATTAATAATATACCGTAAACTTTACGAATTTTTATTTAAAAATTGAAAACAACATTTATGACTGCAATTTGTAATGAAGTGCGTTTTAATGCTTAATTTATCTTAGAAAAATGAAGTAGAACTTATTGGCAGAATTTAAAAAAAATGATAATTATCGTTACTTTTTTATAAAAATGTTAATGATTTATAATTTTTCACGAAAATTCGAAATGATTAAAACTCAAATTTAACAATTATTTAAATATATATTAAACATTGGCATATGCAAATGAAAGTTAAATTTTGTAATGGAAACATTAAAGACTGAAATATTACTTACTGTCAACTAAGCCTTGAGCTGAAATAACATTGAAATATACATTTTTGAAATGAAAGGGAATAAAAAATATGTTTGCAAATGAAAAATACAAGTCATTTTACCAAAAATTCGTTTGTATAATGAAAGGGAACAAGAAAGTTTAGTGTATTTTCAAATAAAGGTTTGCTAAGAAACACTTCATTAGATGATTTTTCTTTTGTTTAGGCTTTTCAAGCACACTGTAAATTACGGTATCAATCAAATTTCAGAATAAAGTACCGGCACTTTGGGCACATTATTCATAAAGTCTATTTCTACTGTTACATATTATACAGTAATTTTTACAGTAACATGTATTTAAGTAGAGTAATTTAATGATTTTACGGTGATAACTACTGTAAAAATGTCTGTTTTTCAGATTTTTTTTACTGTCTGTTTTTCTGACTTTTACAGTATAGTATAAGTAAAAAAATTTATTTATAATCGAAGTATATTATTCAAATCAAGTAACACAATCTAAATCTTACACTTGGTTAATATGTTTTGTTTTGGACTAAGAAAATGTTATGAAATTCAAGTTTTAGCGTCGCAAATTGCGTTTCAGGTTTCAATTTAATTTTTCCTTAAATTCAAAATACATTTTCAAATACTATTTTATACTGAAACAGAATAATACATGATTTCTGTTTCAATAGAAAAAATATTTAAAGCGTTACTCAGTTTATGCGATTCATCTTTTTAGAAATAATTTGCTGAGTAATGTAAGTATGCACAATGAAATTTGATTGTTGCTTTGGCAAAAAAAATATGTAACATAGCATGCATTCAACTATAAAATTCAAAAATCTTACCAGCGTGTCCAACATCTAAAATATGTTATTATAATCAGTAATTAATCTCATGTATATAACATACTCTCGTCTAATTGTCAATTTTATTTACAAGATATACCACCATTTCGCCCTCAATGTATATTTTTGTTAACATTCTTGTTGAATTTAATTTAAAATAATTTGTGTTAAGAGTCGAATTTTTAAGACTCAACAATATTTAATAAACAAAGGCTTTACTATCAAGATTACAACTTAGATTAATAAAGCAAATTTAAAAGAGGTGATTCATCATTATCAAAAATGAATTAATTCTGGTACATCAGCTAAAGGAGCTTATCAAACATAGTTGAAGTTCATTTTTTTAAATGTTGAGGAGCGTGCTTTGTACGTTCTATAATTTCTAATTTTATTTTTTTCTTGCTTTCGTAACTATAAGCTTAACTATAAAACTATTTAAAATAAAATTATAATTATTGAAAATAAAGAATTTTTTTTAATGTATCATACTTACGATCAACAGCATCACCTGTTAATTAAAATATACATACAAAAATTAATTTCAAATCTGTTATTTAACATTTAAAAAAATAATTTAAATTTTAATTTTTAGTTAACAAAAACAGGTGCCCTACAAAGGCTCACATTTTTTGTTATTGTATTTAAAAGAAAAAAATTCAGAGACAAATTTTAAATGTTTTTAAACATTACTGGCAATATATCATGAAAAATAAAGAACACGGTGTTTATTTATTTCTTTTTTTTTTTTTCATTTTTCACTTATTTTTAATACTGTTCATATTTGCAGGAAAATAGTTACTCAAAATTATTATTTTTTGAACAAACAACGAGACTTTTGCAGCAAATTTTAATAAAATAATATGAAATGAAATTTATATCATTATAAATAAAAAATATTTTCGTTTAAGTAAGACATAATTTATATTGTTTTGGGAACTTCATCTTGCTTTCCATAAATAGAGAGTAACCCTATAGATGTTCTTCAAATAGCGAGAATTGTTTTATTTTAATATTTCATACTTATTCGTTAGCGACTGACAAACTCTCGGCTTTAATGAAATAATAAATGTTATTAAAATAAGCATTAAATAAGCTGTCTGTTTCTTTTTTCAATTAAAAAAAACACCTCAGAATATAGAAATGGATAAAATGAATATAGAAATAGATTATAGAAATGGTTGGCACCCTGAAAAACAGTTAGTTACTTGCAATAAAACTTACAAGCCCGAAGCTTAGGTGAGTTAGTAAAATTATTGAAATAGATAAGAAATATCTTTACAACCTCGGATACACTAAAGGAAAGAAAATGCCTTTTAGTACTTCATTGATTTCAAAAATACTTAGTTTTAAAAGGGTTTAATTACAACTGACGAAATCCTAAGAAAATAAACAAACAATCTGAATTCCGATTCGAAATTTGTGGTATTAAAGATTTTAGATCTTAAAAAGACATTTCTGATAGAATATTGAGTAGAAGTAAAAAATAACGAATTATTTCACCTTTAACGCAAGCTTTGTAAAAAAATGAGGTTTAAATTATGCAACAGCAAAGAAAAATGACTTGAATCAAAGAATAAGCAACACAATAAAAAGCTGTGCGACAGTCAAAATTATAAAATAGCATCCATTGTTATCACTTGCGTAGTTTTTTCATTTTTTTTTCATGAAAAAAGATTAATAAAATAAGAAGATTGATTTAAAGTAAAGTAAGAAGATAAATTTATATATATATATATATATATATATATATATATATATATATATATATATATATATATATATATTATATATATATATATATATATATATATTATATATATATATATATATATATATATATATATATATATATATATATATATATATATATATATATATATATATATATATATATATATATATATATATATATATATATATATATATATATATATATATATATATATATATATATATATATATATATATATATATATATATATATATATATAAAATAAATTTTTTTTTTTACCTGCGACTCCCAAGAGATCTAGAAAAATAAACGTATTTATTAGAAAACTGAATATGTTTTTACGAATGTAAGTTATTGCTGTGTTATTTACAAATTTTGAATATAAAATATTAGCATATTTTATTTGTAATATTTCTTTTTTTGCATTTGTATTTATCGGATAATGTCAATACTCCTTTTCTTCGTTTAGAATTGATGCAAATAGCTTTGCTAGTATGCAATATTGTTTCTGTTCTAATTTTAATATTGTAGAATAATATATAGAATAGAACTGCAAACCTAGTTTGTTATTCAAAATTTTAAAACTAGTTTTAGAAATTATTTAAAATATTTTTTCGTGTTAAAAAATCTGTTGCTAATGTACAAGGCAGAGAACTGTTGAAAACATTTTTTTTTCAAATTTTTCCGTTTAAGGAATTTATTACAATATTAACTGCTTAAAGTAGCTCTTTATTTTAACGTGTACACATAAAAATATGAAATCTCTGCAAAAATAAAAAAATTATAAATTGACATTTTTAAAAGACAAAAAGTTAAATCGTAAATGATATTTACATATTTGAGTAATATATAGGCATTTTTTGTGGTAAGATTTTACACTATATTATTTAATTTAGTTTCTTTTGAAGTAAAATATTTTCTTCTTTGAAACAAATGTAATTTTGGGAAGGAAAATTTTTAAACACTTTTTTATTTTGTGATTTCCGTGCTAATACCAAATTATGGCGTGGCATTTTTCGAATATGTTTTAAATAATAAAATAATTTTTTTACGTAAATTAGCTGCATAGTCCTGCATTATTATTCACTACGTAGATTTATATACTGTCAAAATCTCTATTAAATGCTACTTAGTTTTTTTTTCTAAATTATGCGCAAATAAAATTTTTGGTTCTGTGCTTGCCAAGGCAGCAGAATTAGGCATTCTCCAACGTGTCTCAACACGTAGAAAAAGCCACGCGTGTTGTTTTTAGTGAAAGTGAAATTTTTATGTTTCAGGTAAGAAATGGATAGCAACAAACTCATTGCCTGTTAAAAAACCTAATATCAAGCAAACTCTGTTTAGATATCATACACAAAACAGCTTATACATCCGATACAAAATTTCATCTTTTCTTTAAATTAACGTCCGCAAAAAGATCAAAGTATTATAGTACACGAAATATTTATGTATCACAATTAGGTAGGTGCAACTAATCACACGTGGTTGTGTCTAATCATCACGCGGTTGTGTATGGCATGCGTATATTAAGCGTGGTAAGTTGTAATGCTACAACTTAAAGGCTTGTGTTTATTAAAAAACTGAAGAAATTTTCAGTTCAGATTTATTTGTATACCTGAAAGCGATGTCACGTCTATGTGTCGAACCTGATTGGTTGACCTACGCGTGACGTTGCTTGCAGGTATCCAATTACAAAATGTAAATAATAGTTTACTTTGCGTCATAGATAGTTAAATATAGTTGTAATTTGAATGTTTAAAATTTTAAAATGAACTTACTTCCATGTAACGTAGCATCTGAAGCAACAAAGAAATATTCAGATTAATATTCATTCAAAAGAAAAAGAAAATTTCTATATTTTCAGCTGCATAATTAAGTTATTTATTAAATAAACGTAAATAGTGTTCCATGAGTTAAGGACTCCAAAAAATATATAAATAATTTTTTTTTTAAATTGCTCATTCATCAGAAAGTAAATATTATGAAGTTCTTTTACACAATATCTTACTTTTTTGGTCTTGTTAGTTCTGTTAAAGTCCGTTCAAACGCAATCTGTACCCGAGCGATGATATTTGTTGACTAAGAGAATGCCATGAATTTATAAATATTGAACTCTGTATGTACTATAAGTTTTGGTAAATAGAGCGAGATTAAAAGCAATGTATTTTTAACATAATCTTTGTTAAATTTCTCTGTATATAATCCAGCAAAATTATTTAAAAATTTTAATAACGGTCACTGAAATTTATATCAATGTTAAAATAATCAATAATTTGCACAATTTTATTAAAGATCTTAAATTTTACTGTCACTTTTATGATATTTTTGTTTAATCTGCTTTGAAACCTCATCTTATTTCATTAATTTTTGAAATAGGCAATACTAAAAATTGATCTTAAATGTATAATTTTGCTCATAATTTATATTAACCAATCCAAACAGGATTAAATATTTAATAGGGAATGAAATCATAGTACTTAATGATGCTTATTGAAAATTTGACAACTTTTTTTTTTATATTTCAAACTTTTTATAGATAAGTAAATAGTTTGGTATTTTCTATCATTCTTTTTGTATTTTGAAAGTGATAAGTCATTTTCTTAATTTTGTATAGGAATGTACTATTGTATGTGGACTATTAGAATGAACCATTCTGAAAACAACTTTATCTAGAGAAAGGAACAGATTTTTTTTCAATGTTACTGTAACATTAACTTGTTCCTATAAAAAAAATATGTAGCATAATAAACATCTTCTTACCGCTTATTATACCTTCAGCTAGATAGTACATACAAGAATTTTGTTATTGAATAAAAGGTACAAAGATTTACTGAATAAAAACATTTTCAGAATAAAAACATTTTCAGAATAAAAAGATAATAAACACAGATGAAACAACATCATTTTTCTCTCATGTAAAACGTGATGAGTATTAAAATTAAATAAACTCATTGATACTTGAACTCACTTAATAATTTTTTTGAATTTTTAATTAAATGAAATATTGTATGGTTAGAAAACAAGAGTGAGTCTATAATTAAATGTGAAATTTATTTTTATTCACAGCTGGCGATTATTTTTAACTGAAGGAAAGTCAACATCTTAACGTTATAATAATGTTTATGGAAAAGCGTTAATAATGTTGACAATTAAGGAACATAATAGTTAACTTATTTAAACATTAGCCTAACGTGACATAAAAACTAAAAATGATGCATTCATCTAAAAAAAAAAAATTATTCATATAAATATTCCAAAGAATTTTTCAAGTATTAAATATCGGTAAATAAATTTCTGCCAAGAGTGATCAAATTAGTTTTTTTAATTATTTTGGACATGTATCAATAAACTACCACTTACCATTATTAATAATTCCTGTAAATAGGAAACATTTCTTCTAAATTAAAAATTTTAATCATTTAATAAAAGAGCATAGAAATTGTTTATAGAAAGCGTAATAGAAAGCATTTCTGGGAAATTTTTTTACAGCTGCAACATTTTTTTTATTATTAGACCCTACAAATAATAGTAAATAATAAACATTTTAAAATTTTTATTATGATAATGTTGGCTCTATTCACATGTATACTAGTGCGAAGAGTTAAAACTTGTGTTTTGAAAATCAAGGCTTGGGAAAGACGAATAATCCATTCAAAGTATATCTACAATGATTATATCGTTTGATTTTTTATCTTTTTATTATCGAGTTTGCGTCTATTTCCGAATTTGGTAATTGCGAAAATTTTACGTTACAGTATATAAAACATCCATAATTTAATAATTACTGAAAATTTGACTGATTAACGAGGAAAAACATATCAATGTTATAAATGATAGTTAAATGATAAAATATATTACCTATTTCATATTTTAAATATTTTGAAAGAGCTCTTTAAATAAATTTAAAATATTTTAAATTTTAAAATTTTTTTTGAAATATTGCAACAATAAAAAAATTTCTAAATTTATATTAATTAATTACATGGAAAGTGCAATAAAGGCACGAGAGTTTGATCTAAGATTTGAAGATTTTTTTCTAAGATAAACTATAATATCGTTCAAAACTGTAGCATACTTTATAAGAGTTAGGTTAAACTATGATATCATGAAAATAATTGCATTTTAAACTTGAATTAAGACACAATGGCGCAATTTCAACGGAAGGTCAGTTGAATTTTGCACCTTAATAAAGTTGAATTAAATTTTCAATGAATTATATCTCCCGTAGCAACGAATTTTTGAAAAAGAAAATTAGTTAAGGAAATAGATGAATAATCTTTCGTTTTTTGGAAATTTTTGTTTTATTTATTTGTATTGTCGATTAGTTATAGTTTGTCATTTTAAAATTCTTGATCTATCTTTAAATATGTAATTATTTTACAAAAAGAGCTTTTTTTTATTAAGAAATAAAAAAAATCAAAATTTACTATTAGAAAACTGAGATAAATGTAATAACTTAATAAAGATTTATCTTAACCTGAAATCAGATAAAGATAATTGTGATTTTTAACATGATATTACAAAGTTACAGAGTTTCATATACAGACAGAAAATGCGCAAACTGTATAATTTTCAAATATCGGGTATTCATTCATTTCGTTGCTAATCACATATAAAAAAAACGCTCTTATATAAAATTATATTAATTATGTATTTTACCAATAAAAACCTCTTTTCTTTTGGGGAAAATATCCTCAAAATCATAAATAGAAGCTATTACGAGAAATATAAGTGAGCCTTCTTGTCGATTGTAAGAATCTGGAGTGATAAGCACAGAATAAATTTTCATTTACGAAATAATATTTTTACATGCAGTTAATAGAAAAAATCATTTCTTACCTGAAATGCCTCGTTCCACTATATCAGAACATAATAATTTGCATTTTATTAAAAATAAAACAAAATTAGTTACACTTTAGAATTACTAATACTATGGTTAGAACTACTTAAAATTAAAATTTTCAAAATCATTATTTTTATAACATATTCGTTACCTAAATTTTAAGGAAACTACTATACATAGTCAATTTCTAGGATCTAGATTTGTAAAAGTTTAAAAAAATTTTTATTAATGGATTATGTACATTTCACTTTTTAAGATAATTTCTATAAATTATCATCATTACATCTTTAGTCCGAAGTTAGATATAATATCTGATTATATTTTATATTTTAGTTAATATCCGATGTTTTGTTTATGGTGTGTAATGTAATGTAGTAGAGTTTCAATTATGCAATAAAAGCTTACAAAATTTAAAATTGTCTTATTAAAATAAACAAGATTGATAACTAACGCCAATATTGTCTATCTTCGATACAATATTGCAAAATTAAAGTAAACGTATCTGATTAAACATTCGAAATTTAATTTAAAAACTTTTAAAGTTTATTCTAAGGATTTTCTTGCTACAAGACAAGTTTTGAAATTATTACTAATTCATTTAATTTTTTAAAGTAATTTTCTTCAAAAAATGTTTTTTTTCTTACTTATTTTTATTATAAAGCCATTTGAAATAAATGATTTATAACTTACATCCTCGTCCAACTCCTAAAAATATATGGAAAATGTATGTATATATATAATTTTTTTAAAGTGACTTGAACACTTTTTAAATATTTCAGAACATTTTGTTCAAATAATCTATTTAAAGTTAAGTTTTTAAGATTGGTTGGTTTTCTTCTTAATGGCTATGTTTCCGAATTATAACTTTTTAATCAGCTTAGAGGGGAATGAATATGCTAGTTTTTTAACTTAGATTTCCTTATTTCTAAATGAATTATTTCTGAATAATTTAGAACATTTTTACAGAAACTCATAAGTTCGAGTCAAATCATTTGTTTTCAGCTTTTTTTTTCATCAATATTTTTAGTATTTACTATTTAAGCTACTCAAATAAGATATCAAATGACTAGTAAATGATTTTTATTCTGCAGATTGTAGTTACTTTTATGAATACTTATGTTACTTTTAGAAATAATGAGAATTAAAAAAAGCCAGCAGGAATAATGGAAATTTATCTTATATTGAAAATAAATTATATTGATGCAACATGTATATAAATCAGGAAAAAAAATTATTGTTAGAAAATTAAGTAACTGATTTTAAGGACTTTTCTAAAACAATATGCTTAATAACTATTATTTTAGCTTTTTTAGTCTTCACTAAAAGAAGAATTTTATAAATCGATAATTAAATGCCAATATGATCGGCATAAAAAATAATCCACGTTAAAAAAATGAAACATTAGCGAAGAATTGAAATATGTTTTTAAAGAAAACTATATTTTAACAGATAGTTAACATTTAAACATAATGAAAGGAATAATGTTGATAGGTTAATTTTAATATTTTGGAATCCCTCCACGATTCATTTAAAAAAAATTATGAATAACACCAAAATAAAAAATATCAAATATTTAAAGAAGTATATGCAATAATTTACCGACTACAGCTCCCTCTGTAAGAATTATAAATGTAGATTAGTAAAAGTTCAAAGTAAGAATATATATTATTTATTATGAAGAATATTTTATATTTATTTGCACAAATGTAGAAAATGGGAAAAAATATTTCTTTTAATTTCCAAACTATTTATGAACAATAATTACAATAAAAATTATAATAAAAACTTAAAAAAATTATATCTTATATTTATATTTTAGTACAAGTATTTAAAGTACTCATTGATCATACAATTACATAAATATCAAAAGCTTAAAATTATAATATTTTATTTAATATTTAAATTTTACAAAAGATTTACTTCAAACTTATTTCTTTGCTCTAATAAAAGTTCTAATTTATATAATGAAGATGTGCATATTTAAAAATAGTTATATATTATATTAATGATATATTACTATATAATGATATATTACTATTACTATAAAATAGTTATTTTAATGGAAAAATGTCTTCAAAATATTTTTTCGTAATCACTTACGCTGGCAATTAGTTTCTGCAAGAACAAACATTTGAAATTAGTTAATAAACATTAATAGAGAAAAGAAGCCTCTGCCTCAAAATAAATGCTCAAATGTACAGCAAAAATTTAAATTTTAAAAATCTTTAATGTTTTAAAATCTTAGTAGTGGCATTGGAACAGATTTTCAGACAATTATCTACGGATAGGGTTGAATATACCCCCGGAAAATAGAAAAAAATTTAAGTAAATCCAAAACTTTTTACTATAATTAATTATAAGTTATCTACTACTGTGATTTTTCCAGATCAGAAATAGTTTTGTTTATGCGGAGAAAAATTTCTGGTATGTTTCCGTACTGTATGGTAATGACATTTTTTGTTGAAAAATCCTTAATTCTTGTTAATAAAACCAAAATATACGGTATTTAAACCCTTCATTCGGTAAGAATCGATTCATAAGGTAACAGTTTGCCTGAAATGCTTGCTTTAAAAATTATAGTTCTTATTACAAGAAATTTAGTTAAAAATACAAAACGCAAACATAAATTTGACCGAATAACTGGTTTTGATCAATCTTATGATAAAATTTTTCCAATGGCGTCTCTTTTACTAAATTTTGTTACATATTATACCACTATATTTAATCAATAATTAAACTAAAAGTATTAGAAAGTGAAAATTTCTCTTCAGTGAAAATTTCGAAGCTTTTCTGGTTTTAAAAATGTTTGGTGCTTTTTTGGTTTGGCCAGAAATACAATAAATTTAACCATATTCTGGTAATTATGACCATACTCTTTTTTTTAGTGTCCATAACATAAGTACTAATAAGTGTTAGTAGTCAGATTTTGGGGTATTATTTTACTCCTCCCAAACCCAAGATAGATACGAACTGGTTTTAATACAAATTTTTTCTCATCTCAACGTTTAAAAAAAAAATTTAAAACTACCCAACATGAATTAAATTCTTTTCAAAAGTAAAATTAAAATCGTAATATAAGTTTATTTGTCAGTGACAAGAAAACTAAACAGATTGTAGATGTCCAGTAGTAACTTAAATAAGTCACTTAGATTATTTGGAATACATTTTCTTCTTCTGTCTTTTACTTTAATTTCATAACATACAAAATTAACATATTTCAAAAACAGTTTAAAGTTTGTTACAATGTTATCATGCTCAGATTGTTTCAGTTCTAATTTAAACTGGCTTCGGTTACAAATAATATGAAATTAAAGCTACCTTCTTTGTACTGAAGAGAAATTGAAAAATCACTATCTCAAATTTGATATACGTGTCGCGCACTTTTACATTCAACCCACATAATATAAAGAATTGATAATAATTTAATTTAAAACCTCTAAAAATTATATATATATATATATATACATATACACATATATATATATTTATCTATATATATATATATATATAAATATATATATATATATATTTATATATATATATATATATATATATTTATCTATATATATATATATATATAAATATATATATATATATATATTTATATATATATATATATATATATATATATATTATATATATATATATATATATATATATATTTATATATATATATATATATATATATATATATATATATATATATATATATATATATATATATATATATATATATATATATATATATATATAATGGGTGATTCTCACGAAATATGACAATTCCATGTCCCTTGCTATTATACTATTGGAACTTTTTTTTAAAAAAATTAATAAATAGCATCGCTGTTAACACTGACTGTTTTGTATAGTTAAAAAATTTAATTGAACTTCAAAATGTCATTTTCCTGGCATGTCCCAAACAATGTTTCCAATAATAACTAGCTTCAAAACTTCCCATAAATTTATCAATATCTAATATTTTCTATCTCAACCGTTGTAAGCATTTCTAGAATATACGCAGAGGGTATTATTTACGAAAACTTCGTTTAAAATAATTTTTGATATCAATAATTTGTTTGTCCCAAGAAAATCTGTCATTTTCCTGGCTACTTTTATTTAGTTGTTTATAACCAAAATAGATATAGCCAGCAATCAATATCTTATGTTAATAGATTGATTAGATACCCTCCTATATGAACATGTCTTGTTAAATGAATAAAGAACCAATTTTCTGGTTCAAAATCTATATCAAAAAAATTTTCAATGTGAGTAGGTTTTTATGTTGTCATTTTCCTGGCTTCTTGAAATCATAAATAACTTAAACTACATAGATTTATCTGAGTAATTTTAAGAAATCCTGTTGTTTCTTACAGAATATAACCGTCTTAGGCCAAAGTATTAAATTAAAGTAAAGTTATATGCTATAAAATGGCGAGTTTGTCATTATCCTGGCTGTCATTTTCCTGGTTTATGAATGACGTGACATTGAAACGGTTACCAGCAAATTTTTCAAACAGTTGAATGTAAAGCAAATATTAACCTAATATCAAGTTTAGGTAAGATTGTTATATGACTGAATGTAATCAAAGTATTTTTTTATTTAATGATAGATTACTACACACAATTTTATTCCGTACTTATCAGCAACAAAAACATTTTTGATTCTTTCTACAGTGGATAAAATAATTAGTTTAGGCAAATTCATGGTCCACCTAACATAAAGGCCTAGGTTTTGTTTCTTACTAATAGCTTAAAATGACTGTTTTTTTCAAATGTATAAATTATATGTTATTTTCCTGGCATTCAAGATTTTGTGAATTTCTATTTAATTTTTTTTCTCGAGCAAATGTCAATAAAACTACACTGCTGTCTCTAAGATATTAATAAGTGTAACTAAAGAAGTATACGAAAAAAATTTAGATTATTTTTTATTAAAATTTATTATTAAAGATTATTTATTAAGATTATTTATTATTAAAATTTAGAAGACTTTAAATTTCAAGAAATTTTTTGGTCCAATTTGTCATGTTTCGTGAGAATCACCCATATATATATATATATATATATATATATATATATATATATATATATATATATATATATATATATATATATATATATATATATATATATATATATATATATATATATATATACTATATATATATATATATATATATACTATATATATATATATATATATATATATATACTATATACTAAATATACTAAATACTCTTAATACTTACTTAGTCCAAGTCCATTTTCGTCTTTAGCTTCATCATTGGCTGGTACTTCTGCAAAAAAATGATCTTTTCATGGTGTGCAAAAGTACATAAAGATACACAAACATATATGAGTGCAACTACGGAAAAAATTATAATAATATATCTTAGAATTAAATAGTAGGTATCTATATGTTTCTTGAATCGTTTGAAACTATCATGCTCTTTTACGTGAACGAGTTTGTTTAATTTTAATGGGAAAAAATATCTATTTAATTTTAGAAAAAAATTAACTCTTCAAATTTCGAAGGATGCTTAAAACATTAAGAGTCGATTTGGTGATTTGACAATTCTCAAAACAATGCTGCGCGAGGTCTAAAGATTAAAATAATAACAACTGGTTTCATACTGTCGGTAAAAGTCTGGAGGAACTAAATATCAAATTCAAAGGCTTAATAGGTAGAACTTGTATAGAGTTGATGTATAAGTGCTTCCTCACAATAATCAGCTTTAAGCCAAGAGGTAAAGGAGTAAAATGCACTTTAATTTGAAGGAAAACAGAATGATTGTGTTCTTATTCCTCTTTTTCTATCAGGAATACAGTCGCTTGCCAGTCATGGCTTACTCCTGCAGCTTTATCAGCCACTTGGTATGATAGTGGGTGTACCAAACTGTATTTTTTTATACGAAGCTGTATTTTAATTTAGAGAGGCAAACATTGTACATCATTGTTTAGAATAGATAATTGTTTAGAATAGGGTGCTATATGTATGCTAAGTTTTAGAAGTACTTATCAAATTATCTGGTATGTCATTATATTTGATATTTTTCACAAATGAAAAATTGTTTTGTATAAGATCCACCGCTCTTCAGGGTAGCTTGGTTAGATAGTTTTTCAATTTAAAACATTTTTTTTTCAAATGCAGGAGCTTTTACTTAGTTGTAGAATTATTTCTTCTAAAACTTGTTAAAAAATTATACTAAAATAAGTGTACACCTTCTGCTCAAAATATTTATTAGTAAAATCAAAAAAAATAAGAAATTCTATCATTTTTCGTTAAACTCAGAACCTGATTATGTAAATGAAATCTAATTTTACGTTCATTTTTAAGAATAATTGTATTTCACATACCTTTTTTGAATTTATGAACTGCAAAATGAAACAAAAAACAAATGTAAGAAAACTATTTATTAATTTCATTATTTAGTTTTATGAATTGGCATGTATAAAGTTTTTTTTTTGTAGATAAAAACGTACATTTTATTTTTCATAATTGCATCGATTATAAACTATGCAGGACTTCATGTATTGTTATTAACTATAAAAGATTTTCAAATAACATTTTATCATCACTTTTCTTTTACCTTTTATTTTTATTTAGGAATTCTTTTATCTTTTTTTTATCTTCTAACGATTGAACGTCCTACTATTTAGGCTCTACTACCGAATTACCATTCTTTTATCTAAATTGCATTGCTTTCAACGGTAGATCTTGAAGAACCTACCAGTCGTGCAGTTTCGGCGATGCTCGTTCCGAATCATCGAGCCATTACGACCTGACATCACTCAAATTTGGAAATTCGCTTGGGCCGGAGCCTTTCCTATAACTCGCAAAATAAATGTAAAGTAGCGAAAGTAGCTGTAGTAAAATTTGTAGTTATTATTAATAAAAATTTTAAATTTTATTCAAGATAACTAATTGTTGTTGCTGTTGTTGCCGTAAGCCTGTTTAGGCAAGGGGGTGTGATTGATCTTGTTTTCCAGTGGTGCCATCTACTGCCAAGAATTCAACTTCTGCCACACCATACGTCACACCCGTTCATAGGGTACATCCATTCATTCATTCAATTTTATTTAAGATAACTGATTAAAAGCAATTATTCTAGTGCCATTTTTTGTTTTGGCATAAAATTTGCTAAAACAAAAAAATAGTTGTTGCTGTTAATTCGAGCTTACCTTGTAAAAGAAAAAAAAATAGTAGTCTAAATCAACTAGTATTTTGATAGAAAATTTGTGATTTACTCATACGAATTGTCCTTACGAATGATTAGAATTGTTCTTGTTTTTTGTTTATGACGTGTTACACATAATGCTTTGAAAAGATATATAAATTTTGTAGAAGTATTCTGTCGAATAAAGTGAAAATCTTGAAAATGAGAATGTAGAGTTACTTACCGTGTGTTACCAGTTTTGAAGCTGTAAAGATAAGACATTTGTTTCCGTCAATGCAGTCATTAATAAAAAATATAAGAAATCCTTTTAAAACGTAGGTTTTATACATGTTACTGATTTGGTGTTTAAACTAGCAAATTTTCTAATTATTCCAACTTATACTGTTATATTTTAATCACCCGAAACCAATCCAAAGAGACAAACGTTAATTGCGCTATAAGGTGAATTTAATAATGTTTTTTTTTTTCGAATTTAAAGAGTTGAATGTGTTACATTTTCTAAGAAGTTAAATCTTTAAATGCTAAACAAATACAAATTTTACTGAATCTCCATTTATATAGGAATCTTTCTCCATTTATTACGTAAGTAATTTAATAATAATTATACAATTTACGTATTTTATTTATATGTTTTTTTCAAATTAAAAATCTTTAGTAATCATTCCTAATTAGAGGAGAATAAAATAGTTAAGTTTTAGATACTTCAAGTTTCCAAGAGACGTTACAATACATGCCAGTCGGCACATGACAACTTAAAACAGGTTTTATTTAATAAAAATGGCTTTTTTCTTCTTAAAAACTAAAATAAAGATTAATGTATTTGAAAAGTCATATAATTGTTTATTAAGCTTGTACTTCAAATTTTTTTTTAATGAAATGTTGATTGTTTGCAATAATTGAATTGTAATAGAATAAAGAATAATTTAAATTTTACTTACTGACTGTATGCACTGTAAAAATACAAAAGAAAATTAAGAAAAATATATCGTATTGAATAAGGATATCGGTTTATGTATTTTATTTAAGGAAATTGATCATAATAATCATAATATTGTGTAGGAAAAATTCTTAGTGACAGCTTATGAAAAATGACCGAATGTTTAACTTAGAATGAAGAAACTATAAAAAACTGTATTTATACATTTATATCTGAACTCTTCTGCTTGGAGTATTTAATTAAGAAATAAAAATAGCATTTTTATCTAAATCTAAAATATTTTGTTACGTTATTTAGGTCATCTAAAGTCATTATTTTGTGAAATGCCATGGTCAGCGAAATGCCATGTTTCATCATATGCAAGCATTGGTTTATATACAAGTTCGTTGGAGATTTTGGCATTTGCCAAAGGCAACTTCCAAATTTTTATTTACATTTGGTGAGCCGTTTTACGAGAATAACGACGCCTATATTTTATTTACTAAAATATAGGCGTGTGTTACTTTGTGACTTTCACCGAGCTGTTAATAGGCTGATGTTATATAAAGACAAAGTTTACTCTGTAGAAGCCTTGAACGGAGTTGCAAATGCACAAAATAATATCTAGATATGTTTTTTTCTTTTAATGACAAGGAGAAATGTTTATTTGAAAAGAATGTTAGTTTAAAATTTCTGTCGCATTTGTTATTCGCTGAAGCAATTATAAAATTGAAATGACTATACCGCGAAAAGTTATTTTTTAGACCTATGAATGAGAAATTTGAATAGGGCAAGTGATGTATAGTAACTGAACAAAACAAAAATGTATTATCCAACTTAGTACCTACTTCCAAAATTAGTGGAATTACAACAACCTAATTTAGGGTGCGCAACGTTTTTAAAAAGTGCTTAAAGGTGCTTATTTTCGATTTTCGTTTTTTAAAAGCCCTTAAAGGTGCTTTTTTCCATGCGTGTTTTTAAAAAGGGCTTAATTATCCCTTTTCCGAAATGTGATATTTTTCTTTACCATGTTGATTCTCGCCACAAATTATGTAAAAAGACATTACCCTATTCAACGTTTTCACAATTATTTCAACTATTATCACAACTATTTCGGCGTACCGTCAATCCGTAGTGTATGAAAATATCATTTATTTTACATGCTTGATGAAATACTTGCATATCCGCACTTGCGTATACTGAGCTGGATTCAGTGGTAAGGATTTTTGTCTCTCATGTGCAACTCTGCTGAATTTTGCTGCATTCCGCCCTCTGTAATAGAATCGAAAAATCTCTCGAATTTTCGCTGATTACGGGGACAAACATTGTAAATTTTTCTTCTCTATTAGCAGTAGAAAATTTCATTCCTCTTGTTAATTTCATCGTTTGTGTCGCGCCATCGTCTTCGTCACTGTAAATAAAACCGGATAAAACAATGAATTTTCGAAAACTTGCCAAACCTGTCTAGTTGTGATATTTTTCAAATTGCTTAAAAATATTTTTTGCGTTCCTTAAAAGTGGTTAAAGGGTGCTTATTTTTTGTTGAAAAATTTGGATACGCACCCTATTTAATTATAAGCTCTCACTTTAAACGAGAAATTAAAGAGTGAGCACATTTACTTATCGATTATATGATTTTCAAAAAAATGAAAAAATATGCATCCATTACCTAATTTACTAAGATTTTTTGATCTCTTTTTGTGATTTGAATTTTTGATACGAAAAACTTGAAAATAATTAATTTTCCACATAAGAAAATAGATTTTGAATTCATCAGCCATGTATTTCTCCACTGCCAGATTTTAAAGCGTTCAAATTTATTTTCATCAAATAATCAAAAATTTGACATTTGTCACTATAATATGAACAGACTATTAAGGCATTAATGGATAATGTTTAATATCAAATGCCATTTTTTTATATTGAAATGTTACTTACCAGCAGGACGAGCTTCACCTAGAAGTAGTTATGAAGATTTTTTTTCAAAAATAAAGTATATAGATCATACGTTTTAAAGAAAATTACGTTTGAAGATTTACTGTATCATATTTTTCCTTTCCATAACAAAATTTTGTTCAAACAATTATACATAAAAAGTTATAAAGCGCACAACTAGTTGAGTTAGTTATCTTTTCTCAGCCTACTATACATAGATAATTTTCTTCAGTAAATGATGCATTTAGAGTTATTTTGAAAAATTGCAACTTTAACAGTAATATTTGAGTGTACAAATAGTGGCACTTAAATAATCGGAACAATTTGGAATATATCATTTATATATTTGAAATTCCTTAAATTGATGCCTTAATTGATTTTCCTTAAGTTGATGCATGCCCCGTTTATCTGTGTATATGTTGTAGGCCAATTAAAAAATATGACTTTTTGAAAAGCCAGCAGCAATTTTCAATGCGCAAAGCTAATTGGAAAAATTTTTTGTTTTTATTTTTTAATCTGTTTGATATTTTTAAGGCTTATTGCAGCTTATATGTCGTTAGGTTAAATAAATATCGTCTGAAGAATCCCTCAATCAGACTGAATTTGCTTAAGCTATTACATGGTCGTCATTGAACTTTGGAGGAAAAAAGACGATTTGAAGTTTTAAAAGTATAAATTTGGCTTAATATTCATACCGTAAAATAAACTTAAAAATCAGCAAATTCTAATATATATGTGCTCATCATCAATATAAGCGTATATCAATATAAGCGGAGCATAATTGTTTTTTTTTTTTACTTTTCTTAAAATTGGGTCAACAAAATTTAACGAAGACGGCTTTAGAATAACAAAGTTTTAGTATATTTCAGATAAATATAATTATATTTATTTTCTTTGGCTGCAAAATAGGGGAAAAAAATTAGTGATCCTTCTATCTCTTATTAGATATTTGTAGAAATTTAACACTTGTAAATCAGATTAGTATTGTAATGTTAATTAATTACTCAAAATGATCCTTTATAAAGATCATTAAATATTAATTTATCTCAAACTTTACCTTAGCGGTATTGATTAGAAATATTTATGATTTTTTAAATGTTAATGTTAATAAATTTTAAACTAAACGCTAAAAATGTTTTTAAACTATTATAGACAGATTAATGAAGCTCTTTTTGTACATAATAGTTGCATTCTTTTTTTTTAAAACTTAGATATTCTATGTTAAAATAAGACACTTACATAAAGCCAAAAGAGTAACTCCGAGGAAAAGTACGAGAGAGTTCATGTTTTCTTGGATACTTAGGAAAAGATGTAAAAAACTGACTACAGATCATCTATTTTTATAGGATATCGTATATTGGCCTAAGTAATGATAACAATAAAAAAAAAATTATTGTTGTTTTACAGCTGCCGTATTCAAATTAGTGAATATTCTGAACACACAAACGTAAATGGGAAAAAAATATTATTACCTTTAGAAAATTCCAAGACATTTTTATTTTTCGATCACCAAAACTTACATTTTGGAGATCACTTCTTTCTAGTGAAAAAAAAACTATTTTCCTAATATCACATATAATTAAATATAATCCTAATTTAAAATTAGGATTTTATTTAATTATATGTAATTAACAGAGAGATGACATTTTAATATATATGAAATCTTTATATCGAAGCCCCCCCCCCCCCCTAGTCAGTTCACCAATAATTTGAAATTAAAAGTAAGTGTATTGTTCCCAACGGACATTTAGGAGCAGAGGAAGAGATCCATGATTGGTGATTTATCTAAAGTTATTATAGCTAAAAACAAAGCTAACCCCCCTTAATAAATATTAAATTTGAATATAATTTGCCGAAATTGAATCGCAAAGGAGACAGTGAGAATTAAGATAACCATGTAACTGAGACATTTTTGTGGTAAGAAATAAAGAATAAAAAATTATAGATTGATTTTGTTTTCGATTTTGTCGCTGCAGTGAATTAATGAGTTTTTCATTTGTATTGAAATGTAAAGTTAGCCGTTTGATTGATTGTTAAGAAAAGAAAAAAAAATATTTATATATGCTTTTTTTTAATAATATGTAATAAAAATTAAATAATTGGTTTAATTTAATTTAAATTAGATTCGGAAAAATTTAAAAAAAAAAAAGAAATTAGAGAAACTTTAAAAGCTAAGAAATATATAATGCCCGATGAGGCATCACAATTAAAACTCATTCCAATTTTTCTAAATACAGTTGATTAGTTTTCAAATCCAGGTAATCATTCATTTCGTTATGTTTTCGTTCGTTATGTTCGTCATATTAAAATAAAATTTGTTTTTGAATAAATTAAATTACCTATATATATTAATAGAATTTTTCTTATCGTTTAGAAAATATCGATTTTTAAGAGAAAAACTGGGTTGAATGCAAAGCATAGATTGTTAAACGGAGTCTTCTAATTTCGTAAAAAATTCAATTTAATTGATGCAATTCTAAATTAATGTTGATAATTTGTTTAAGATGTAACTGCAAATGTATTTGTTTAAGAAGTAACAGCAATTGTATTTGTTTAAGAAGTAATTTGCAATTGTATTTGTTTAAGAAGTAATTTGCAATTGTATTTGTTTAAGAAGTAACTGATGCTGTTTTAAACTTTTCATAAATCTATATCACTAAATCTTTATGGAAAGATTTAATTAAACAATGAATTATACCAAGTGATAATTAAATATAGGAATAACTTATCGATTTCGAGAAAACAACGAGTATGTATGAAACACTAATTTCATAAAAATAATTTAGTAATCAGGTTTCATCCAAAAGATTATAAAAATAATAGCAATTTTCTGAAAAAAATACATCGATAATCGTGTTAACTTCCTTTAATGAATGTTTGCTTAAAACAAATATTTGTTAAAATGTTATAGGTTATTATAATAACCCGTAACATATACCTTATGAAATTTAAGTATTGAATAAGTGATTTAAACAATTATAATTGAATAAATAAAATTTTCTAAAAAGCAAATTAATTTTTAAAAAAATTAAATTAATAATTAAAAAAAATCTGGGTAAAAATAAAAAAAGTACTCGCTAAGTATGGTATTTGGAAATCTCATGTTAGTATTTCAATAAAATAAAATTTTATGGGAATTATGCAGTAAACAACCTAATTATATATTCAACAAAAACTAATAAATACAATTATTTCTAGTTAAAAATTAGCTGAACAAACTTGGAAATAAAATACTTCTTTAAACAGTAAAAGGGTCTTATATTTAAAAATGAAAGAATGCTTACTAAACATTAAATGTGTAACGAGTATTTATTAAATGAGCTAAAATTAATAAATGGTAATAAAAGGTTTTATTTCGTTTTTATTTCTCCTTTTTATAGATATGTTATGAAATATCTTAACGTTCATGCATGGATCTAAAAGATTATGTTTTATTACAACATTATTATTTGGATATTTTATCGTGTTTTGAATGGAAACATTTTCCAAAAGATAATAAAATAATAAGGTGATCTATTAAAGTAACTCATTTTAGTAGATTTAAATCTGTAAAGATACGTTTTAAGAGTACATCGAAAGTCAGTCACTTTTCTTTAATTATTCTGATTAAGAGGGATCCTATTGCTTTATTGTCCCTATTTTAAAGAAATTTGTATGAGCGATCCCGAAATGTATGGAACTAATTTGGAAGTTTTTTTGTATGTTCTAGAATATTCCTTTTTAAGATGCCAATTTAGTGACCTTCGCTTTTGTAAGTGTTGTTGTTCCTAATTGCTGTTCGTCTTTCTGATCTTTATTAACCAAAAAGAAATTTGCTGCACAATCTTCAGGTAGATTTCGAAATCAAATCGTCTCTGAATGTGCGCGTCAGAAGATTTTATGAGCAGATTTTACTATCATGTCAATTTTTTTTAAAGATTTGTAAAGCAAACGGATGTATAAGACTTTGGGTACAAGTCATATACAGAAGATGTAAAAGATGCCAATGAAATGTACAATATGCATGCATGTATTTTATAATACGCTTAAAATAAAGGGTTTCTAAAAACTGAGCTAAAAGTTTTGAAAATAGCTCCAAAGCAAATAATAGTTGAATTTGAAAATCTCATGTATTGGACATTTATACAGCATAGTCTCATTTTTGAGAAAAATACAAAGTTAGCTGCCGACAAGATTCAAACAAAGGACCTCCGAGTTTGATGTATTATGCTCTAACCACCACAATTGTACACTTAAGTTCAAGGTGAGTTTGGAAGATTTATATAGAGGCCGTCGCAATGAGTCATCATAAAATGCTAATTTCCAATTTCAATGGTACAAAGGGCTGCAATTTGTAAAATATGGTTCCAATATCTTAGTCAGGAGATCAGTAATTTTAATTTCCCCTTATGCTTTATTACATTCAATCTTAAGAATTTTTAAATGAATGGAATGTATGTCATGTTTAGTTATTGCGGCGCTATATAAAGCTTCCTAATCTGTTTTTAACTGGGGTGTGCAACTATGGTGGTTAGAGCATTCTTCTACGAACCCGTAGTAGGATGCTCTAAGTACTTTGTTCGAATCCCGCCGGGGACGAACATCTCTGAATA
Organism: Parasteatoda lunata; assembly: GCA_949128135.1. Classification (NCBI taxonomy): domain Eukaryota; kingdom Metazoa; phylum Arthropoda; class Arachnida; order Araneae; family Theridiidae; genus Parasteatoda; species Parasteatoda lunata. The sequence goes on along the minus strand of OX421974.1, from coordinate 27,459,621 downwards.
TGATATTTCTCTTTCCACATGCCTTTTGCTCAAAAATGAGTATATGCTGTTTCAATTTTGAATATTTGGGGTTTCCAAATTCGATTATTGTTTGTTTCGCAACTTACGTTTTGAGAATCTCTTTTTTACACCGTAAGAGCCCTAAACGTGGAGATAATCTATTTTTAATTATTTTAGCTGGTAATTTAAGAGGATGCTTCGAGAAAATAATGAACACATTTATGGCACATACATTTTTGACACTTATCTCCAATTTTGAGAGAACATCAGCAACACGAGACAAAATTTATATTGTGTAATATATCGAAATATTTTTGTATTCTATGTGAGTATTCTGTCTGAATTTTAATCTTAAAATTACGAAAAAATCACCGACTGCAGGCTGAGTAATTATTTTAATTCACTGGATCATTTTTTTTTAAAAAAATCAGTTATTTACGAGGAGAAAGTTGGTCTCTTTCTTTCATTTTATTTTGTCACAGGAAAATGTTTTTTCTTGAGGAAATGATAGTATAAAACCTGTTCTGTTTTTCCCCTTTTCAGGTTTCAATCGGCATTTCAAGTTTTGAGACAAAAAATTCTGGCTATATCACCATGGTAACAACATTTCTGGTGAAAGAAACCAAAATTCTAAGCATTAAACTAAAATACATGGTATTTAAACCATTCGATAATTTTATCGTTCACTTTTGATACGGATTACCGAAAATTCTGCTTTTCAAAATTAGAGTTCTTATTTCAATACAATTATAAAAACAAATCTCAAAAGCAAATGTGACCAAATATATGCTTTTTATGCCATTCTCTAAAGTATCCCTATAAAATTACCAAAATAATGCCCAGAACTATCATTTACCTTTTCTTTCGGTAATTTTAAACTTTTGATGTCTTTGCCACTCACCAAATAGAAGGGTAATAATATGTTTATACTTCTACGATTTCTTTGAAATGGCAGTTTATTTAAATGTGGTATTTAAATTATGGTTGATAGGAGTTAGATAACTGTCAATATTTATTATTCTAATATAATTTATCAATTATAGCAAGGGTGAGAAAAGTTTTGGAATAAAAATTGCTAACAACGTGAATTATCTTGTTAAATATCCCTGGTTACGCTTTGATTAGAACCCGCTATCTTTATGTTTAATAACGTTTAGCGCAAAGTTGGCTGGTGTTAAAGCAAATAGAAAAAAAAACTCTCACTTTTCCAAAAAATTTATTTTATTTAATTATTGTTACACATAGATATGAAGGCTTGTGCACTCATTGCTGAGTGTGATTTATTACAAGCCCTTATCAAGTGGAAGAACAGATAGCACTACTTAGAGATGAACATAAAAAAAGTGCATCTAATTGTTATTGAGAGATTCGAATCCTCTACCTCTAAGATGCTTCCATATTAGGATGTTGTGAGATCCCAGAATTAACTTTTTTATTTACTCAGATGTAAAGTATTTAGTGACAATTAAGCTTCTTACTTAGTTCAGCCTAGTTCAGGCATTTGTACAAATGCAATTTTTTTTTAATAAATTTAAATATTGGTAGTTGTTAACTGACTGCTTAGATAGAAAAAATACAAATAACAGAAACAAGGTTAACAAGTGTTTGCGAAATAAAATAGAGGTTATCAATATTATTGAGTCATCTCAAACTATACTAGCACTGCTAAAATTGCTTACTTTTGTTTTTATTACCTAATTTTATGGATATTTTTCCAAAGAGCATGGTAATAAAAACCATATTTTATTGTTAATTCTACTAAAAATTATTACCGTTAAAAGTCATTTAAGCGAATCGGTAAAAATTTCCTTTTTTATTTGGTGGTGCCATAAAGCAAGAAACATTGACCATATACTTGTCATTTTAACCATACCGTTTTTCAGTAAGAGAGCAGGATAGAGTTGAATTTCTAATCTTAAATAATCTTGAAAATTATTGCAAGATTTTAACGATCTGAATGGGAATGTAAAGAGTTCAGAGTTATTTTTTATTCTTTTAAATTCGAATTCTTCTTTATTTTACATTGAAAGGAGAAATTAATTGTAAGGAAAAGAAATAGTTTATGTTGCAAAAAACAAAACATAAATTAGACTTTAGTCAATGGAGCTTTGTCAGGAAAATGTTGCGGTTCTCCCACGAGTTACCAAAATGAAAGATGCTTTGATATAAAAATTTCATTCTCCGAAATATTACCCAGATATCGAAGATATCACTGCAATGTATATTTTGTACCAAGTGTTGCGAAATCTCAAGATATAAAGAAATGACGTATAAAATTAGTACCTTTTATTCATTAAATAAATGTTGATGCATGTTTGTCTCTATCAATTATATATGTAGGAAATACATATTATGTTATCACAATTTTTACGTCTTCTAATTTTTAAAGTGACATACTGGTGAAAAACATTATCGCATCCTAAGTGGTAGAGACGTTGTTAGCAATTTTTATTCCAAAATTTTTCCATAACAGTTACATCTAAGAACAGCCTTTGGCAGAGAAACAAGGGGTAATTTTAGAGTTAGTATTCAAAATTTTCTTTAGTCAATTCATGATTGACATTTAAAAAATGAAGTTTTCTCATTGGTTTAACATCAGCCGTTGTTATATAGTGAACTCATACGCATGTTTTTATTAAATATTTGAAAGATAACATTATTATTCTTTTCTAGTTAAAAGTTCTATTTAAACAAATAAAGGAGTTTATATTTCACGGTATTTAATTATTTAATTTATTTCATTATTTTAATTGATTTGTTGGGCAAGTACAATGATAAACGTGGATGAAATTTGAGGTCTACATCACAATAGCTGTGGGTTCGATCCTCGCCGGCCGAAGACTCCCTTTGTAGTAATTGTATTTGAACATTGAATATAATCATGAATATAATCAATGAATATAAACAATCATAAATAGTGGTTTTATTATCGTTTCACTTCAGTAACATATAGTACTAATTTATGCTCAACTAATTACATATTAAAAGGAAAATGGTAGTAAATTTAATAATTTTACTTTTTATGAACTTAGCTTTCTTCTAGTTTAGAAAGATAAATAAATTGTTTCAATGTTATTGGAGACGGTGTATTAATTAAAAACTTCATGCAAATTACATGTTTAATTTAGTTACGAAATTGCACCTTGTAAAATCTCATCTTGATATTCTTATTACCAGAAAGGGTAAAAAGAAAGAAAGACATGATTTTAAAAAATTAAATTTTCAAAACTACGGAACATGATTAATAACATAGTTGATATGCGAAATTAAAGAAGAACATGCAAAATATGTTGTTATTTGCTTTATTTTTCCATACAAATACTTCATGTGTGACCTGGTCAAAACTACAAAATATACTTAAGCAAAGGAAATACTAAAATGCTTGGTTATTTTAATTAAGGCTTGGTAATTAAAGCTTAATTAAATCTTTCTGCAATCAATTTCAAAAATTACTAAAAGAATTGAAAATGAAGAACTGCAAAATATGTGGTGAAACTTAATTATAGAAAAGTAGTTTGAAAGAAACAAACAAGCTTAACAGCAAACGTTATAAAAACATTCGTTATATTTTTTGATATTTTTGTATCGTTTATTGAAATTTTTGTAATAGCTTCGGATAAATAAATGATGAAAATATGACGGATTGTGCTTAAAGATGCAAATAAAATTATTTGAAAATCCATTCTCCAAATTATATCTTAATGTAAATTACTCTAAATAAATCCTTAATGTAAATCTTTTTTGTTTGTTTTTTGTATTCAATGTAAATGATTTTTTTTGTTTTTGTTTTTGTTTTAAGCTGCAGATAGAGATTCCGGATCTTCAAAAAAATAGTACATTGTGTAATAAAACGTGTTAGGAATACAAGGAAAACAAAAAATAATATTTATAATTATTTTTTATAGTGAAACTCAAGTACATTTTTTAGAAAAAAAACATATCAATAATAATTCTTCAGGCTTGTCGATTTATCCTTAAAAGATTCAGCTTCCCGTTACAGATTCTGTACAATAAATATAATAAACAGAATAAATAATATAAATGGAACAAATATCTTAAATACGTACACACATACATATAATTTAATATTACACAATAATATTGAAAACATTAATGCGTATTAATGTGCAAGACGAAGAAATATTTAATTAATTTTCTTATTGATTTGTCAAATCAATGTATATTTTCTTCTTTTTTTCTATGCTGAAGAACATTAGAGAGTTTTACAGAATCATGTCGATGTATAACACTTGCTGGGGGGATGAATAAGGAATTTTTTTTAACTAAACTACTGCTAATATATATCAGAAAACCATATAAAACTGGTTATAAACACTAGGCAAGATTTTTCAACGCAAACGATTTGAAAAATTTGGTTAGAAAAGTTCACCACCGATTTTACGCTGTAGTATTTAATTGCTGAGAGATTTGTTTAAAGTGAGTTTAGAATTTAATGATTATATTAAGTGAGTTTAATATAATCTTTTTAGTTAGAATTTTAGATTAGTGAAGCAGGTTTTGTATTATGTTTTAAATATATCAACGTATGCTTTTCAGATAAATGGCATTTTCGTATAAAACTAAAACTATGACCGTAGCATGTGTGTATAAAAGGTTATAAGCTTCATGCAAAATTAAAATCTCAAAATTGTTATGTGCAGTCCCTTTACGAATACTGGGCACATGCAAAGAAGCAATGCAGAGAAACATTTTCAAGGTATTAAATTTGAATTTTGTTTTTATATCTGATCCGCTATCTTAATTGCTTACGTATATATATTAAAATTGTTTGTTTTCTGTGGTTTTTAAATTCCTATATGTATCTCAATAAATAAACCTAACTGCATTAATTTAATGCTATACCAAAATTTTAGTAGAAAAATGTAATTTATATCATTGTTACTATATGAACTGAATAAAACCCAGACAGGCTGGGGTTACCAGTGTAATAAATGGGGTTACCAGTATGCTGCCAAAAATAAGTTAATTTTTTCCTAGACAATCGTGATTTTTATTTAACTTTAGTAATATTTATACTTAAACTAAAACTAAAGGGCTTATTTATAATTTAAATAAGGATTTAAACAACTTTATATATGAAGCTATTTTGGAATTGGTTAATAAAAAAGAAAATCGAAAATGAAACGAAAAAACACTTTTTATTGTAATGAATTTATGAAAATGAATTGTAAAATATATTACGCAAACAGAGTTTTGAAATGCTTTATAATTAATATATATATATATATATATATATATATATATATATATATATATATATATATATATATACATATCAATATATATATATATATATATATATATATATATATATATATATATATATATATATATATATACATATCTATATATATATATATATATATATATATATATATATATATATATATATATATATATATAATAATTTCATCAAAAAATTGAATTTTTTTTCTTTTCTACTTTTAAAATATTGAAAAATTCGAGGTTTATTGTTATTATACGTTAAATATATGTTAATTGTTGGTTAAAAGGAAATATTTGAATTTTGAGATTCTCTATCAGTTTTATGTTTGAAATTTTTCGGTTGATTATATTTATTAGTATTTAAAAACTTTTTTTTATAAAACTCTGCTTCCTTAATTAAAATTAATTAAGATTTATTTACGTTAAAACTAATTTTTTAAATTTAAATATTACGGCCTTTTTTTTTTTAAATGAGACAACAACAATATTTTAGTACAACATATATTAGTTTTTTTTCTTCATATTTGCCCCATGAGATTTAAGGAATGATTCAAAATATTAAAAATAAAGTGAGAAGTTGTAATTTTTGCTTCATTGGATATGTAATTTATTGTTAATATAAATCAAATAGTGCCCCTTTCATAATAAGATGTGTAAGATTTCATAATAAGATTTCATTGTGATGCGCAAGGGAAGTTCTCGGTTATGTTTTGAGTGGTGCATTTTCATATGCGGAAGTAGTTCCAAAACGCCCCCACCTTAAAATAAAATTATACAAAGTACACAATAAAAAATAAATAAAATAAAACAAAAATTAGTAGACAGAAAAAAGGAGTAAAAGTTATAATATATAAATAAAGTACTTAAAAGGAAATTTTTTTTACCTTACATCGTGCTTACAAATCCGCAAGTATACCAACAGCTGGAATTTTAAAGAAAGCAGGCATGCCATTATTACAAGAATAAATGTACATTCAAGTAATTATAAATTTTCATTAAAAATTTATAATTTAAAAAAAGTATATGTTTGAAACACAATTTAAAAATAAATATTAGTTTATCTTGATTATTTCATTAAGATTCTTCGGAAATCTCAACTTTACTTAACTATCTAAACAAACTCAAATATTTCAAGTCATGCCAGTTGGAACATTACTAAAGTTTGCATATTTGTTTCAAATTTCAGAAGGTCTTTTCATTTTACTTCTTACATGATTTACATGGTTTTAAAGTATGCTATTTTTCATAAGATCTTCCTTGTTTTTTTTTTTTTAAATAAAATATATAAATTTCAATGTCATAAATAAAAAATAAAAAATCAGTATTTTTAGTAGCTTTTTTTCACATTTTATCCAATGTGAATACTTATTATTTTAAATATTCTTTATGTTAGATTTATTTACAAAAATTTCAAATATTTTATATCTCATTGTTATTTAATATTTTTTTATAATTTAATGCATAAATTATGCGTTTAATACAAATTTTGCACTTCCTAACTATTTTCCGTTTTACAACAGGTGAATTTGAAGTACAATAAATGTTAAAAATAATATTTCATTTGATTAAAATCCAAATTTTTAATCGCAGACCGACAGTAAATTACATAATATATTTACTCAGAATTATATTTCATAAATTATGGAGCACTTTTTTAAAATTTATTAAAGTTTGTTACTTTTAACGGAGAATTCACATTTTTTCGCTATTTAAACATTTTTAACTGGTATAGATGTAATAACAACCTCGCTAGAATTAGCTATATTAAATTCTTATCAAAAAATACAACACAAGAGCTATTTTTTACACAATTTCTTCTTTCTTTCCCTTGTTAAACTTACATAAAGAACACTTCATTTAAATCATTAAAAGTGTTACAATATAAATTGTTATATCTTAATGTTTACTCATCTTGTTTATATGTCGCTGTACTTCAAGATTATTATTTAAAAGATTATTTTTATAATTGGAATATCGTTTAGTTTAGCAAAAATTTTTCTTTAAGAACAGTTTTGAAATAAAAGTTATTCTGATTTATGGAACTCATCAATCACGGCTTTACTCCAGTTACGCGTTTTAGGGTGAAACTTGCTTCAGGGTATTTCACGAAAACTGAACGCGCACATAAACATTTGCCCAATACAAAATTTTTTATTAACATGTGTTTTTAGAATGAAATGAAACTATCGGAACAAAATAGGTAAATTTTTTAAAAACGGTGAAAAGTAAATATTGTTTTCGAGTGCATATTCCTAACAACACTTTTATCTTTTTGTAAACGTAAAAAATTATTAAAATTTACTTCCAGTTGGAAATATTGAAAATCGGTTACTGAATTGTTTATGTTTTCTTAGTACAGAAATAATTTATTATTATAAAGTTATGCTCAACATCAACTTTGAAACTTACCTTGGCTTATAACAGCTGGAATAGAAAATGAACTGTATTAAATTGCTGTATTTACGAATTAATAATTTTATTATAAAAATGTAAGTAATTGTATTTACGTGATTATTCAAGTCATATTTCCGCAATTCATAAAATTAACAGTCTTTAGAAAACAAACTCATTCCTTATTTTGGAATTAAAATAATTTAAAAAGAAAAATTTTAAGTTTATTATTATAGCTTTTAAATGCCTAAGCATGGAAAATACTTTAAAATTTACAATACTTACAAGCAACTCCTCCGACAGCTGTAAAATTTGAAAAAATTAGTTAATTAAACGGTTAAATAAAATAGGTTCCTTATTTTTATTTTCTTCGAATTAATTAAAATCATTTTTTGTGAAACTTTTCATTAAAATTTAAATTTTAGGTACACTAATGTATTCAATCAAAATCAATCTAAACTCAGAACATATGCGAAAACGTACTCCATTGATTTTATAAAACAAATATTTTTTATTTCTTATTTATATCTAGCTTTGATTTATGTAGCCACTTTTACTTCGGAATGCTATTATATATTAGAAACTTTATATTTTTTAAAAAAAAAAAATTCCTCCAAGATATACTAAATTTATCAAAATCAAATGAAAGATTAGGTGTTAAATTTTCTTATAATTCTTTAATTTGAAGAAAAACGTTAGAATTACGTTTTAAGTTATTAAAAATATCCAAATGGTGTAAGAGCTAAGTAATTTCAGAATCTGAAAATAGAAGTCAAGAGTAACAACGTTTGTTGAATAATTTGATTTTTCATTTAATTCTCTGCACCTCGATATAGTGCAGAGCAGATGTCAAAAATTTTGAAAATGCCTTTGTTTGATAAAAATTCAAATATTGTATTAAAAATTGAAATAAAATATACAGAAAGTTAAAGTGTCAAAATTAGGAAGCGCTGTTCTATTTGGTCTGTTTACAGTTTTTATTTTAAAATTTTATATAAAACAATAATCGTTTAAAGAGATTCTCGTTCAAAGTGTTTTCTAAATCTTCTCTTTCATTAAATTACATTTTCATGAGAACTTTTCTTATGAGTTGTAGTAATTTCTCTAGTCTTTAAGAAAATAATTAATTGAAAATGTTAATATTTGCAATTCAATTTAGCAATTACTTACCCCCTCCAACAACATCTGCAATAAAAAATTGAAAATATTTAAAAAAAAAAAATAATTGATCTATTAGAAGTAACATAATTTAACTTTCATTTAAAACGTGAAAAAAAAATTTTTGTAATTTTTTATTCTAATATCAGTCTTAAGAATTTAATTTTGAGAAAAAAATTTAAAATTCATAAAATATGACTCACTAAATGATTGATGAATGAATGATTGTGGCAATTTCATTGTAATAATAATTATAAGTTTAATTATAATATTATTACATAAAGTGCGATATAAAATTAACCGTATAGTAAACATTTTTCCAGAATTACTCTTCTTTTAAGCATAGACAAGGTTAACTGATAATTATACAGATTTGTAAATTTAAGTCTTCAGTTAATTTTATATTAATTTAATTATTTTAATTACTTCTAATCAAATAAAATGCCCTGACCTAGTTCATCTCTTCAATTTCTCGAAATTCATCTCTTCAATTTCCGATAAATTGTTACTAAGTGAACGGATAAAAAAGCCTAAAGGATAATTCATTTACCTTATATTTTGGCTTTATTACCCCAAAGTAAGTTTTTCTAGCAAAAATATCGTTACCATGCAGCGCGGATTTTTCACCAGATTTTTTTTTAGTGTACGAATGATGCACTCCAGATGTTTTTTACTTTTTACAGTAATTTGATATAAAAATCTTTACATTTAGTCTAAGAAAAATCTTATTTAAATTTTCTAAACTAGATTTTTAACCAAACCTTTATTTACATTTTTTAATTAAGTTATTCATTTCCTATTGTTTTCATTACTTTTCAAATTTTTTTTAGATTTTAAAATACTAATTATTTTTTTTTCATACTTACCGGCGAGTGTATCTGCAACTGAAAGTGAGAAAAGAAATTATATTTTAATTTAAAAATACAAACTTAATATGGAGAAAAAAATTTGATTTTTTTTTAATTTTCTACCAAAACATCATTGTTAATCTTCGAAAAACCTTTTCTCTTATTCCAATATTCCAGTATTATTCCAATATTACCCGGGTATTGACTTTCGTCATTCGGGTATCAGAAAGGTAGGTTTGTACAGTAATTTATACAGTAGTAGAAGGGTTGATTGGGCTCTATCTCAGGGTCATCACATTCATTGGGTCCATGTTGCTCCCACATTAAGAAGGACAATTAGTTATGTGAATAGGAGAAAAGAACATCAATGCCTTATCAGGAATTCGAGTGCTAAATCTCGAGGTCAGCTCCCTGACCACCGTAGGAGTCAGGGACCTCGAGACTTAGCTCTCGAATCTTCGACCGTCATCTTCGAAAAAATTTAAATGCATGCGTATGTATACGTTTTTCTTGATTGATGTACAAAATATTAAAGTTTGTTTATGCTTCATGCTTTTATATAAAAGTAAATCTGCTTAAATTGCAGGGCTCGAAAAGCAGCCCGTCCTCGGCGGTCAAAAATTCCCCAGGGACAACGAATTTCAAGAATCCGACGTCCGCGCGGGCGCCCTTTTTCCCGTTAATGTTCGTGATACATTTTCAATTTTTGTTATCTCACAATAGTCTAGCACCTCACTTCTAAAATAACCCTCACTAGAATTCCTATTAATTCTTTCATCAGGCCAAATGCGCATGCTCACGTAATCGGTAAACAAAAGAAATTTGCTCTGTTCGTGTGCATTTGGGCTTCTAACAAAGGAATTAACAATTCCTCTGATCACGTACCGCCCAGCTTCCCTATTTCAGATTTCTGTGCAGAAATCTCTGTGAATCATTGACTTGATTGTGGAACTGGCAAACTTCATATTTGATTCATTTCCAAAAAGCAGTACCCTCGAATAAACTGACATTCTAGATAACTTGACCTTTGTCATTTAAATTATTTCACAAAAGAAATAAATTATTTCATAAAAGAAATACTAGTATTTGTAATCCTAGTAACTACTAATTCATTGTGCAATTTATATAAATGTTTGTAATAAATAAGAGATTTATTTATTTAGAATCTACAGTTTAGTTTCAAAGGAGGACGGGTACATTATTGGACAAGCCGTCCTTGGGGACGGGAAAAATTTCTGAGTTTTTTCGAGGCCTGTTAAAATGCTTAAAGCATTCAGATTTAAATTGGTAAAGTATATGGCAGTGCCTTTTTTTTAATTATTTAAGAAATCATTTGCAGTTCAATTTATTTATTTGTTTATTTATTTTTTTTTTTTTCTGAGTTCAAACTTAACATGAAAAGTGTTTAAAAAAATGCATTATTCTTGAAATTCATCTTGCAAATATAAGTGATTTAATAAATAAATATATACTGAAAGTAAAGTATTTTTAATACCAAAATTCTGTTTTTAAAATTACACCAAGTATAAGAATAAAAAAATTTCAAACAACAGACTTTACTTACCACTTTTTACTGCCGCTGTAAAAATTACATTTTATTCAATTTCATAACATTTAGATTACAGGTTTTACAGTTGGAATGTCAAAAATTGTTTTATACAAGTTATACAATATATGGAATTAGAAAAATATATTTTTTTCTGAATGTAATTTTACATTTCTAAAAGGAGACGAAATTTTCAAAAAGTAGATACTTTACTTTCATACATCATAATATTCACTGTTATAATATATCCCTATATATTCAATAAGATCATTAGACCTATTAATATCATTTTTATCTATAGTTTGCTTGTTCTATTTAAACTTGCTATTTGAGGAATTTATATTTGCCTGTATTCAAATATAGTATTGTTTTAAATTTATCGAAAAATATAGTTTTACAAATGTAAATATAAGAAATTACTGGGATATAAATTAAAACCAAAACATTTGCCATACCTTTCATATTAATTAAAAAATTGAAAAAAATTCCTCCCAAAAACATCATTATTACTTATTTTCAAAATTTATATTGTCCAGAGAAACACGAAAAGGTAAATACTTAGATTTCCATTTGGAATTTAACGGAGTAACGGAAAGAAGATCCATCGATAAAAAACTTAAACCAAATTAAAAATTGCTTTTGCACTAAAAATATGATCAAAACTACCAAAATATGGTAAACTATACCATGTTTCGGGCTTTAGGGGAACACCAAGCAAAGCCCTACGTTAATGAATTAAGAAAGCGGTAAAACTAACTTTGGTAAAACTAACAAGAAGCATGATTTTCATGTGACAAAATTTGAAAAATGTTGTGAAATTCGGATATGTTACTATGACATCTTAGAGCATGGCAAAAAAACTAATTATTCGGTTAAATTTGATTTTAAGTTTTTTTACTAAATATGTGGTTTAAATAACTGTAATTAAGTAAATGCTTAAGTTTTATTAAGTAATGTTAAGTTAAATGTTTAAGTAATGTTTAATTAAGTAAATGTTTTAAAGGTTTGAAAAACGTAAATTTTGATGTTTTTATTTTCGGGTAAAGTTGTACTATACAAATAAATAAATTGCCAAATAGTTAGATACCATGTATTTTGGTTTTTGTAATCATAATTGAGGTCTGTTTTACTGAAAATATCGTTAACCAGAAGTATGGTAAATTTACCAAAATTTTTTTTACAATGTGACTCATGTTTAATTTTGTTATGGTTTCAACTTTTCAGTTCGGGTAAAGTTTCGTACTAAGCTTTTTTTTTTCATGAGGTAATTTTAAATATGGATTCAAACTTCTGAAAACAACCTATCTCAGGATGCAGTCTAATAATTACTATAATATATTCTGATATATATATATATATATATATATATATATATATTCTGATATTAAATATATTATTTCTGATAATATTCTGATATTAAATATATTACTTCTGAAGTTATTCTGATATATAATAATAAATATTCTGATATTAAAACAAATAGTTAAACATTCAATTTCAGTACTAAAATGTGAAATAGACTTTCTTTTTATCTTCCTTTCAACTAAAATTTTTATTCCAACTTAAAAAGAGTTAATTTTTAATTATATTTTCTAATTGTTCATTAAACGAAACTTAAATCTAGAAAATTTGAGAGTTAAATAAGACAATAGTGAAAATAATAGAAAGTACTTACTGAGACCTACGTTGGCAACTGTAAAAGATATAAAAAGAGAATTATTAGTTTAAAATTACGATACACCACACAAATGCCCCAATATGCATTTAAATTAATAAATCTCTAAAACATGAAATCACATACCTCCTCCAATGAGATCTAAAAAAATAAAAGTGTACGCAACATTTTATATATACAAAATTTTATTATAACAATTTCAAGAGCCATAATAAGAAATTTTTTTACACTAAACATCAGAGATATACTCACCACCTGATATTAAAAATACAGAAAAAATATAATTATCAGTTCTAAACAACATTTATGTTTTGCATAAAGTAAAATGTATTTGATAATGTTTGTAGTATGTATGTAATGTATGTAAAGTAAATGTAGATATATAAATGTATGTAGGTAGATAGATAGATAGATAGATAGATAGATAGGTGCACATCTAAAACAAAGGAACAAACAAGCTATAAGTGTTGTTAATAACTACTACTATTAATAATAATAGATATTATTATTAATATAGGAATTTTGAAAGTTAAATTATATAAGTAATCCCAATTACATGAGGTAATGAATAATTAAACAACAAGAATCTGTTTGGATTTTCACACTTAACTTGCAATTTCAACAGGGAAAAAACTTATGATATTAGCTGTTACCATAATTATCACATTCATGAACCTATTGTTGTACCCAATGTGTTTCCTTCTCAATCCTCACTAACTAGTTCCCTTCTCATTCCACACTATCCCGATTCACTATGACTAACTAGTAGTCATAGTGAATCGGGATTCGTTGGAGAACATCACTCTGGAACACGGCTCGTTACCCCACCAATACGTTCCTTCCACCAACGTAATTTTTCTTGACGATGGCTAGGTTAAATCGGAATGCATCGACAGGTTTCCGTGTATACCAACCAACTTGGTTTTATCGAAGTGAGATGGTTTTTGGTGAAAAATGTGAACCAGTAATGGTTGTTAGGTCTGCATCTATCTGCCTAGGAGTGACATTTCTGTTCCTATTCACTACAGGGGATACATATCCTTCGTTTTGAGGTGTGGTATTCCTTCAACAACAACTGGCATGCTATCACACATCATTTCTAACCTTAGTGGTCTATTTTAAACGAAGGAGGACACTTTTTGACATTCTTATTATAGAGGAAAAAGTGGTGACATTTTGACCTGCTTCCAGTAGTATAACTGCCCTCCCACGATCATTGAAATACAAATAATATCTTACTAGCATTTTGCACTTAATTATTGCAACGCCAGTAACCAGTTAATACTTAATTATTGTAGAAGCTCTCAAAAATAATTTCTCAAACTTTTGAGCGATTTCGGTCAAATACCTATCATTATGAATCTTCCTAGGAAGGAAGAGATCGTGTGCATTGTCTTTTATACAGATATTGGATACTGCTTTACCACGCCTTCCACACTTGATTTTACTGTTATTGTTACGATGCCAAATATGCTACTATGCATAAATCAGTTGTTCCTTGTCAAGACAGTATATATATATATATATATATATATATATATATAAAGAGAGAGAGAGAGAGAGAATAGATAGTTAGATTTTGTAATATAATAATGTAAAATATAATTACCAGTGTCGACTGGAAAAAAAACCGCAAAGTATTTTATTATATAATATGATATAATTTGTAAATTGAAAAATTTTGCATTAAATATTCAAAATTATTTACCTGCTGTAGCTATCTCTAAAAAATAAATATGTGTAAATATGTTTGATTTCAATTTATTGAATCAATTCAATTATTTTTATCGAAAATTTCATTTATGCATAAAAAAAAGTCTTAGGAAAAAGTTAATTATCAACTAAAATTTTCAGATACTGTTCAGAATTTTCAATTGAAAGTAAGAACCATTAGATAATTAACCATGGTTTACCCATTTAGATGATTAATTTATTGCGTAACACAAATCAAATTAATAGTATCATATCCGAATTTCTGCAATAAGTTTAAAAGGAAAGATAAATTATGAATAAAAATCTGGTGTTTAACCAAGCTTTAATTAAAGAGATTAATATATTACTTTAACCATAGTGATTGATTTAAAATGTAATTTAGAAACTTACCGTCAGCAATTTTTCCAACTGGGAAAAGAGGTAAAAAGAAAAGATAAATTAATATTTTTTAAAAACTATATCATTACTAGCAACTAATACAAACTAACAGCATTCTCGGTTTGTTGAGCGCATTTTCAACTCATTATGAGCCAGTTGAAAAGGTAGGTTAAGGCTTCATGACCCTCCTGATACAATATCTAGTATCATTATTTAGCAGTAGTATTCAAAATTAAAAAAGAAATTTTAGTATAAATAAATAAATTTATTTAAAAAATAAAAAATTAAGCTATCTTTGCAAATTATATTAGGTTACTTTCTTTTTTTTTAATTATGATACTGATTCTTGAGAATTTCATTTTTCCCCTAGAATATTTTTGAATTATGGGAATTGTGTGAATTACGAGAATGAAAAATTATTCCAATTCTTCTAGACATGACATTATTTACTACAAGAAAAATAGTCACAAAAGCTGAATGCAAAATTTATAGCTCTCAATATTTTGAATTCAGGTCTCATAGAATATATTTTTCGAAGAGTGCTTATTTCATTCAAGCTGTTTTTTGTAATATTGAAAAGAAATATTGCAACAAAAGTTGGTGTTTGAGATGTAAATAAAATCTGTCATCTTTTTAATTTTTCATTAACAATTCCAGTTTAACATTCGTAGGTTTTTTAATATAGTTAGTTGCAAAAGTAGGTGATTGGTTACCCATAATTGGCAATTCTAGGTGATCTATAATTGTGTTTTCAATTCCCTTATTAATGGTTTTATTGTCACGATGTTTTACAAAATGTCATATGAGGACTAAGACACTTGTTTTTCGTATTTCAATAGAATGATTTGGCAAGTTTTTGCAATTTGGAAAATTTATAATTTCTATTGTGTTATTTTTTTAGTTTAGAAGATAAATTATTACAAGAAAAATATAGAGTATGTAAAAAATTCATTCACCGTTAGTTTGGAAACGGAAACCTCGTACGTTGCTTTGCAGATATTTTTGATTCTACTGGAACTTTCATTTATTAATTATTGTATAGTTTAGCGTTTCATAAGAAATATTCGGGAATAACTAAAATGTAATTCTAGCAGGTTTAAAATAAACTATCTCTCAAGTATTTTTAAAATTATTATTTTAATTAAGATGTTAAAATCTGCAGAGAAAAGTTTCGATTGATATCGAAATTGGATGCAACTGATGTTTTTTATTCGCTAAATATAATCAAATAAAAATATTTAATAAAGATTCAATTTAAAGAAAACAAACAATGAAAGCAATTTAATATGTTTACAATAAATTTTAATGAAGTTTAATTTACTTAAAACGATAGAATTTTTTTTTAGAAAAAGTGCACTTTCATGTGAAACATATTAATAAACGGGGTACACATATTAAATTTTCAATCGTACGTTTGGAATTTTTGTTTTTTTCAGCTAGTTATTCTTCCTCTTACATCCAAAAATTATGGCATTTTTTTTTCACTTTTTAAAAACCTTGATTCAATATTACTTGTAAAGAGATATTTAACAAACATTTTTAAGCTATTATAAAAAATAACTAAAAAATAAATATAATGTATAAATAATTACTTCCACAACCAAGATCTGAAAATAATTATTTTCAATTCTACATTTGTTAAATTTGTATGCGCAAGCAATAACAGAGTTTTGGAAAATATTATATTGTTAATAGAAATGCAATAATATGTAGATTAGAAGTACAACAATATGTTCTTTTTCAACCAGTTACTGTTAAATTTGAAAAAAAAAAAAAAAAAAAAAAAAAGTCGAGTTCAACCTTTCAGCCATGAGATATATTAAGGCGAAAATGATGATAACAAAAATATTTAAATTTGCCTTATTTATGACGAAATAGTTTTCGTTTAAACATGTAATGCAAATAATGTGGCGTATACTAAGTGTGAATTCTAAATAACAGTGAATAAATGTTTTAATTTTCTGTAATAAATAATGAAATATTTATTCAATATTTGCGTTTAATCAAAACATAGAGCATTTCCAGATGTAAAATTCTTTTTAGTATAATTTACCATTTAATAGAGAAAAAATCTTCTCAGTGTATTATAATAGCATATTGCCCATTTTTAATTCCAATATTAAATATTCATTTTTTTTCTTCTTTCGTGTATTTTACAAACTATTGTACATTAGGCAGGCTCTGGATTACGCATTAATTCTTAATGATAATCCATTGGCGATAATGGCGAACCACACTTAAGATAGAAGAGCAGTAATCACTGCATTCGTACCCTGTTCATAACGTCCAAACCGTTCTGAGAGAATTCTGGTTATTTTACCGCAGAAGACGGTGGGAGGTCAAAAGACAAACATTCGAGATTGAAGAAAGAGCAGACCAATCAGAACACACTCTACTCACCTTACACCTTGATTGGGTGATATTTAAATTTAAAATTTTATTTTTATGGGCTGTAATGATCTTTTCTACTTTATCTTTTGACCGGCAGTATTGGTCAATAAAATATAATTGAACATTTTAACGTAATATAATTTGGTGGAATAGGTAGAAAGAAAGCAGTCCAACTTTCCTTTCTCCGCCTTCATTTAGAAGGCGAAGAAAGGAACAGTTGAAAGAACGACTGAGCAGTTGAAAAATTTTACATCATCCATTCGTAACAAATGTTAATATTCTAAAACGAATATATCAAAATGCTCTTACCTTCTATACCGTTTCCAACTAGAAAAAGTAAAATTTAACAATAAATATTGATAAATGGTGGATTTTAAATAGTATGTTTATACTTTCATTTAGTTCTGTTATCAAGTTGTAAAAAGTACTGGAACTACAATATTATTCAAACAAACAGATTATAAATTAATATCGTTCACATTGTTGTTTTTGTTTGGAAATTTTAAATATTGGAAAACAGTTTCCGAGTAATGGTAAAATGAAATCGATTTAAAGAATGTTTTGCAAGATATATGAACTACAAAGTATTAAATGAGGTGATTTGAGATCAATAAGACTTTCGTAGTTTTCCTACTATGCTTCACGTAATGGCTAGTTCAAAAACATACAAAGAAACAGTTTATAATAAGGAAGTGCCCCTTGCGGTCACCGACGACCTTCCCGAACATAGGTTCCTTTGCCCTTTTAAATCAGATAATAAACACTTACTACCTTTCTTTGCCGTAGAATATACGCTACCCTTTGTTCTATACAACAATTTTAAACTCGTACATTTCGACAAAAGCATAGACTCCAAAAGTAATTTAAGATGATAAAACCCGTAACATGCAGAGGATAAATAAATGCAGATTTAAAATCAGCGATACAAAAGTATCAAAGATCTGTTGGAATATCTCTTGCAAAGGAAAGAAACAAATTTACCCAGCGCAATTAATTAAATGTTAATTAAATTCAAAAAAAAATTCTTATTGATTTCTTTTCTTTTAACGGAGCTGAATTAATTTTTCTGCCGCCTCATTCTATTGCGATAGCCAAAAATTGAATATTTAATATAAGGAAAATACTTACGCCCATGATCCACATCTGATATTTGCAAGAAAATATACAAGAAAATTAATAACATACCTAAACTTTACGAATGTTTATTTAAAAATTGAAAACAACATTTATGACTGCAATTTGTAATGAAGTGCGTTTTAATGCTTAATTTATTAGAGCTTAGAGAATTAGAGCCTATAGGCAGAATTTTTAAAAAAATGATACTTATCGTTACTATTTTATAAAAATTTTATTGATTTACAATTATTTTACAAAATAAGAAATGATTAAAACTTAAATTTAAATATTAATTAAATACAGGGTGTTTATAAAGTCCCGGACCCATTTTGATGTTTAATAACTCATAAAATAATAAAGATAGATTAAAATTAATAACATAAATGGTTAGATAGAGTCAAAAAGTTTCATGATCCTTGTCAATAAACTTCCACGTGTGCCCCCTTCGTCGCATGGAGAATATCAAGTCGATAGTCATTTCACGCCAGGTAGCGGCAAGCATGTTGGCATCCACAGAGACTATTGCGGTTGTAATTCTGGCTTTTAGGTCATCAATGTTCGACATGATCCTCCTGTAAAAATTGTCTTTTATAAATCACCAAAGAAAAAAGTCTAGCGGCGTTATATCAGGTGATCTGGGTGGCCAAGGAATTGGACCTCCTCGCTCAATCCATCTTCCTGGAAAATGGTCATTCAAAGAACTACTAACACTGATACCCCAATGAGGTGGTGCACCATCTTGTTTCAAAAGGACATGTGGCTGAAGCTCTTCTAGTTGTGGAAATACGAAGTTTTCCAACATGTCTAAGTATACGACTGATGAGACCATCTTTTCTGTAAAAAAGAAAGGCCCAATGACTCGGTCGTGCATTAGTGCACACCACACACATTAATCTTTGGGGAATCCCTTTGTGCCTCACGATATTCATGTGGATTTCCAGATCCCCATATGCGCACATTATGGCGATTAACAATGCCAGAAACATGAAAGGATGCTTTGTCGGAGAACTTTATGCGCTTCAGAAAATCAGCAGCACCTTCTATCCTTCCTACCATATCTGTTGCAAACGCCATCCTCCTAGGCTCCTAGGAAGTTCATTGACAAAGGTCATGAAACTTTTTGAGTCTATCTAACCATTTATGTTATTAATTTTAATCTATCTTTATTATTTTATTAAACATCAAAATGGGTCCGGGACTTTATAAACACCTTGTATATTCAATTATTAAAATATATTCGTTGATTAAATTTTGACAAAATATAATTTTTTGCTTTTAAAGAAAAAAATATCTTAAACAAAAAAGATGTTTAACTATTTTCTACTTGGTACAAAGTTTAATAATATTAATCAAGTTTCAATTATTTTTATAAAATAAGAAGTACTTGCCAAGTCTACTAAAACTATTATTATATTCAATTAAATAATTATATTTTAGTTTATTTAATACATTTAAATACATTCAGTAGACAAATGATATGTTATGGATAAAATATTAATTCATCAATGGATTTTTAACTCTTTTTTTTTATATTTTGAAACAATGGCATATGCAAATGAAAGTTAACTTTTGTAATGGAAACATTAAAGACTGAAATATTACTTACTGTCAACTAAGCCTTGAGCTGAAATAACATTGAAATATACATTTGTAAAATGAAAGGGAACAAAAAATATGTTTGCAAATAAAAAATACTTTTCATTTTACCAAGAGAGTATATTTTCAAATAAAAGTTAGCTAAAAAACACTTCATTAGATGATTTTTCTTTTGTTTAGGCTTTTCAAGCACACTGTAAATTACGGTATCAATCAAATTTCAGAATAAAGTACCGGAACTATGGCGGCATTATTCGTAAAGTCTATTTTTACTGCTACAGATTATACAGTAATTTTTACAGTAACAAGTATTTAAGTAGAGTAATTTAACGATTTTACGGTGATAACTGTTGTAAAAATGTCTGTCTTTCAGATTTTTTTACTGTCTGTTTTTCTGATTTTTACAGTATAGTATAAGTAAAAAAATTTATTTATAATCAAAATATATTATTCAAATCCCATTTTCGTTTTGGATGATTGATTGAATTTACTTTGTTATTAAACTTATATTAGATCTTAAAATTTTCTTTAATTTTTTATATATCAGAATTCCTGACCTATGTTTTTTATTGAAGTTAAAGTAACACTATCTAAATCTTACACTTGTTTAATATGTTTTGTTTTGGACTAAGAAAATGTTATGAAATTCAAGTTTTAGCGTCGCAAATTGCGTTTCAGGTTTCAATTTAATTTTTCCTTAAATTCAAAATACATTTTCAAGTACTATTTTATGCTGAAACAGAATAATACATGATTTCTGTTTTAATAGAAAAAATATTTAAAGCGTTACTCAGTTTATGCGATTCATCTGTATAGAAATAATTTGCTGAATAATGAAAAGAAGTAAAATGAAACTTGATTGTTGCTTTGGCAAAAAAAGTATGTAACATAGCATGCATTCAAATATAAAATTCAAAAATCTTACCAGCATGTCCAACATCTAAAATATGTTATTATAATCAGTAATTAATCTCATGTATATAACATACTCTCGTCTAATTGTCAATTTTATTTACAAGATATACCACCATTTCCTCCCCAATGTATGTTTTTGTTATAATTCCTGTTGAATTTATTTTAAAATAGTTTCCGTAAGAGTCATGACCAATTTGAAAGGCAAAAGAATATTTAATAAACAAAGGCTTTACTATCAAGATTACAACTTAGATTAATAAAGCAAATTTAAAAGAGGTGATTCATCATTATCAAAAATGAATTAATTCTGGTACATCAGCTAAAGGAGCTTATCAAACATAGTTGAAGTTCATTTTTTTAAATGTTGAGGAGCGTGCTTTGTACGTTCTATAATTTCTAATTTTATTTTTTTCTTGCTTTCGTAACTATAAGCTTAACTATAAAACTATTTAAAATAAAATTATAATTATTGAAAATAAAGAATTTTTTTTAATGTATCATACTTACGATCAACAGCATCACCTGTTAATTAAAATATACATACAAAAATTAATTTCAAATCTGTTATTTAATATTTAAAAAAATAATTTAAATTTTAATTTTTTGTTAACAAAAACAGGTGCCCTACAAAGGCTCACATTTTTTGTTATTGTATTTAAAAGAACAAAATTCTGAGACAAATTTAAATGTTATTAAACATTACTGGTTGAAAAAAAGCAAATATATCATGAAAATTGAAGAACATGGTGTTTTCTTTGTTTCTTTTTCTTTCATTTTTTACTTCTTTTTAATACTTTTCATATTTTCAGGAAAATAGCTATTTAAAATTATTTTTTTTGAACAAACAACGAGAATTTTGCAGCAACTTTTAATAAAATAATATGAAATGAAATTTATATCATTATAAATGAAAAAAGTTCTCGTTTAAGTAAGACATAATTTATATTGTTACGGAAACTTCATCTTGCTTTCCATAAATAGAGAGTAACCCTATAGATGTTCTTCAAATAGCGAGAATCGCTTTTTTTTAATATTTAATATTTATTCGTTAGCGACCGACAAACACACGGCTTTAATGAAATATTAAATGCTATTCAAATAAACATTAAATAAGCTGTCTGTTTATTTTTTCAATTAAAAAAAAACACCTCAGAATATAGAAATGGATAAAAAGTTGGCACCCTGAAAAACAGTTAGTTACTTGCAATAAAATTTACAAGCCCGAAGCTTAGGTGAGCTAGTAAAATTATTCAAATAGATAAAGAATATTTTTACAACATCGAATACACTAAAGGAAAGAAAATTCCTTTTAGTACTTCATTGATTTCAAAAATATTTAGTTTTAAAAGGGTTTAATTACAACTGCCGAAATCCTAAAAAAATAAACAAACAATCTGAATTCCAAATCGAAATTTGTGGTATTGAAGATTTTAGATCTTAAAAAGACATTTCTGATAGAATATTGAGTAGAAGTAAAAAATAACGAATTATTTCACCTTTAACACAATCTTTGTAAAAAAATGAGGTTTAAATTATGCAACAGCAAAGAAAAATGACTTGAATCAAAGAATAAGCTACACAATAAAAAGCAGTGAGACAGTCAAAATTATAAAATAGCATCCATTGTTATCACTTGCGTAATTTTTAAATTTTTTTCTTGAAAAATTTTTAATAAAATAAGAAGATAGATTTAAAGTAAAATAAGAAGAAAGATTTATATATATATAAAATATAAATACAAATTTTTCTTTACCTGCGACTCCCAAGAGATCTAGAAAAATAAACGTATTTATTAGAAAACTGAATATGTTTTTACGAATGAAAGTTATTGCTGTGTTATTTGCAACTTTTAAATATAAAATATTAGCGAATTTTATTTATAATATTTTTAATTTTTTTTTTTTTTTTTTTTTTTTTTTTTTTTTTTGGCATTTGTATTTATCAGATAATTTTAATACTAATTTTCTTCGTTTAGAATAGATGTAAATAGCTTTGTTAGTATGCAATATTGTTTTTATTTTAATTTTGAATAATAATATAGTAGAATAATGAATAGAATAGTACTGCAAACCTAGTTTGTTGTTCAACATTTCAAAACGAGTTTTAGAAATCATTTAAAATATTATTTTTTTGTGTTACAAAATCTTTTGCTAAATTAAAAGACAGAGAACTGTCGAAAAAACTTTTTTTTTAAATTTTTCCTTTTAAGGAATTTATTGCTATTATTAACTGCTTAAAGTAGTTCTTTATTTTAACGTGTACACATAAAAATATGAAATCTCTGCAAAAATAAAAAAATTTTAAATTGACATTTTTAAAAGACAAAAAGTTAAATCATAAATGATATTCACATATTTGAGTAATATATAGGCATTTTTTGTGGTAAGATTTTACACTATATTATTTAATTTAGTTTCTTTTGAAGTACAATATTTTCTTCTTTGAAACAAATGTAATTTTGGGAAGGAAAATTTTTAAACACTTTATTTTGTGGTTTCCGTGCTAATGCCAAATTATGGCGTGGCATTTTTCGAATATGTTTTAATATGATGTTCAATGTACACGAAATATTTATGTATCACAATTGGGTACGTGAAACTAATCACATGTGGTTGTGTCTAATCATCACACGGTTGCGTATGGCGTATAATGATACAACTTAAAGGCTTGGGTTTATTAAAAAACTGAATCAATTTTCAGTTCAGATTTATTTGTATACCTGAAAGCGATGCCACATTTATGTGTCGAACCTGATTGGTTGGCCAACGGGTAAGGTTTCTTGTAGGTATCCAATTACAAAATGCTATTACAAGTAATAGTTTACTTTGCGTTATAGATAGTTAAATATAGTTGTAATTTGAATGTTTAAAATTTTAAAATGAACTTACTTCCATGTAACGTGACATCTGAAGCCAACAAAGAAATATTCAGATTAACATTCATTCAAAAGAAAAAGAATATTATCTTTTTAGCTACATAATTAAGTTAGATATTAAATAAACACAAACAGTGTTCTATTGAATTAAGGACTCCACAAAATATAAAAATATTTTTTTTTGCAATTGCTCATTCATCAGAAAGAAAATATTATGAAGCTCCTTTACACAATATCTTACTTTTTTGGTATTGCTAGTTCTGTTAAAGCCCGTTTAAGCGAAATCTGTGCAGAAGCGATGATATTTTGTGACAAAGAGAATGTCATGAATTTATAAATATTGAACTTTGTATGTACTATAAGTTTTGGTAAATAGAGCGTGATTAAAAGCAATGTATTTTTAACATGATCGTTGTTAAATTTCTCTGTGTGTAATCCAGCAAAATTATTTAAAAATTTTAATAACGGTCACTGAAATTTATTTCAATGTTCAAATAATAAAAGATCTGAACATTTTTATTAAAGATCTTAAATTTTATTGTCCTTTTTATGATCTTATTTGTTTAATCTGCTTTGAAACCTCTTCTTATGGCATTATTTATTGAAATAAGCAATACTAAGAATTGATCGTAAATGTATGATTTTGTTCATAATTTATATGAATCGATCCAAACAAGATAAAAATTTTAACAGTGATTGTACTTAAAAAATCTTAGTACTTAATGTTGCTTATTGAATGTCTTACAGCTTTTTTTACGTACATTTCAAACTTTATATAGATATATGAAATGTTTTTTTTTTCTATCAACGTTCTTGTATTTTGAAAGTCATATGTGATTTTGTTAATTTTATATAAGAATATACAATGATATGTTAAAATGAACCATTCTGAAAACAACTTTATCTAGAAAAAGGAACTCATTTTTTTCAATGTTACTGTCACATTAACTTGTTCAAATAATACAAATATGTAGCATAATAAACATCTTCTTACCGCTTATTATACCTGCAGCTAGATAGAACATATAAGAATTTTGCTATTGAATAAAAGGTTCAAACAAAGACTTACTGAATAAAAACATTTTCAGAATAAAAAGATAATAAATACGGACGAAACAACATCCTTTTTCTCTCCTGATAAATGTGATGAATGTTAAAATTAAATAAATTCATTGATACTTGAATTCACTTAATAATTTTTTTTAAACTTTTAATTAAATGAAATATTGTATGGTTAGAAAACAAGAGTAAATCTATTATTTAATGTGAAATTCAATTTTATTCACAGCTGGCGATTACTGTTAACTTAAGGAAAGTCAACATCTTACGTTATAATAATGTTTGAGGGAAATTGTTAATAATGTTGATAATTAAGGAACACAATAGTTAACTTATACAAACATTAGCCTAAGGTGACATAAATATTAAAAACGATATATTCATCTAAAAAAAAAAAATATTCTAATAAATATTCCAATTAATTTTTCAAATTATAAATATCGGTAAATAAATGCCTGCTAAGAGTGATTAAATTATTTTTTTTTATATTTATTTTGGACATATATCAATAAACTTCCACTTACCATTATTAATAATTCCTGTAAATAGGAAACATTTCTTGTAAATTAACAATTTTAATCATTAAGTAAAAGAGCATAGAAAGCGTTTCTGGGAATTTTTTTTTACAGCTACAACATTTTTTTTATTACTAGACCCTCCCTACAAATAATAGTAAAAAATAAACATTTTAAATTTCTTATAATGATAATGTTGGATCCATTTACATGTATACTAGTGCGAAGAGTTAAATTAAAACTTGTGTTTTGAAAATCAAGACTTGGGAAAGAAGAATAACCCTTTCAAAGTATATCTACAATGATTATATCGTTTTATTTTTTATCTTTTTATTATCGAGTTTGCGTCTATTTCCGAATTTGGTAATTACAAAAATTTTACGTTACAGTATATAAAACATCCATAACATAAATAAGTTCAATTTTTAAGATCGTATTATAACTGTATTTGTAAAGATTACTTTTAAAAACTTTACTAATTTACTGATTTACTAATTTAATAATTACTGAAAATTTGACTGATTAACGAGGAAAAAAACATATCAATGTTATAAATGATAGTTAAATGATAAAATATATTACTTATTTCATATTTCAAATATTTTGAAAGAGCTCTTTAAATCAATTTAAAATATTTTAAATTTTAGAATTTTTTTGAAATATTGCAACAATAAAAAAAATTCTAAATTTATATTAATTAATTATATGGAAAGTGCAATAAAGGCACGAGAGTTTGATCTAAGATTTGAAGTTAAGCCCAGAGATCTTATGTAATTTGCTATCTTCTTAAATAATATAAGATAAATATTAATTTTTTTTAACAAAATTCATACGGTCCAGTTTCTACATTAAGTCTACAAAAACGGAATAAAAGTTTTCTTTATCCCAATAGTTTGAAGAATATGTATGGAGGAAATTTGTTGTCTAAATAAACTCTGAGACTAATTAACCCCTTCCTTTTCGCTCCCGTGAAAATGACGGGTAGAGGTTTCGCCTTCTATTTCTCGCTCCCGTGAAATATCGGGGCTGGAGTGTTCAGTAGTAACGCGCCAATAAGAATAAAACTATTTCATTTCTTTTGCCTGGAAAACATTTTATTTCTCATTTTACACACAAGATGGCAGTACCAGGATATTTTTAACGAAATTGTAGATAGTTAGTTCATTTAAAACCAGATGTTAGCTTTAATCAAATACGTGTATTTGGCAAAATAGGCACTTTTATGACCGTTTTCTCGACAATTTAAAGATCGTTAAGGGGTAAATAAAGCGAATTATTTCTTACCTGAAATGCCTCCTTCCACTATAACAGAACATAATAATTTGCATTGTATTAAAAATAAAACAAAAATTACACTGTACAATTACTTGTACTATAGTTAGAACTACTTAAAATTAAATTTTTCAAAATCATTATATTTTTAACATCCTCGTTAGCTAAATTTTAAGGAAACTCTTATGTAAAGTCAAATTCTAAGATCTAGATTTTTATTAATGGATTATGTACATTTCACTTATTAAGATAATTTTATGACTTATTATCACTACATCTTTAGTCCATAGTTAGATATTATATCTTAAACTCATTATATTTTAGACAATCGGTACGTAATTTAATGTAGTAGAGTTTGAATTATGCAATAAAAGCTTACAAAAATTAATATAGTATTATTAAAATAAACAACATTGATTATTAACGCCAATATTGTCTATCTTCGAAACAATATTGCAAAATTTAATAAAGTAAACATATCTGCCTAAACATTCGAGATTTACTTTCAAAACTTTTAAAGCTTAAAACCAAGGATTTCCTTGTTACGAGAGTATTGAAATCATTACTAATTCAATTAATTTTTTAAAATATTTTTCTTCAAAAAATGTTTTTTTTTTCTTTCTTGTTTTTATAATTAAGTCATTAGAAATAAAGTATTTATAACTTACATGCTCGGCCAACTCCTAAAAATATATGGAAAATGTATGTATATATATAATTTTTTAAAAGTCATTTGAACATTTATTGAATACACCAGAACATTTTGTTTAAATAATCTATTTAAAATTAAGTTATTAAGATTGCTTGGTTTTCTTCTTAATGGCTATGTTTCCGAATTATAACTTTTTAATCCGCTTAGAGGGGAATGAGAATGCTAGTTTTTTAACTTAGTTTTATTTATTTCTAAATGAATTAATTCTGAATAATTTAGAACATTTTTACAGAAACTCATAAATTCGAGTCAAATAATTTGTTTTCAGTTTTTGTTTCATTAATATTTTTAGTATTTACTATTTAAGCTACTCAAATAAGATATAAAATTACTGCACATGGTAAATGATTTCTATTCTTCAGATTGTAGTTACTTTTATGAACGCATTTTGATTTTTATTTAAATTCCTGCTTAGAAATAATGCGTATTAAAAAAAGTCAGCAGGAATAATGGAAATTTATCTTATATTTAAAAAAAATTATATTGAAGCAAGATGTATATAAATCAGGAAAAAAAATTTTTTTTAGAAGATTAAGTAACTGCTTTTAAGCACTTTTCTAAAACAATATGCTTAATAACTATTATTTTAGCTTTTTTTGTCTTAATTAAAAAAAGAATTTTATAAATCGATAATTAAATACTAATATGATCGGCATAAAAAAATAATCCACGTTCAAAAATGAAACATTAGCGAAGAATTTAAAAATGTTTTTAAAGAAAACTATATTTTAACAGATAGTTAACATTTAAACATATTAACAGGAATTATGTTGATAGGTTAATTTTAATTTTTTGGAATCCCTAATAAAATAAATGTTGAATATCACCAAAATGAAAAAAATAAACTATTTAAAGAAGTATATGTAATAATTTACCGACTACAGCTCCCTCTGTAAGAATTATAAATGTGGATTAGTTAAAGTTCAAATTAAGAATATGGAATATTTATTATGAAGAATATTTTATATTTATTTGCACAAATGTAGAAAATGGGTAAAAATATTTCTTGTAATTTCCAATCTATTGATGAGCAATAATTTAAAAAAAATTATAATGAAAACTTTAAGAAAAAATATAATGATTTTTTATATTTATATTTCAGTTTAAGTATTTAAAGTACACATTGATCATACAATCACATAAATATCAAGAGCTTAAAATTATAATATATTAGTTATTATTTAATATTTACAAAATATTTACTTCAAACTTATTTCTTTGCTCTAATAAAAGTTCTAATTTATATAATGAAGATGTGCATATTTAAAAATAGTTATATATGTTATTTTGTTGAAAAAATGTCTTAAAAATGTTTTTTGATAATCACTTACGCTGGCAATTAGTTTCTGTAAAAGCAAATATTTGAAATTAATTAATAAACATTAATAGAGAAAAGAAGCCTCTGCCTTAAAATAAATGCTGAAATATACAGCAAAAATTTAAATTTTAAAAATCTTTAATACTTTAAAATCTTAGTAGAAGCATTGGAACAGATTTTCAGAAAATTATATATGGATAGGGCTGAATGTACCCCTGGAAAATAGAAAAGAATTTCAGTAAATCCAAAAGTTTTTACTATTACTAATTATAAGTTATCTACGACTGTGATTTTTCCAGATCAGAAATAGTCCTGTTTATACGGAGAAAAATTTCTGATAACATTATCGTACTTTATCGTAAAGACATTTTTTGCTGAAAAACCATAATTCTTGTTAATAAAACCAAAATATACGGTGTTTAAACCTTTCATTCGGTAATAATCGATTCATATGGTAATAGTTTGCCTGAAATGTTTGCTTTAAAAATTATAGTTCTTATTACAACAAATTTAGTAAAAAATACAAAACTCAAACATAAATTTGACCGAATAAATGGTTTTGATCAATCTTATGATAAAATTACTCAATTGTGTCTCTTTTACTAAATTTTGTTACATATTAAACCTCTATATTTAATAAATAATTAAACTAAAAGTATTAGAAAT